>JADLZN010008040.1:480000-956086 GCA_018155175.1 Sinocyclocheilus anophthalmus
TGCAGAATGGCACAATTTGCTTGACATGGAGAGGTAAGGGTGCATGGCTGCGCATGCAAAAACTTGGATGGAGGAGGGAAGGAAATCCACATTTGCTGCCACTTAAAATGAGTAATAGATTGCCCTCGGGCATCTCTCTGGCCTCTCCACACATATCAGTGAACACAATTCCCCCTCTCCACCTCATCTACCTACAACTGAGCCAGCGTCTAGCTGAACTATATATTACAATAGCAAGCTTACTGTGGAAATGATGGAAGTTTCAAGTCAAATATGGGAGGTAAAGAGAAAGGTCACACAGTCACAATAGTGGCCCACTCTTCAGAGGCGTTGAAAAGAACAAGTCAGATAACATGGACGCACGTCTCTAAAAATAACAGGCCTTGTCCTCCGGCCACAATGGAAGGAGAATGACAGAGAGAGAGAGTGAGAAAGAGACCAGGGATGGAATAATCAGCTTTTCCGGGTCTTATCGGAGGAAAGACAGGGTCGCATGCCTCTTTATCAGTGGAGCTCTGATTATGGCCATAGCTTTTCTGAGCTTTCCCCCCTGTGATACTCTGGTTCTGTCCTGCATAACAGCTGCTGCTTCATCACTGCGCGGGATGTGAGTTTAACTCACCTACATTGCCTGTCATACTGTAGGTGTCCACGTGACAGCCTCCAGCGTCTAGCATGGGTTCAGCTGCACTCTTAAAAATAAAGGTGCTTCAAAAGGTTCTTCAAGCGATGCCATAAAATAACAATTTTTGGGTCCACAAATAACCATTCAGTCAAAGGTTCTTTAAAGAAGCATCTCTTTCTTACCTTTTTATAATCTGAAGAACCTTCTTTCGCCAACAAAGAAGCTTTTGTGAAACAGAAAGGTTCTTCAGATGTTAAAGGTTCTTTATGGAACCATTTAGACAAAAAGATTCTTCTATGGCATCGTGAAGCACCTTTATTTTTAAGAGTGTGGAGGCATCAAACCTAGAAACTGAGGACTAGTGCAAACACAGACGGTTAAACCTAGAAAGCTTATCTTTAAAAATGCATTGTATTGTGTAGTTTTCATAAAAAATAAGCCTTAAAAACGACAGTAAAGACATTTAAAACACAACACACACATACACCACAATTGGCAGCTCAATTTCAATTCAGTTTTTAATATTGATAATAATCAGAAATGTTTCTTGGCAGAAAATAAGCATATAGAATGATTCTGAAGCTATGTTGTGTGACACTGATGACAAGTAATGATGCTGAAAATTCAGCTTTGATCACAGCCATAAATTACATTTGAACAAATATTCAAACATAAAACAGTTATTTATAATATTTCACAATAGTACTGTTTTTACTGCATTTTCGATCAAATAAATGAAGTCCTTGTGAACATAAGAGACTAAGAAAACACTAAACAAATCTTACTTTTGAACAGCAGTGTACATATAAAATTTGGTTCGTAAACTATTTCGATTGTATTTATATTTAATCAGGCATTCAAATCTATAACAACTGTGATATACAAGATTCAGATACCTTTTATTTTTTTATCTATACATCACAACTTATAAAAACCCATGATACAAAATTTGTCATGAGAAATAATCATTGGCTTACACTGAAAATATTTTATTGATAATTCACATCTTTTGCAAGATTGTTGCCGTAACAGGTCTAAATTTACGAAATTTCTCTTTATAATCGTACTCCTAATAATAATGTTATCACATTATAGTTAACAGCAAAAAATGTTTTTTATGTTTTAAAAATGTAATTATGACACCTACAAAATGATAACACAAATGAGTTGCTATACTTTAATAGTTTGTTCAGTCAACAATATCACATCACATGCCATGTTGATTGTCTTATATGTCTTGTCTGATATATATATATATATATATATACGCACACACAAACCACACAACACACACACGTTTGTTTTTATGGTTTTAGGGGACTCTCCATAGGTGTAATGGTTTTTATACTGTACAGACTGTAAATTCTATTGCCCTACACCAACCCTACCCCTCACCGGAGACTTTCTGCATTTTTAGATTTTCAAAAAAACGAATTCTGAATTATTTATAAGCCTTTTGAATTACGGGGACACTGAAAATGTCCTCATAAATCACCTTCTCGTTGTAATACCTATGTCATACCCATGTTATTATACAAATTTGTGTCCTCATAAACCACATAAACACACACACACACACATAGTCTAAATACATATATATATATATGTATGTATTTTCATGACATGATCAACTGATTCACAAGGAAAGCAAAACAATTTTTACGGCTTGTAAGTGCATTTCTCTTATTTGATCATTTATCCATCATATTCATTGCTCATACTTTGGTCTGTATTTAAAAGAAAGGAAAAAGTCTTTTCTTCAGGATGTACAAGACTGTTGCCAGGAAGAGCGCGAGAGCGAGGAAAATAAGCAGCTTGTCTGTGAGTTCCCGTCGGTTGTATTTAATGATCAGCTTTCTGCCCAGCTGTATCGTTCCTGTCATGGCTTTAAACTCTTCATGGGTTTCCAGCACGGTCCTGGAAGACGTCGCTACAGGAGTTGAACGAATGATAAAACATTAGTTTCCCAGCGTGCAGACTCCGATCAAATGGAAAACTTGCGGGATGCCCACCTAATGTGCTCATGGTCTCCTCGCTCTGCTGAACCTGCTGTGCCATCATCCGGCTGATGCTCATCAGACTCTCTGTTATGCCACTGGAGGTCTCAGCGAGGCTCTCTTTGGTCATCTTTCTGATTAAACGCATTAAACGAGAATTAACTCAGGCGATCAGAAGTAGCATTCAGTGAAGAAATGCTGCTTTCAAACTCACCTGTGTCTCATCGACATGTCCTCTGAATTGAACAAATCTTCCTTCTCCAGCTTATCAATGGAGAGTTTACAGGCGAGATTGGCCTTCCTCCAAGCCGTCTGATTACTGCAAGAAGAACACTCTTCATTTGAGTCCAAATGCACTGCACTCCTTCCACTTAAAGCAACTGAGCATCACTCTATCAAATGCATTAAGACTGAGAAGAACACAAGTGAAGCGCATGACTTCATCGTTACCTAAGCATCTGTTTCCGATGTCCTTCTGCTTTATTGAGTAGGGTCAGCTTGTCAGACTCTTTGTCTTGTTCCTTTCCCATTTGCTCCAGATCCTGTTTATAATTAAACAGGTAAAGTTTAGAACTGGCTTAATCTTCAGCAAATGTGCACACGGCGTTTCCCACCTGAATCCGTTGTCTAAGATTGCTGAATTTTTCTTTCACTTGAAAATTGCAATCCGTCAGTTTGCTCTGTGGTCCTGTGCATTCACTGACATCCTGCAGTGTGTGAAAACATTATATTTACATGTAGTCACAGGAAACCAATTCAAATGATAATTAAATGATATAAGGCACAAATAGACTATTGCAGATGTTATATTTTAAGTCAACACAAAAGTAAAATGCTTGATTTACCATAATAGCATTAAAATGTAATGCATCACTTATTAGAATTTTATGGTCCTTGTAATTCATAAATTTCATCAGCATTCCTAATATTTTATTTTTAAAATACTGTTCCTAAAATGCCACAAATATGACAACTATCGTAATGTTTAAGTTTTATAAATAAGAACGCCTTGACGTTTTATAAAACATTCATACCTGAACGAGAGCCTTTATTTCTAAATCAAACTTGATGATTTCTTGTTCGCATATTCGGACGTGTACATCTGCAGAGGATGCCATCGCTGCAGTCTGGACGCTGAGGACTTCCGGTCACAAAAGCACTGACAATTTCAAAATAAAAGTCGTGACTCCTCAGCGCACAGTGCGTTTAGTTATCGTCTGAGGACTACATGTATAAGTGTGTCAACCTGAAACCTGATGCCAACTTTTAATTTTTCTACTGTGATCCATGTATGTTGACCGTCCACTCGGTCTTGGATATGAAAGGTTAATATATTTTATTTTTGTTTGACAGTAACGTTTACTTTGGTATATATAGATATAACAGTACCCCCAAGGTAGCAGTACAAAGTGAGATAACACGCACACACCACACACACACACACCACACCACACACACAAACACACACAAACACAAACACAAACAAAAACACAAACACAAACACAAACACACACACACACACACACCCAAACACACACACACCCACACACACACACACATTATATACAGGGCAATTCATTTTATGCTAACTTTTGGGGATATCTATATATCCATGCAATGCACACACAAACAACACACAACACACACACACACAAACACCCACACACGCACAAATCAGTCACTTTTATTGTACTGCTACTTTTGGGGGGATTATCTATATCATATTCTATAGAATTTAATATATATAGTATATATATATATATATACTATATATGCTCTTCCTGAGAACCAGAACTTAAAAGCTTTGTGAATTAGATTTTTCTATGTCATTACATTGTGTTAGAGCATAAGAAAAACTGATAAAACAGGATTTTTGAAAAATTATTTATCATAAATATGCTATGTCCTCTGTACGAGAAACAGGACTCAGTTTTTCCTAAAATAAATGACAAGAGTCGACATGAGAAAGGCAATTCTAAAACAAAGTTTTTTTTTTTTTTCAATCACAACAATTTTTAGGTTCAGGATTTTTTTTATAACTAAACTTTGGTTAAGGATGTCTCAAACAGTATAAAATATATAACACAATGATTGGATATACCATTTGGCGTTATGCAATAGTGTGTAAAACTCCTAAAATGGTTCCCATAAGCACAATGCCTATCTATAAACTGTATCTAATTTGCCATAGTAGTGCTGTTGGGACAGCTGTTGAAAAAAGAAGTGTATAAATGTGAGGAGTAATTGGCCAGAAATTTTTTTTTCATAATAATGTCTACATTTCATAAGAATATTGATACATAATGTTTTTCTTATTCAATTCTTTTGTCTCCCAAAATGCATAATAAACATGATTTTAGTCCTGGTGTACTCTACAGTGGACATGTATTAAATGATGTCCTGTTTCATAACAGAAGGTCATATTTTGATTTGAAACCCATAACATTTTCCTGAGATGTTGATTAATGACAAACAATTTGAAAATTAGTCAGATTAAGTGATAATTACAAAATATTATCATATTATATTTCCATAAGGGTGTTAAATTTGATCACTAAATTAATGTCAGCCATTTCTAAAAACCAAGGAGAGGGAGTGGTGATGGTGAAACATCCAATCATTTGGTATCCGTGGAAAGCCCTGCATGTGCTCCGTACAGGACTCCAGACTTACATCTGTGACGTGAGTTCTCAGAGAAATTCACTAAAATATAATGTCCACTACAGAGGCAAAATCTCCATAGCTGGGTCTCAGGAGGATATATATACACGCACACCACACACACACACACACACACACACACACAACAAAAACCACACACACCACACACACACACACACCCACACACACACGCACACATTTCAGGCACTTTATGGTACTGCTAAAGTGGGGGATATATAATACAGGTATGTATATACTGTATATCCCCCAATATGTGTGTGTGTGTGTGTGTGTGTGTGTGTGTGTGTGTGTGCGTGTGTCACGTCTGCCTGTTGCTGAAAGAATAGACAAGAATCAGTGAACTGAAATAGGCTACCAAGAGTAACAAGGCGACTTGTTCTCTTGTTGTTTAGCGCCCTCTACTTTTGGCAATTGAGCAAAGATGAATTGATGTAGTCTGCACACTGGACAGTAAGTGGCTCCATCAATTTTAATTCCCTGAAGGGTTAACAGGTTCATATAGCCAAAGTTCACAATGTTAAAAAAAACAAAAACCTTTGCATGCCATTGGCCCTATTACGAATGAGATGAACTGTGGGATCTGGTACACTGAGTCAAAGGGATCTGGCGTTTGCTTCGGAACTAGTGAGGAGTGCCAGTCGTTGTCCAGCTTCAGAGTTTGTTTGATTGTTGAGCTCTCTGAATATTTGCGTTACAGGTGCGCTGGAGAGTTCAGAGCACAGGAGACAACAGATCTGGAGATGATTCAACATCTGTACAGCAGGTGAGCTTTTCTTAATGGATTTCATGCATTACAAAAACCTGTTAGCTACACTCTTAAAAATAAAGGTGCTTCACGATGCCATAGAAGAACCTTTTTGTCTAAATGGTTCCATAAAGAACCTTTAACATCTGAAGAACCTTTCTGTTTCACAAAAGGTTCTTTGTGGCTAAAGAAGGTTCTTCAGATTATAAAAAGGTAAGAAAGAGATGCTTCTTTGACTGAATGGTTCTTTGTGGAACCAAAAATGGTTCTTCTATGGCATCGCTTGAAGAACCTTTTGAAGCACCTTTATTTTTAAGAGTGTATATAAAACCCCTGGAAATGAGAAATGATTAACTTCATTGTGTTTTATATTAAATTAAACCTGTTAAACTAAGCTAAGTTGTTAATGAAAGAAAATAGTCGTTCTAGGCTAAATGTGATTTATAGGTAGGCTACTCCAAACAGCATGCATTAGACATTCAAATTTAACATGACTTTGTTGGCTACATTTATTTATTTTAATTGTTTTATGGTTAATCTCACCTACCTGAACAAACGTTGCATTTTTAGGCTATGCATTACTGTTTTGAAATGCAGTTCATCATCTTGATTAAGTAACCTTTTTACCCTGAATATAGTTACACCAGTTAAATATGGACATTTTACACAATACAGTCCTGGGCCATATTTTCACACTGTATGGGGTAAGTTGTCACAATGTAACCTGCATGCCATTAAACAGCATATTATGTGCGTTTCAGCACAATTTCAACAGTAAAACAATTTTGAAACACAAAATAATTTATGAAACAGCACAAATGTTAGAAAAGTCAAAACCATTGTTTTGGCCAACAAATGATTCGTGTAATTAATAAATTGTATAATCTAACATTATAAATATGTGTGACGACTTGCCCCATCTTGACGTCTCTGAAAAAATGTAGAGAACACATCTCAACCAGCTGAAATCTGCCTTCATTATATAATTGACTCTTGTCTGATATATTATATAGTAATTTTATAGGCAAAAAATGATCAAAGAGTAACCACTAAACTTTGGAGTGTATTTTTTTACCTTACTGAGATACAGTGCTGGGTAGTAACTGATTACATGTTATCTGGATTATGTAATCAAATTCCAAAAATTAAGTACTTGTTATTAGATTATATTACATTTTAAAATAATCAGATTGCAGTTACTTTTTATGGATTGCATGATTACCAATTATCCACACAATGGCAGTAAATGATTTACAATTTATTGATTCTCCCTAATTCTGCAACAACAACAAAAAATCTACTGTGTGTATCATATCATTTAGCCTTGAAAATTCACAATATGGAATGACCATGTAAATGTCATGTAAATTAATTTGCGATCCATGCTTCTGAATTTAAGGACAAAAGCACCTTGCAGTCAATTATACCATGTTAATATGTTAATCTTTGAACACACAGTCACATGTTCACAGTTCTCTGATGTCGGTTAATTGTCCAATTTACACGCAGGCAAATATATAAAATATTTAAAATGTAAAACTTTTATTTATTCATTTTAATTCTACATGTTTATGATTTAATTAAATATGATCCTTTCATCAACTCATAAACCCTCTGCGGTTCTTTCATTTAATGCAATGTTTAATGCATTTCATGATATTGATAACAAAGACTGGAATATATTTATTTCTCTGGCTGGTTAGAACAATAATCTCATTCAAATCTATAAACAGGTCAAAAGTAATCTAAAAGTAATCTAAAAAGTTACCTAAAATGAGTAACCTAGATTACGTTACTACAATTTTTATCATGTAATCTGTAATCAGTAACTCTTACAGTTTGGTTCTATCACGCAGCACTGCTGAATAACATCTCTGTCGGCCCCATTTGGAAGATGTGGTAAATGGATCATTCTGAGCACATACCACCATTTTGTCCTTGACGCTTTCTTTACCTGGTCGTTTCTTTGTGGACTAATATAGTGGTTAGAGGGAACTTATTCAAGGTTTTGTTTTACCCATGACTGGACTGAATTTATGTGGGCCAATAGAAGACACAATGAGATTTTTAAAAGTCATTAATTTAATGTAGATACGTTGGTGTAATAAACAGACCGTATGCTCACAATGGTTTGGAAAATGCAAAATAGGTTTAGGCTTAAGAAGGGACCGAGCTATATAATCTTTAATACATAGTGTTGAAGATCTTTAATAATTGTTCGAATGAATTGGGCGCTGTCTACTAGTACACATTGGTATTTGATGACTAGTGGTTCTGCCTGACCCATTTTCCATCACACTTGCTTCACTTGGGATCTCTGGGTTCACATTTGGCTGAGGGTGAGTGGACGCCTCATTGGTAGGGCAATTTTTTCATACAAGGAACCTGTCGAAACGGGATGACTCCAGCATTCAAAGAAGGATCTGCATCCGGGACTAAAAAGTGCTGTTTTGTCAAGTACTTTAAAGGATGTTTTTTGGATAGCACAGCGACGTTAGAAAATAGATTGGGAAGTGTACTATAGTAACCCCAGAACTACTTCTATAATGCCACTGTCCTTTGACATTCAGTCACTTCCTCGATTGCTAACTTCAGCAATGGCTTCCGGTGGGGTACAATCGTAGGTCCGTAAAAAACAACAATATAACAACAATTTGCTCTGTCAGTGCCAGATGCTTTGTATCCACAGCACAGTATTTGCTTTAGTAACACCTAAAAATGCTGGTGGTTTCCCACCCACGTGGGGTCAATATGGACTAACCCAACCATTGGTTAAATTTTACATTAAATTTTGAAACCCAAAATATGGTTAGTCCATATTTGACCCAAAGTTGGGTTGAAACACCCCAGCATTTTTTAGAGTATAGCTTACATACAGTGGTAAGCCTTGAGTTGCTACAGCACAAGTAAATTAAATACACATGAAGGGTTATTTCAGGATGACGATGTTGACTTTGCAGCGCTGGCTATAGCGCGTGTTTCAAGCTGGCCATTAATAAACAAGCTAACATGAACAAATACTCCCTGGCTTTTGTAACTAATCAGAGTATACTGTTCTTATTAAGGGTCATGGCAGATGCTTTGTTGCAGTCATTCCAATCAAATTTGGATGGAAACTTATAGGCTATAGTTTTAGTTCCTACACAATCATCATCACCATAGTAAAAAGTCACAGTATTTTCGTTATTAAAGTAACCCATGTTATTACACTCGAAAATGCGGGGGTTAAAGGGACAAACCCAGCAGCGGGGTTGTGTTGAACCCAACCGCTGGGTCAAAACAACCCAAACGCTGGGTCAAAACAACCCAAACGCTGGGTCAAAACAACCCAACCGCTGGGTCAAAACAACCCAAACGCTGGGTCAAAACAACCCAACAGCAGGGAAGGGGGCAAACCACCAAACGCTGGTCCAAACCACCCCAAACGCTGGGTCAAAACCAAGCAAACCGCTGGGTCAAACACCCAACCGCTGGGTCAAAACAACCCAAACGCTGGGTCAAAACAACCCAATAGCTGGGTTTGTCCCTTTTTAATATTTTTTTATATTTAACCCAGCATTTTTTAGTGTTTAAGATAAAGGCTTTGAATAAGTAATACAATAATATTCTGATGCAAATTTGTATCTATTTATTCAAAAATACATTATAACGAGAAACATTGGCTCTTCTATTATGTATTCTATTTTAATTTCTGCATTAAAATAAATTTAGATATTTTCATGAGATAAGAAAAATGTCAGGTCTTGATATCAGAAAAATGTTGTCAACCAACATAGACAAATATTCAGAAAAGTAAAACAGGTAATTATGTCACAGAGAGGACCCCTACAGACCCTATTTCCCCCTCAAATTCTTTTTTTTCCCATTTTAATGTTTTCTGAACTGTTTTAATGGTTGAATACAAATTGTATTAATTCAAAAGCATGTGTAATTCATTTAAATCATGAAACTTATACAATGTAACAGCAATTTATTCAAAGTTTAACAAAAATGACATGTTTAGGGCCCTATGAAATCTGTTTTATTTTTTTCTCAAATTCCATTTTATTATTTACAAATTCTGTGTTTTCCATTTTAATTTCAATTTTTCTAGATTCCATTTTAAGGGATTAATTAAATGTTTGTAATCAAAACCAATGTCTAATTAATTGAATTCATAAAAACAACTTAATTGATTGATTTGTTTACAATAATAGGGCCCTGTGAAATATATATATATATATTTTTTTTTACCCCAGAAATTATGTGTTCTGTATTTTAATTTTTATGGTAATCAAACCTACTGTAAAAAGTAAAACATGGAAGAAAAATTATGATTATTCATTTAAAACATTTTTATAATAGTGTATTATTATTATTAAGCATTATTTCTTTTTTTATTTTTTTAGGAGGCATTAAGATGTACATTCTACTGTAACAATTTTCGTCACAATTTCTTCAAGCTAAACCAAGCTTTTATTTTGACGGGTTGCCTTGAAGACCTTTAGTTTCTGTGTGTATGTGAAATGGCGATAGTTTTTCTCAAATGGAACGCTCAAATGCTCATGAAGTGACTCAGAGCAGCTCTGGAGATTGTTGGTCATGTGGTCCGTCCTCTTGAGGGAGTGGCAGAAGAGGCTTTTAAGTGTTAGTGGGTATAACAAACGCTCACCGAGACACACAGAACAGCAAGGATTCCATATTGAAAGAGTCGTTGAACAGGGTTTAATATTCACAGTCCATATCTCCATTTGATTTAAGTGTACTTACCTACTTTTGATTTATTCATCCAAATTTTGACAAAATCATTACGCGTTATACAGTAAATTACATTTTTATGACTGGATTCCCGCGATTCTGTCCATGTTTTCCGCATTGAAATCAAACTTTGTGTGACAAAGAAAGGTTAGTTTAGGTTGTAAAATGTCATGTGGTACAACCCCCAAAAATGTAATATTTATGAATGAATAATTCATGATATTTGTAAAAAAAAAGATGACTATTTCTTATTTTTCCTCTGTGTGTAAACTTTAAAAACTTTTTTTTTTGAGAGTTTGTATGAATTAAACATGCACTATATTCTTACAACCTACAGCATGATGTCTCCCCGATCAGGAATCAGGACTCCCCTAAAATATGCGAATTGAAGCATGCACTGGATCTTTAAAGGACAGAGATAATCTCATCTGTCCTGCCATCTTCAGTTCATGATGAACGCCACCTCATTCACACTGAATCTCTCCAGTTTAAGCAACGGGACAGATGTGGCGGTCTCTGGTCCCGTCACCTGGAGGATGGCCATGATCACTTTCATAACCGTCCCACTCTCCATCATCACCATCATAGGCAACGTCCTGGTCATGATCTCTTTTCGGGTCAACCCGCTCCTGAGGACAGTGAGCAAC
Source organism: Sinocyclocheilus anophthalmus (assembly GCA_018155175.1). NCBI lineage: Eukaryota > Metazoa > Chordata > Actinopteri > Cypriniformes > Cyprinidae > Sinocyclocheilus > Sinocyclocheilus anophthalmus. The sequence continues at coordinate 491,434 of JADLZN010008040.1, forward strand.
TACTTCCTCCTGAGCTTGGCCGTGGCCGACTTCATTTTAGGCGCCGTCTCGATGAACCTCTACACTACCTACATCCTGATCGGCCAGTGGACTTTAGGAAACCTCGCCTGTGATGTGTGGCTGGCTTTGGATTATGTGGCAAGCAACGCCTCTGTTATGAACCTGCTGGCCATCAGTGTCGACCGCTACCTCTCTGTCATGCGACCTCTGACCTATCGGGCCACTAGAACACCCAGAAGAGCGGCGGTGCTGATTACTCTAGCGTGGACCGTCTCGTTTGTGCTTTGGGCTCCAGCTATTTTGTTCTGGCAGTATATAGTGGGTGAACGGACTGTTCCAGAAAGAGAGTGTTCAGTGCAGTTCCTGTCTCAGCCTGTGATCACATTCGGGACGGCCATCGCCGCATTTTACCTGCCGGTGAGCGTGATGGTGGCGTTGTACTGGCGTGTGTACCGTGAGACAGAGAAACGCTCTCAGCAGCTCGCTGGACTCATCGCTTCACAGGGAGGACGCACTGGAAACACATCTCAGGTGGGTTTCAAGTGGACTCGTCCATTATTTTACATTTTAGGTCAGTAAAAGGGTCTGGTGGGGAGCGCAGCGGGGCATGAAGAACCGTTAACACCATGCACCGTCCATTCTACAAAACGTTCGTTAGAGGGATAAAAAGGTTGGTTAGATTAAGGTCTTTACCCTATAGGAGAACAAATGATTCTTGTAAGACTGTTCACGAAAGGTTTTAAGGGAATCAAAAATGGTTCTGCTGGAGAAAAAAAAACACCTTTGGGCTGTAAAACAAATTAAAAAAAAAAATACAATTAACGCAGCATCCGTTTTTTCAATGTATAGTTTATGTGAAGATTGTTTTAGGTTCACGCAAATTAAAAGTGGTGAACTTGCAAGCCTATGTAAATGTTACATGATGGTTTTTCAATGAGACGGTAACGTGGAGGGCTATATTTGAGGGCAAAAATTGGCTTTTATGAGACAATATCACGGCGTAGGCTGTGGTATCATTATACTGGGTCCCTCATTAAAATTGGCTACGTAGTAAAAAGAGCCTTTAACCATCCTCTATTTAAATACACCTTTAGTTGTGTCTATATTCGGTTTGGAGAGTCAATGTGGAATTAGACATATAAAAATTTATATGTGATTTAAATAATGATTAATGAAGAACATGTGATAAGAAGTTTTTTTTTTAATTATTGACAACAACACTAATATATATATAATAGATATAAATAATATATATATATAGACATGTGTGTGTGTGTGTGTGTCCAAAGAAAATACAAATTCTTGCCAATATGTGATTCATGTGTCGTACTTTTTAATATGGTTTTAGGGTAATTTAGTGAAAGTGGGCCACAGTGTAAACAATTGACTTGCCATTTCTTTATCTAAAACAGGGACAAATAATAAGGCTTATTGGAGACGGAGTGGGAAAGCTAAGTGAAACTCTGACCAAGAAAATTAGCGGAACATACGTAACAGGTGCTATAGAGAGCTAAAGTGTGATATTTAATGTGATCATATGCTTCATACATTTAGGACAGGGTGTAACGTTGTAAACTGAGACAAACAAATACCGAGTCAAACAAAATAGCACAGAATTAAAAATCTAGTTCTAAGATACTTGGTGTTTTCCCCGAAATGAGACATCACGATCTCAGAGGATGATATAAGGAACGGAGTTATTTGATATATATAGATATATATCTAAATTTCCCCAGAAAATTTGGTGCCGAAAAAGCAAGAAGGGGACAGACCAGCCATGATGTGTTCATGCCTATTGCGATGAGGAGCCAGGGTCGTTTAGTATCATTTATGTACTATTATAGACTTTATTAATATTTTGAGTTTACTTTTTTAAAAATAATTTTTATAAGTCATTTTCTTATGTGTTTGTAATTCTTTATTTTTATTTCAATTTTAGTCATTTTAGTACATCAACTTAAACTTATTTCAGTTAGTTGCCAAGGCAAAAATCTTAAATGAAAATTGAAAAGAAAATTATATATATATTACTTTTAAAGGTTTTTTCCTAGCTTTATTTTAATTACTGAAAACATTTTTAAAAAATCATTCTAGAGACCTTTTATTGGACAAAAATATGTATAAAATCATCATTTTGGTCCATTTTGCTCATAGAATATTTGTATTTCTGATAAAAGCATAATTTGTTATTGTTGTTAATGAACATTAGCATATGCTTGACCCTGAAGCTAACAGACATGGACTACAAGAAACAAACTACTCCTTTGGAGTTCAAGTGGTCATTAAATAAGCTTAAAATCATTCCAACTGAAGTAAACTAATACATGCCATTTTTACTGAAGAAATAGCAAAGACGTTGCGTGTTTACATTACATTTGTGCCATATATTTGATGTCTCCCAGAGATCCTGTCACAGCAATTCTCGCAGCGTTGAAGACGTCAGACCACAAACAGACCAGAACCAGCACAAGAAGACACACAGCGCCATCTGTCCAATCATCACCCACCGGACAGCAGCGTGGTGGAAGAAACGAAGGGAAAGAGACGAGACGTCCAACTCATGTACCACATACAGCCATCCACAGATGCACACGGACTGCGTTTCTCCAACTCCAGACGACAATAACAAATACATTCCACTCGTTCGGATGGATAAGACCACAGTCAGTAATCTTCCCAATGACTGCGATGCCACCAAGAGGAGCTGTGAGTCAGCTGTGAATTCCCCTATGAACCCTATAACCACGAGTGCCATGCAAACTCCCGCTCGATCGCTGGCCCGCAGAGCCCGGACCTCGGGCCTGATCAGGGAGAAGAAAGCGGCCCGGACCCTCAGTGCCATTCTCCTGGCTTTCATTGTAACATGGACACCCTACAACATCATGGTCCTGGTGTCCACTTTCTGTGATGACTGCGTTCCTGAGGGCCTGTGGCAGCTGGGATACTGGCTCTGCTACGTCAACAGCACGGTCAACCCCGTCTGCTACGCGCTCTGTAACAAGCACTTCCGGGTCACGTTCAGGGCGCTGCTGCTCTGCAGGTGGAAGGAGCATAAGAAGGGGATCAGATGGAGCCCGGCGGGAAATGGCTGATTGCATCATGACGTTTATTAAGAGTTGGGGTTTCTCTTCATGATAGCAGCGATTCAGCACTGGTTGATAAATGCTGATCTTTATTATGATGCCAAAGAGCATGTGGGCTTGAAAAGATCCTAGAGATCAAAGTTGTGCATCAAATGTATGAAGTTCAGACCAGCTGTTTGTGAAATTGTATCTTGGCAGGGCATGTAGCAGTTTTTCAATTTGAATGGCCTTACTTGACGCATTCAAAATATAAAATGTAGCAGCTGGGTGTGTTTATCAAGCAAAAACTCTTTAACGCTCTGGTATTGTCCGGTCCAAAAAATTATGTTTTGGTTTTTAAATTTTTTTTTACTTCATATTAATGGTACAAAACTTGGTTTTGGCACTTATGTGAAAAAAAAATTAATCATGGACCCGATTCGAAAAGGTTGAATGGTCCTGAAAAAAGTAGTCACTTGTTTGCGTCGCATTTGTGCATTTTTCATTATAAACTTAAACTTCTATAACTTTAGTTTAACTTTTTTTTTTCCCACACAAGTGAAGTGCCAAGTGTCTTTAAAAAGAGACATAACTTAAACTTGCACCTAAGCGTTCAAGATTTACAACAATTTTAAGTTGGAAATGTCTTTCTTTTTCAGGTCTATGCTCAAAAAGTGGTAATAAAGGATCATAACTATTTCATAAATGTAATTTAGTACCATAAAATCCCCTAAAAAATTAAAGAACACTATAAAACTAAAATATAGCACATTCATTTCATTGAAATAAAAAAAACTAGAGCTGTAGACATGAAATTAGAAGTGACAGTAGAGTGAAAATTATGTAAAAATATAATTTGTCATGCAGCATGATATAAGCTCTTAAATTATAATGATATACATTTTAATCGAAAATCTTGATGGTAAAAAACAATGTGCATTTTGTTTTTTTTAAATCTCTTTTCTCATGCCTATTATTTCACATGTGGATGTTTTACAGGGTCTCAAGAGTTAAATACACATAATTAAGATGAATTTCTCTGTCACATGTATGTTTATTATGGAAAGGCCAATATGAAAAATGTAAATAAAAAAAGACCGAAAAATACAGCATTTACATTTAATACCAAAAACAAATACAAAACGATACAGTACTCACGATAATTCAATATGGTTAGTCAACAATAATAGATACTGGTTATATCACATACAAAAATCTGCTACGAAAGATAACCCGCCTCATGAGAGTGTTTTTAGAATTAAAATCAGTGAACCCAGAAAATGCAGAAAAAAAAAACATAAAATGATCATAAAAAAAAAAATACAGCACCATCTTCTGGTTTTTGAATCTGGACCGTGGCACAAATACTTCCTGAACGAACAACTTACAAGAAATAATTATATACGATAAAGAGAGATACACTTCTTGTACAAATGAATATTTAAATCCATAACATCCTTGAAGGATCAAGTCATATGTTTGCTCTATGTAAACAAATGTATCTTGAGTGAGTCATAAAGACAAAATAAATAAAAAAATTATTTGGCAATGCATAAACAGGTGCTTAATCATCTGAACCATTGGCCCTAACATCAAGGAATGTGGAAATACTGCTCATAATGCATGAAGTGTATTATAATCCATTTCAAACTTCTCCTTTGTGCACTCTTTCATTTCAAACACTGCTTGTGATGCGTGTAACAGTTAGTGAAATAAAAACAAACAAAATGAAGACAATGGCTACATTAGGGCCAATGATTTCTCTTTCTACATCTGCATCATTCTGTAAAATCTCACAACATTCTCAATGCATTTCTGTGTGGATGTGTGGGCTGCGCATTCTTCATGGTAGACTGTTTTCATGGTCACTCCATCGCAGGGTTTTGGCTCTGATAAATGGAGGCCTTGTCCTTCAGAAGAGCCAGACACAGGTGGCAACTCCAGCTTCCTAGAAACACGATTAAATCCAAATATTAATCATCAGTGGCAATCGCATAACTTTAACTACTACCAACTAAAATGGCAATAAATGCATAAACTTAATGCATAACCGTTTTGGTGTCAAAGACGTGGCTTCACATTACTCCTCATGCAATGCTATTGCACTGCATCACAAGACTTGAAATATAGCACACAAGTCAATAGTGTTACATGCAAAACTCAATGTTAATCTAATTCCGTCCCACCGAGTTGACACAGAGAGGCGGTGCAGGTCCCCAAAAATTGCGAGCTACTTGGAAGCCCAGTTGGGCACTGAAAAAAAAGAAAAAAGTAATCTCACGATCTGAGTGTGGGCTGCTTCTTGCCATTCTGACTCCTTAATTGTGAGATAGAAAACTCTCAATTGCAAGTAGAAAGTCCAGTTCGGAGGAAAACAAGGGATTTCTCTGAATTGTGACTGTAATAATTTTCAGTGCATCTCAAAATGAGAAGGGCTGGAAAGGTCAGTTAGTTGTCAGTATGCAACTCCATTGTGAAACTCGGTATTAAATAAAGTCAATCACCCAGCCTGAGTAGGTTTAAGTCTTTGGTTCGTGTAATTGGTGTGATTTGTGCTCACAGTTAACAAAACCCACCATTCACTAGCTCACAAATTAGAATATGCGGCATAGACCAAGAAAAAAAAACAGGTTAGTTAATGGGGGCCTTCTGGAAAGTGTGTCATTGACGGTACATGTACCAGACGTGGTAGGGGGCTCCGTTTGCTTAAGTACTGCCTCACTTCGGCGTGGCATGCGTTGATCAGTTTGTGGCACTGCTGAGTGGTGTGGAACCCAGGTTTCTTTGACAGTGGCCTTCAGCCTCAGCGCATTTTTTGGTCTCTTGCTTCTCATATTCCTCTTGACAATACCCCATAGATTATCTATGAGGTTCAGGTCTGGTGAGTTTACTGGCAAGTCAAGCATACCAACACCATGGTCATTTAACCAACATTTGGCGCTTTTGGCAGTGTGGGCAGGTGCCAAAACCTGCTGGAAAATGAAATCAGCATCGGCCAAAAGCTGGTCACAACGGAAGCATGAAGTGCTGCCAAAATTTCTGGGACCAACACCAGCAGATGACATTGCATTCCAAATCATCACAGACTGTGGAAACTAACACTGGACTTCAAGCAACTTGGGAAGGGCTCCACCCTTCCTCCAGACTCTAGGAAATTTCCAAATGAAATACAAAACTTGCTCTCATCTGAAAAAAGGACACTGGGCAACAGTCCAGTTCTTCTTCTCCTTAGCCCAGGTATGATGCCTCTGACGTTGTCTGTGGTTCAGTTGTGGCTTAACAAGAGGAATACGACAAATGTAGCAAAATTCCTTGACACGTCTGTGTGTGTGGCTCTTGATGCCTTGACCCCAGCCTCAGTCCATTTCCTTGTGAAGTTCACTCAAATTCTAAAATCGATTTTGCTTGACAATCCTCATAAGGCGGTTCTCTCGGTTGGTTGTGCATTTTTTTCTTTCACACTTTTTCCTTCCACTCAACTTTCTGTTAACATGCTTGGATACAGCACTCTGTGAACAGCCAGTTTTTTGGCAATGAATGTTTGTGGCTTACCTCCTTGTTGAAGGGTGTCAATGATTGTCTTCTGAAAAACTGTCAGATCAGCAGTCTTCCCATGATTGTGTAGCCTAGTGAACCAAACTGGGAGACAATTTTGAAGGCTCAGGAAACATTTGCAGATGTTTTGAGTTGATTAGCTGATTGGCATGTCACCATACTAATTTGTTGAGATAGTGAATTGGTGGGTTTTTGTTGAATGGGGCCAAAATCATCAAATTAAAAGAACCAAAGACTTAAAACTAATTCAGTCTGTGTGCATTGAATTTATTAAAACAAAAGTTTCACAATTTGAGTTGAATCACGGAAAGGCACTGTGCCCGACAATTCAATTTAATGGAGCTGCACCGTCTAAATCTGAATGAATAAAAGTAGAAAATTATTAATTGCAATTTCGCTCCCAATTCTGAAATTTTTTCGCATCAGATTTTTTTTTCGCAGAATTCGAGAAAGTCAGAATTGTGAGATACAGTGCAATTATTAATTTCGTAGTTTTTTTTTATTCAGTGGAAAAAGCCAGAGTAACGGTTTTAGGCAGTAAACGTATCCCCCCAACATTCTCTTTTTATGCACATTTTTCACATGTTAATGTTTTACTGGTCCTTTAAGGATCTCACAGCTATAGTACTGAAGTAAATTTCAGTGCTGACTTTCTTTTTGTACTATGCTGGTGGCGGTCATAAAAATATGTGGTTTTTGCATGTATACAAACATATGGACCACTTTTATGGTATTCAAAATGGTGCTTTTTTTGGCCATTTTTGGAGACTGTTAGACTTAGCCCCTTTCAGAAGGGCTTTGGCAAATCCTCTTTAATAGCCTTTTCAGCTCATAGAGCTAATCATTAATTCACCTCTCGGCCTCTAATATTCATGGGAAGTCTGATTCATCTCCACGAACCTGTTCTTTCGGATGGCTTGTTTCTATGAATCGATTCAAAAATACGACTACAGCTGTTCTTTTACATTGTTGTTTAATGTTGACGTGTTCACATACAACTCGGTGTTGTGGTATGTCACACTAAAACGTTTAAATAAAGCCATAGGTAATCATAACCTTTCATAACCTTTTGTTGTCACCGTTTCACTCAGTGATCCTGCACATCAAATAGCTCACAACTGACATATACTGATTAGCCTATATTTTGGACAAGTTCCCTACAATAAAGACAAACATACAATAAAGTCCATTAATTAGCTTAAAGGGTGAAATTGGCTTGTTCTGTTGTCCAAAATGGTTTTGAGCACCACTCTGTACTGCAAGAAGAGATAACAGATGCTGATAATAATCAATGAATACAAAGGAAGTTTAAAAGGAAGTAAGCCTTCATATCATGTAGTCAGTGAGATTAAGTGAACACGTTCTACCAATCTATAAAGAAAAAAGGAGAATCGAAAACAACAGTGAAAAATCGATTCCAGACCCAGGAATCGGAAATGATTCCAAACATTCTGGAATGGAACTGCCCTTAAGGTGCAACATTTCTTGACAATTTCTTTCTTTTTGCATTTAATGGAAGAGAGAAAAAAGTCATATGAGGCTGAGTAAACGATGATAAAAGCGTACCTTCTGGAGGGTCTGACATGGGAGGGCTGAGGCAGTACATGTGGTATCCTCTGTCACAGTCATCACAGAACAGAAGCTGGTCCTGCAGAAGAGGATTTAAACACATTCACAGATGGTTTCGTGCAGTGTTGGGGGTAACGCATTAAAGTAACGGGATTTACTTAATCAGATGACTTTTTTAGGCAGTAACGCAATATTGTAATGCATTACTTTAAGAAGTAACTTTCCCCAACACTGGCTTTGTGTGAGAGAGGTTTGTTTGAGTGATCATGTGAGGAGACTCACGTCATTCTCAGATGTGCCACAAACGTTGCAGCACTTGCACTCAATGCACTGCCAGCGGTAAGTCTTCACAGCTGCCATCATCACGGCGGTGAACTGCAGGCACGTAGGATGTCCTTAAGAGGCATGAGAGAAGAAAAAGCCATGTGTGAATTCTGTGTGTCTCAGCGTGGAGGTTTAGAGTTTGTTCTGTGTCTCTTGTGTCGTACCTGAACGTCCACAGTCAGAGCAGGACACCAGTTCCTCAGACTGGCCTGTTTTCTGGTTCATGTTGGAGTCGCCCAGGCAGAAGTCACAATAGTCATTGGGTAACGCCAGGCCATCTGGTCCTTTCTTAGGGGCTGTAAAAAAAAAACAGAGGATCAGATGAAACCGCTTTCATTAATGTTATGACTGGCAGGAATATCCAAATCGAAGCAGTAATCAATGTGGTCGTACCAAAGTTACTAATATTTGTGAATGTCATATACAATATCCGTAAAGGGGTCATATGATGCGATTCTAATTGTTCCTTTCTCTTTGGAGTGTACAAGCTCTTGGTGCATAAAGAAGATCTTTAAAGTTTGCAAAAGACAAAGTCTCAAATCCAAAGGATCTTCTTTATACATTTTAAGAGTCAACCACAACCTACCTAAAACAGCTCGTTCTAAACACACCCCCACATGTCTACGTCACTGAGTGGGAAGATTTGCATAACGCCGCCCAAATGTTCACGCAAAGAAAGAAGGCATAACTTTTATTCTCGCTGTAGTATTGTTTTTTGCTGCCGCCATGTCGTGAAGACGCCGTGTGTTTCGTTGTGAAAGCGAAACTACTTTGTTTGGTCTTCCAAAAGAGGACACGACTAGAAACCAGTTGTTAAGTTGTATTTACAATGCTGTTCCAGAACAGTTCAACCCAAATATTCAGATGTGTGCAGCACATTTTATGGAGGACTGTTTCCTGATCCTGGTAGAGTAGACTACAATGCCGGCTGTTCTGACTCACAGACTGTAAGTACGTTTTTTATATTTAAAGAATTTGCCACTGATGATTCAAACACGAGTTTTGAGCAGTGTAGAGTAGTGCTTGTTGTTTGTCATTTCTCCGATCACAAATGCAGACATGGTTTTATGTTTACGTGGCGTGATGCAGCGCAGCACGTAAAAAGACAGTATTGAGTCATTGTAATCAGTAATTGTGTCCTCACTGGATGCAACAAATGCCTCGGTTATTATGGGTTTTAATGTTTTTGTCTCGTCGCTCCGGCCTGACAGGGCATCACAGTATGGTAAGGGGTGTAACATTTCCGTCACACGCTTGAGGTATTCGGCCAATCACAACACACTGGATAGCTGGCCAATCAGAGCACACCTCGCTTTTCAGACCGATGAGCTTTGTAAAAATCGACGCGTTTCAGAAAGGCGGGGCATAGAGGAGAAACAATAATGTACAGTATGTGGAAAATAAAAAAACCTTAAACCTTAAACTGCATAAACATTTCATTAAACCAAATACACAAAATAAAGTTCTTTTTAGCAACATCTTGACCCCTTTAAGTCACTAGGATCTAAGAATATCTAACTCTTAAATGTTGTATAAAGGGTGGGGTTCAAACAGTACATCTTGTACTCGTTAAATCCTATAAATTGATGATGCACAACAATATAAGTGATGTGTCAGGAGTGCACTTTAAATAATGCTGTGTGTAGTAGAAATGAAACGGCATGAAAATTTCATATCACGATTATAGCGACCAAAATGACCATGGTCATAAATATAATCACGTTATTGTTAAACTGTTGGAAACTTTTCTCAAATAATGTTAGAAATATTTCTGTTTTAAACCATGAAGGCGAGCCAGTGCACTGATATCACACAAACAATGTGCAAACTGCATGAAACTTTTCTTAAGACAGTCGGTTCCCCTTTATGCAATTAATTAATTTCATCATTCACTCTGCCTTCAGTCATGTTTTCCCACAAAACCAAACCTACACGCATGCTGTGCCTGCATCAATCCGTTACTAACTTTGCTTAATGCTTTTCAAATCGTGGTAATCAAATACGGTTTTAATGCTAATTAAAATAGGACAGGCACTAAAACTACCGTCGTACTTTTTTCGTCATGGTTTATCATCAAACCGTACCGTTCAAATCCTACTGTAGCCCATCATGAATGAACTCACTTCTTGGGTTCCTCTGGTGGCGCAGGCTGGAATCTCAGGTTCATTCTCTGTCCTCCCCCCCCCCTCCCTCCTCGTCATCCAGGTGAGAGTGATGAGTGGTAACTCAAACCTGGTCTGTTTGTATAGCGTTTCCCACAGACCTACTAAAAGAAACATTTCAAAATTAAAGTGCCTAGTGTAAACAGATTAACATTGCATTTCAACGAAGGTTTTCAACGTATACTACGCTCCCTCTCCCAACGACAGAACCAATGATGGAATCTAAAACTGCAACATGAATCGTTCAGAATTCAATCTGTTATGATATCGAGCTCAAAACATGAGAACAATAACGGGATTGGCTCACATGCGTTACTGCACAGCAGCAGTACCCAGACGTTGAGTCCTTTACATAACACTACCAAGTCCTCTTCTGCTCACCACGGCTGCATTTATTTAAACAGAAACACAGTAAAAACAGTAATTTTGTGAAATATTATTACAATTTAAAAGAACTGTTTTCTATGTGAATATATTGTAAAATGTAATTTATTTCTGTGATGCGCAGCTGTATTTGCAGCATCATTACGCCAGTCTTCATGTCCACCTGATCCTTCAGAAAGCAGTCTACATGATGATTTGCTGCTATAAACATTTCTTCTTGTTAATAAAACCATGCGCTGCTTAATATTTTTGTCAAAAGTGACACTTTTCAGAGCCTTTAATGATTAAGAGGTCACAGAAAAGCCGTAAATAGAAATGAGAACATTTACTGTTACTTCAATAAATAAATAAACTACTGACCCTAAACTTGTGAATAGTAGTGAACCATAGTTTACCATAATAAAAACAAACACCCAATTGAACTGAATGTTGCCTAAAACCGAATACAAATTTTTGGGCAAAAAATAACCATAATGCTACAAAAGAATGACTTTTTAAAACAAGTCACTTAAAATAACATGTGTCGCAACTCACTGTCACAAGCATATGGTTTGTCTCGATCTTCCTGGGCAGCTGCAGCAGCTTCCATTTTCTTTTTTCCATTTCCAACTCCTCGACCCTGGAGGATTAAAACAAGATTAAAACGAGATTAAAACAACATTTCCATAACACTATTCCTCAGGGCCATCGCACGCCTAAGAACTATCACACAGGAGATAAAAATGCTAATACGCATCAATATTCAATACGTAAAGGCACAATATGTAAGTTTTCGCCGCTAGAGGGCGCGCATTCAAAACAAACAAAGAGACAAAGGCGTAGTTTGATGACATCTTCGCTGAGTGTGGAATCATGGGAGTTGTGGTCTTCCACAGCCGATTCAATCCGACGGGACTTGGGCAGAAATAATGTTCATGGATGAGCTAATGATTTGTTAACATAGTAGAATGAAGCAGGGTGAGGCTGAAAGCCGTCAGAGCGAAACGAGGCTGCTGAACGATCGCGACACGCGGCTGGAAAGCAACGGGGCTTTTATTATGCCACAGTCGACCGCTTCTGTCCTTCCGGTCGTGCGTATGTGGGGTAAAGCAGCGGAGCTTTTTTTATGCCACAGTCGAGCGCTTCTGCTGCTTCTGGTTGTGCGTATGTGGGGTAAAGCAGCTGAGTTTTTATTATGCCACAGTCGAGTGCTTCTGCTGCTTCTGGTCGTGCGTATGTGGGGTACAGCAGCGGAGCTTTTATTACGCCACAGTCTACCGCTTCCGCTCCTTCCGGTCGTGCGTATGTGGGTAAAGCAGCGGAGCTTTTATTATGCCACATTCGACCGCTTCCGCTGCTTCCGGTCGTACGTATGTGGGGTAAAGCAGCGGGGCTTTTATTATGCCACAGTCGAGCGCTTCTGCTGCTTCTGGTCGTGCGTATGTGGGGTACAGCAGCGGAGCTTTTATTATGCCACAGGCGACCGCTTCCGCTCCTTCTGGTCGTGCGTATGTGGGGTAAAGCATCGGAGCTTTTATTATGCCACAGTCGACCGCTTCCGCTGCTTCCGGTTGTGCGTATGTGGGGTAAAGCAGCTGAGTTTTTATTATGCCACAGTCGAGTGCTTCTGCTGCTTCCGGTCGTGCGTGTGTGGGTTAAAGCAGCGGAGCTTTTATTATGCCTCAGTCGAGCGCTTCCGCTGCTTCTGGTCTTGTGTATGTGGGGTAAAGCAGCGGAGTTTTTATTATGCCACAGTCGACTGCTTCTGCTTCTTCCGGTCGTGCGTATGTGGGGAAAGCAGCGGAGCTTTTTATTATGCCACACTTTAGCGCTTCCGCTCCTTCCGGTCGTGCGTATGTGGTGTAAAGCAGCGGAGCTTTTATTATGCCCCAGTCGAGCGCTTCCGCTGCTTCTGGTCTTGTGTATGTGGGGTAAAGCAGCGGAGATTTTATTATGCCACAGTCGATCGCTTCCACTTCTTCCTGTCGTGCGTATGTGGGGTAAAGCAGCTGGGCTTTTATTATGCCACAGTCGAGCTCTTCCGCTGCTTTCGGTCGTGCGTGTGTGGGGTAAAGCAACTGAGCTTTTATTATGCCACAGTCGAGCGCTTTCGCTGCTTCCGGTCGTGCGTATGTGGGTTAAAGCAGCGGAGCTTTTATTATGCCCCAGTCGACCGCTTCCGGTCGTGCCGATGTTGTGTTAAAGCCGCGGAGCTTTTATTATGCCACAGTCGACAGTTTCCGCTCCTTCTGGTCGTGCGTATGTGGAGTAAAGCAGCTGAGCTTTTATTATGCCACAATCGACCGCTTCCGCTCCTCTGTCGTGCCCTATGGGGGTAAAGCAGCTTAGCTTTTATTATGCCACAGTCACCTGCTTCCGGTCGTGCGTATGGGGGGTAAAGCAGCAGAGCTTTTATTAAGCCACAGTCTACCGCTTCCGCTCCTTCCGGTCGTGCATATGTCGGGTAAAGCAGCCGGGCTTTTATTATGCCACAGTCGAGCACTTCCACTGCTTCCGGTCGTGCGTATGTTGGGTAAAGCAGCTGAGCTTTTATTATGACACAGTCGAGCGCTTCCGCTCCTTCCAGTCGTGCGTATGTGGGGTAAAGCAGCGGAGCTTTTATTATGCCACAGTAGACCGCTTCCGCTCCTTCCGGTCGTGCGTATGTGGTGTAAAGCAGCGGAGCTTTTATTATGCCATAGTCGAGCGCTTCCGCTGCTTCCGGTAGTGTGTGTGTGGGGTAAAGCAGCGGGGCTTTTTTTATGCCACAGTCGAGCGCTTCTGCTGCTTCTGGTTGTGCGTATGTGGGGTAAAGCAGCTGAGTTTTTATTATGCCACAGTCGAGTGCTTCTGCTGCTTCCGGTCGTGCGTGTGTGGGTTAAAGCAGCGGAGCTTTTATTATGCCTCAGTCGAGCGCTTCCGCTGCTTCTGGTCTTGTGTATGTGGGGTAAAGCAGCGGAGTTTTTATTATGCCACAGTCGACTGCTTCCGGTCGTGCGTATGTGGGGTAAAGCACCGGAGCTTTTATTATGCCACAGTCGACAGTTTCCGCTCCTTCTGGTCGTGCGTATGTGTGGTAAAGCAGCGGGGCTTTTATTATGTCACAGTCGACCGCTTCCGCTTCTTCCGGTCGTGCGTATGTGGGGTAAAGCAGTGGAGCTTTTATTATGCCACAGTCGACCCGCTTCCGCTGCTTCCCTCATTCGTTGTTTGGTAAGCAGCTGAGGTTTATTATTAGGCCACTTCTAGCGCTTCCCCCGCGGCTTCCGTTCCGTGCTTATGTGGGGTAACGCAGCGGACTCTTTATATGCCACGTCAACTGCTTCGTTCGTGCGTATGTGGGGTAAAGCCGCGGAGCTTTTATTATGCCACAGTCGAGGGCTTCCGCTGCTTCCGGTCGTGCGTTTGTGGGGTAAAGCAGTGCTGTTTTATCATAATAGATATGTTTGAAATTTCTGTTATAATGCTACTCTGTGCAGTCTTCACCTGTCTAATTAAACGTGTAAAATATTCAAGCGTCTTTGGTGTTTCCATGTTTTTTAAAAAACAAAACCGGAAATCGAGGGTCTATGACATCATTGGCAGGCGACGCAATGACACTACGGACACGGTCCGTGTCACTAGTTAAAACTGCTTATTTCTCTGGATTTAAACATTCTTCGAATCATTTGGGATAATGTAAGTACACAAGCCAGCAAAATATATAAAATTTTTAGTGGTTTTTGGATATTTTAATTAAAAAATCTTACATATTGTGCCTTTAAACAACAGCAGACTAGGCATGTTACCTTAGACTTTCCTTTTCCTCGTCTTTTTGGAGTCTCCTCCTCAAAATCTTCATCGTCCAGATCATCCAAGTAGTCTTCCGGCTCAAGGATCCTCTGAGAACGACAGGAAATGATCAGGCTATGCATTCATATAGGAATAAAATCCACCACTTGTGTGCTTATGCTACCTTCCTGATGCGTGTGGAGCCGCTGTGGCTGCTGGCCGTGCTGCTTCCAGTGATCTCAGCCAGACTGGTTTCTTCCTCAGGCGGTCTGAGCTCAGTGGGCACTCTTTTATCCAGCGGCTCTCCTTTCAGCAAGGCTTCCAGACTGCTCCCATCCACCGGCCCCAACACATCTTTCTTCATTCCCAGTTCCAGCTCAGCTTTGAAAAGATGCCATTTTTAATCATTTTCTTATGATTTACAATTTGATTTTAAATATTTTCTCTGACTTGTATATCTCAATCTATATTGTTATATTATTACCCTTACAAGGAACTATAATCTTTTTTTTTTTTTAATGCACAGATTATTTGACCTTTTGATAAAATCTGAGAAACAAAAAAGTTTGCACATGTGTTTTATGTTGAGTATCATTTTGATACAACAAGCTTTTATGGCCTATAATGTAGGAGAATATGGAGATGATATTAGATCAAAAATAGGATGAAAATTTGATAGCTTGTAATCAATGAGATCTTTATAACAATACTAACTACTTACATAAAATGCATATAAATAATTACAAATGTCTTAGTAAGAGATATTTTATTATCAAGCTCTGTAGTTTTCTTATCAAAACATATAATGCAATGCAATACAATGATGTCTGAGATAAATAAACATTCCAGAAAGCCTGATGCATCATATTTGCATCATATATGTGACCCTGCAGCACAAAAGCAGTGTTAAGTCGCCGGGGTATATTTGTAGCAATAGCCAACAATATATTGTATGGGACAAAATTATTGATTTTTCTTTTATGCCAAAAATCATTAGCATATTAAGTAAAGATCATGTTCCATGAAGATATTTTGTAAATTTCCTACCGTAAATATATCAAAACTTAATTTTTGATTAGTAATAGGCATTGCTAAGAACTTCATTTGGACAACTTTAAAGGCTCAATATTTTGATTTTTTTGCACCCTCAGATTCCAGATTTTCAAATAGTTGTATCTCAAATATTGTCCTATCCCAACAAACAATACATCAATGGAGAGCTTATGCAGCTTTCAGATGATGTATAAATCTCAATTTCGAGAAATCAACTCTTATGACTGGTTTTGTGGTCCAGGTAACATGGTTTTTCTAAAAAATTAATAATCACGCAAACCTAAGTTGCTTCAGTCCATTAAGTGTTCATCTTGAAATATTATTCACAATATTAAAGTTACATTTACTATACAAAAGGAAGAAATTTGCTTATCAAAAACGATACAGTACGTGTTATAGAGTTAAACACAAGAACAGGAAAAAACAGGCCTTGTTATAACAGAATACCAGCTTTGAGTGGAGGAAAGACCAGAGCAGGTTCTTCTGGTGGGTGAGCTCTTCTTTTCTTCCTCCAGCGCCGAGCAGGATATGTGTACAGCTGTCCCGGTGTGGTACCTTAAATAGAAATCATAAACAGAGTCTGTTAGGACACAGAGCTGGCTCGATTACTTACAAATTGTAGTCTGTTACTGATTCCAAATTACAAGACACAAACTGTAGTTAGTAACGTAATCCATTACATTACACATTTTTAGGTAATATAATCAGACTACTTTTTGGTTACTTTTGACCTTACTTGTTTATCACATTGATTTAAATATGATCATTTTGTACCATATATTGATATAAAAATGCAAAGAAAATATGTTCCATGAAGTGCATTAAACATCACATTACATTATAAAGGTTCCCAAAGTGGGGTTCATGAAGGAACTGCAGGGGGTTTGAGAGCTTAATGAAAAGCAAATCATTAATTAAATCATAAAAATGTAAAATTAATTTTTAAAATAACATCAATCAAAACCAAACTTAAACAAATTTTGTATTTTATTTGTTTACCTGCATGCATGTGACCATTACCACTACCAGATACCGTGAACATGCCAATGTGAGACTGATAATTAATATTATTTTTTAAAATTGCTAAGTAATATATTTAGCTGAAAGAGGTTCATTGACAAAAATTCTGTGATTCCAGCATTACCTAATAAGAAATAACGTGAATTTGTGCATTTGAAAGTCAAAAGCCTTACAAAGGCATACTAATACATGGTTAAGTACCCCACTGAGCCAAATTCAAAACAAACGATTGTGTTCTTCAGTCGTTGACGCGGAGTTGAATATGGAGAAAGCACTTCTTAAAACACTGAATGCTCCGCAATTTTGTAAATGCGTGGTCACATGCTGTGTGCCTCTCAATTTTCGGTGCAATTATAGCCATCTGACTATTTCGGTCTTTGTGTGCACTGGAAACTTCTGAATGTATACAAGCGTAGGCTATTTAAAAGGAACCTAAAATATAAAATCTGATAATTACATAGCTAAATTATACTGTATGCTATTGTGCGAATATATCCTCAATAAAAAAATTCACTGTAGAATTTTTAAAGTGTAATGTGCAGTGATGTTTGGCCAAGTATGGTGACCCATACTCGAATTAGTGCTCTGCATTTAACCACTCAAAGTGAACACCCACACACACCGTGAACACACACCCGGAGCAGTGGTCAGCCATTTATGCTGCGGCGCCCGGGGAGCAGTTGCCTTGCTCAAGTGCACCTCAGTCGTGGTATTGAAGGTGGGATAGAGCGCTGTACATTCACTCCCCCCACCTACACCCCTGCCGTACGAGACTCTAACCCCACCTTTGTTTGCGTCCAAACCTTTTTCCCCCCCCCCTCTAACCATTATGCCACACCCTTCCCACATTTTAAAGTGTAATTTAATCTGATTACAAGTGCTTAATTTTTGGAATCTGATTGCGTAATCCAGATTTACGTGTAACCAGTTACTACCCAGCGCTGTTAGTACCAGCAGGACAGACTGAGAATGGAATGAGTGTTTGGCTGATGCTGAACCTGCACTCCTGTGTCTCTTCTCCATCCAAATGTAGCAGTTGCTTTGAGCGACTCCAGTCTGGGAGTCCAGGAAGGGCATGAGGATGCTCCTCTCGGCACACAGCCGGGCGTTATAACTGTGACACTGCTCCAAAGCATCTTTATAGTACTGCTCTCCAAGCCTTCAGTCCACACACACACACACACACACACACACACACACACACACACACACACACACACATGAGAGAGAATAACACATATAAGTTACTTCAAGGCATGTGATTTAGATTTACTGTTAATACACACATTCACTTTTGATTAGTTAAATCAGTCTTGGGAAAATAGCTGAGGATTATTTCTATAAGGCTACATTTGGTGCGTCACAACGTGCTGATCTGCAAACAATGGACATCAATGAGAGGTACCAGTTTTTGCCAGTGTTAAAAAGCAAAGCCAACACTATAGACACTTTTGTTTATTAATTTTTTTAAAGATGAAAAAAAAAAATGCAGCAAAAGATTCAGTGACTGGTTTTTAAATAGATCTGATAAGAGAACACATGACTGTAGCGCGCTTTCATGTCACACGACATGGTGGATTTTCATTATTAGCCAACCACACACCAGCACAACGCTTCGGACTTAACGCTGACAACAAACCCGTCCCGAATCAGCCACACTTTGAGAATACCACACGGATATTCATTCAAAGAGTTTAAAAACTACATGTACTCACACTTTAACGATATTCTCCACGGCAGTCGCCATTGTTTTTGCTGTAGTGGGCTGTTGTTGTCTTCACTGCGCATGCGCACCAGCTGTCCTTTTTGAATAAACGCTACGTTCTCGTAAATATTTGATCCGTCATAGCAGATGGAAGCTTTGAATTGTAGAACATTTTTATTAAATATACTACCGACACACAAACGATACTTCGTATTAAGTAAGTTATTCAAAATAAATAAAACGCATTGATTTCATACCGCGGTGGGCGTGGTTACGTCTACATGACATCATCCGTCCGCACCGCCGCCATTTATATTTCGCCGCCATTTTACAGCAACCCAGCAGAGATTAGTTTACGAAGATGACGGCGCATATGGAAAATCAACTTTGCAAGCTGTTTGTCGGTGGTCTTAACGTCCAGACCACCGACGACGGGCTGCGAAATCATTTCGAGCAATACGGGAGTCTCACGGACTGCGTGGTCGTGCAGAACCAGCAGCTGAAGCGCTCGCGCTGCTTCGGTTTCGTGACCTACTCGAGCCCCGAGGAGGCGGACTCGGCCATGGCGGCCCGCCCGCACGTTCTGGACGGCAACAACGTCGAGCTGAAGCGGGCCGTGGCTCGGGAAGATGCGGGCAGGCCCGAGGCCCTCGCGAAGGTGAAGAAGATATTCATCGGCGGCCTTAAAGACGACATCGAGGAGGATCACCTTCGCGACTGCTTCTCCCAGTTCGGCGCGGTGGAGAAGGCGGAGGTGATCACGGACAAAGAGACCGGCAAGAAGCGGGGCTTCGGCTTCGTGTATTTCGAGGACAACGACTCGGCCGATAAAGCCGTGGTGCTCAAGTACCATGTTATTAACGGGCATAAAGTGGAGGTGAAGAAAGCCCTGACCAAGCAGGAGATGCAGGCTGCTGGGAGTCGCGGTGGCCGCGGCGGACGCGGCGGAAGGGGGATGGGCAGAATGCAGAACGGCTACGGCGGGCGCGGCGGCGGAGGATACGGCAACTATGGCGGCGGCTATGGGAGCAACGACGGCTACGGCGGAGGCTACGGAGGCGGATACGCCGGCGGGTATGGGGGAGGCTACGGGGACCAAATGGAGGGCTACGGCGGTGGTAACGGCTACAGTGACTTTGGCAGCGGCTATGGCCAGCAGTCCTCTGGCTATGGCCCAATGAAAGGTAATTACTCGGGCAGAAGCAGCGCTCCTTACTCCCGAGGAGGAGGAGGTGGTGGTGGTGGTGGTTACGGCAGGGGGGGTTACGGAGGCTCCTATTAGGAGCGTTTATTAGGTCTCACATTAAGAGCAGCTCCTTCCCCAGCCCACATCAGTTTCGACCACACATTATCTTCAGCTAAGTAGCCAGATCGAGCCACTTTAACGTAACGTGGCATTGACTGAAGCACTCAAGCTCCATTCAGTTGTTCACAACTTATCCAGCCTAGCAGATCATAGGTAGGGCTCACCTATCCGACTTTACTCAACATCTTACAGCTACTGTTACTACACATCCTTTTGCTCTTTTCCCTGAAGTACTAGGGATACATTTTTTCCCAGCAAGACATAGGACTACTACTCTGGATCTCCTCTTATTATAAGACTGGCCAGTGGTGGCCGGGGCAGGCTACCTGTTCGCGAAACTGTTACTCACGTTTGTTTTTGTGCTTTGGGATTAAGTTAAGATTAGTATTTTTGCTTGTTAATTAGAGTAGGCATGTGTTTTTCTCCTTTTAGTGTATGTATTGTATCTTTATTGTGTCTGTGTTCTTTTTTCTAAACATTTATTAGTGCTGTCAAACGATTAATCGCAACCAAAATAAAATCTTTTGTTTACATAATATACGTGTACTGTGTATATTTATTATGTGTATATATAAATGCACAAACATGTTTATATTTGACAAATATTTACATGTATGCTTATATTCATATATAATTTATTATATATATTTTATATATAAACAAAAACAATTCTTAAATGTATACATGCATGTGTGTATTTGTATATACATAAATATGCACAGTACACGTATATTATGTAAACTAAAACTTATTTTGGCTGCGATTAATT
This sequence comes from Sinocyclocheilus anophthalmus, assembly GCA_018155175.1. Lineage (NCBI taxonomy): Eukaryota > Metazoa > Chordata > Actinopteri > Cypriniformes > Cyprinidae > Sinocyclocheilus > Sinocyclocheilus anophthalmus. The sequence goes on from JADLZN010008040.1 coordinate 512,093, forward strand.
GTTTGAGAGCACGAATACTTAAATCTGGTTTTGATTGAGAGCCAATAGCAGTGAAACCCTGTAGAGATTCAAAAATTCATTGGCTGGCAGCAGGCAGTATTTGCATATCACGTGATGTATTGAGTGCGCAGTACCTGAAGTAAAAATCCCATTCATTTTCTTCATGATGAAAGACAGACCCACTGTAAGTGTAAATGGTGTTATGCTTTTGTTGAAGCGTTATTTCAACTCATTTTGCAAGTCTGTGGTAATTAACCATGATTCTTCAAAAAAAATCTCCAATCGGAGAATTAAAATTGGCATATTTTGCAATAAACGTAAAATGTTTGTTCTGTATACACACTCAATATCTTCAAATCAATAGTTTTATCTGTCATTCGCAGTGCTTCTTGGGATTGCAGTACTTTCCGGCATGGACCGGTTTTGCTTTTTTGCTTCAAATCCAAAGATTGTAATGCTTCGGCTCATAGCTGATTGGTTTGAGTGATTCGTAGGTCTTTAACAAATGCTATTTAAAAATGAATGGGGAAACATACTCCAGAAAACCAAGGCAGCTGAAAAATTGGGGCACTGTTGCATTCAATTAAAGCACTTGCTGCAGAGTCTGCTGCCAACCAATGAAAGATTGAACTTTTATTTAATTAGGCTCGATGGCAACTAGAAGTTGTTCGTCCTATCATAAGAAACGTGTTGGAATAAACAAATTCTTTGGCGTCTCAGTAAAAAAAGTAGCAAGTTAAAAGAACTAGTTTCATCTTCGAATGTTCAGGCTCACTAAAACAACCCTCAACATCCGTTAATATAGTGATTTAACATGTGTCCCCTCCCAATTAGTGTAATTTGTTAAATAGTTAAAGCACATTATGAAAATATTGTCATTGGTGTTACAGTGAACCTTTTGGTCGGGACTCTTAAAGACCGATTTTGAGTTGTTTTTCTACCGTTTAATTTAGTAAAGGACTTAAATGCTCTTGTCTCATTGTATTACTGCTTCAACGGAATAACCTATTGAATATTGTTTATTTCAGATACAACTGAACTGTATGCATTTCTGTTAATAAAAGTCATTACTCCGTAGCCATTATGGTTTATGACGAGCTGAGATTTATTGGGTGGTTTTGACGTATGTGAGGTCCATGTAGCGATTTTGTCTTTCCATCTAGGTAAGACTAAAACTGGAGGCCGCCCTTTGCCTTTATCAGGCATTGGCTCTAGTGCTCCATATTAATGACTTTTCTTTGCATCAGACATGTGGAGATGTCAATATTTTCCCAACCATATGTTGTCTTTATTCTTAAAATATGTTTAGAGCTTTGTTCCAATACTTTTAGTGATCAAATAAGATGGATCTATACCTTAGCTGTGTCCACTACTACGTCATTGGATTCTCCAGGGCTACTCCAGAGATGTAGAAACCCAGCTGAAAATCCATAGGATAATCGCACCAGGTTTCCAGGTTTGTAGAAATGCTCTATACACCAGACATTACATCAGGTGTGTCTTTAACATACTTTGGATCCACCTGGAACGAAATCAGGTATTTGTGAGTCGTTAACGTAAAGCGTGCATGCAACTTTATTTCAGCATTTCCTAAATACTAGCTGTGAATGGCGTTAACTGGCGGTGACCATGTAACTTAGAGGAAAAGTGGAAATTAGAACATGCTCTGTAGTTCAATGTGGTGATTGTGGTCTATGTAGTTATGTCTTAATCCAATATTTTAGCCGATTTCCAGTTTAAGGTCAAACCGGAGAACGGAGCTTATAGTTCCTGTATACTTGACGCATTAGTTCCAGATATTTATGACATCAAATGCAAAGGAGATCAGCATTTATTAAGCAAGGTTTGTGCTTTCAGTTATTTACTTTACATCTTATCAATCCCCCTCCCCTCCTCATCTCGGTGTTTTGCTCGTGTTTTGTCCTACATTTCTGGCACGCTAAGAGGGCAGTGATAATTCAGTGAGACTAGTGAAGATGCAACTGTACAACCTCTTGGCATTGGCCTTTTCAAAAGTGAGATGTGCTGCTGTCATTTTCAAAGCACTCCTCCTACATAGACCCTTCTTAAAGGCACAGTGTGTAAATCTGAAGGGGTTGTGTAGATAGACATGATTCAGGACACCACTTGTTGACTTGACGCTTACATGCTTCTGCATCTGTCTTCATTTTCCACAGAGGGAATGCAATGGAAGGATTTAAATAAAATCTCACTTCTAAGCGCTGCCGCTTGATGAACCTCTGCTGCGGCTGTGAATCCAGTTGCTCTGAAAGATGAAGGAAGAGCCCAGTGAGTTGAATCGGTTTCAAAAAAAAAAAAAATCTGTTCTACAGTCAGTCACACAAAAAAAAAAAAAGAAAAAAAAAAAAAGAAAAAAAAAAAAAAAAAAAAAAAACAAAAAAAAAAAAAAAAAAAAAAAAAAAAAAAACAAAAAGAAAAAAAGAAAAAAAAAAAAATAAGAAAAAAAAAAAAGAAAAAAATTATATTACAGAATTTTCCTTTTGTCATCGTGCGTTCTAGAGAGTTTGCATAGAGCACAGTGCAGGACCCATCGCGCAGGCAAGATGCCCATGGTAAGATTTAAGAAGTTGAACCCTGACAATGAATGTCTTGCATTTCAGTGATTTGAAATCAAAATTTATGTAGATTACATATTTCTTTTGAGTTTACCATGATCTTTTTGTGGGGTTGAGATTTTTGTATTGATTCAACTCAGTGACGTACATTGGAAAAAAAAACAAAAAAAAAAAAAAAACATAAATTGGTTCTGCTTGGAAACATTTTGCATATTTAACCTCCGGAGAACCAGAATTTTTTTTTTTGTCATGACATTGGTTGGAGCATAAGAAACAAATGGAGAAAAGACATTTTTGAAATGTATATGTCTAATGCATGTTGGCCAATCGATGGGCTTTATTTTTTCATTCACCAGTTTTAGGTTGTGGCGAGGCTATTTTTTATACCAAACTTTATATAAAGATGACTGTCAACTATGTTATGGAAGATATAACAGAATGATTTGATATACTGTTTTACTTCATGGAATACGTGCATAAAATGTCTATATTGTTATTCCCATTCTATACAGATTGCATCTAATTTGCATATTGATGTGTTCTTGGGGCAAACCACAATGAACAAAGAAGTGTTATGTTGATCTATAATTTCTTTCCCTATTGAACATCCCTATGTGGGTCCTGCCCTCCCCAAAATGCCGTGATTAAGGGATACTCCACCCACCAAAAAAATGAAAATGTCATTAATCACATTACCCCCCATGCGTTCCACAAACCAGTAAAACTCGTTCGTGTACATTCGGAACACCATGAAATATAATGGATGAAAACGGATGCTTGTACTGTCCCATTGACTGCCAAGAACTTACCCCTGTCAGGTCCAGAAAAGTATGAAGACAATCGTCAGAATATTCCATTCTGCCATCAGGGTTCAACCGTAACGTTATAAGCGAACGGCGAATGCTTTTGTAATGCGCAGAAAACAAAATAACGACTTAATTAATTAAACAAATCGTACGTCTGTTCCTCTCCGCATCACCGTAGCCGCCATTTGGAGAATATCCGCTGACGCAAATCAGCGTACGCTTTCCGTGTCAGCCACGACACAAGATACGTTTTCTACATTTTTTACGTTTTGATTTGAACGAAAACAGCGCATCCCTGCAGCACGGCTGACAGAATAGCGTAAGCAGTTTGCGTTCAGTGGTTATTCGCCAAAATGGCACTACGGTGATGCGGAGAGACACGGAGGAGACGAATTGTTGAATAAAGTCGTTATTTTTGTTTTCTTCGCATACAAAAATTATTCTCGTCGCTTCATAACGTCACGGTTGAACCACTGATGGCAGATAGACTATTCTGATGAATCTTTCATACTTTTCTGGACCTTGACAGTGGTAAGTTACTTGGCATACAATGGACAATGTCACAAGCCTCCCGAGTGTTTTCTAGCCAAATTGCATTCCAATGTGTTCCGAAGACGAACGAAGCTTTTACGGGTTTGGAACGACATGGGGGTAAGCGATTAATGACAATTTTCATTTTGGGGTGGAGTAACCCTTTAACATGCCGTGTGTCCTGGTGTCCTCTACAGAAGCATTAATGCAAATTACCCTATGTTTTTCGTACAAAAAGTCCATTATTTTTGATGTGAAACATCCATAACATTTTTCTGAGGAGTGTTTGATTTCCAACGAAACAATTAGAGAAAGGTTTAGCCGAATAAATGATAATTACAAAATATCATATTTCCCTAAGAGTGCTAAATTTGATAATATCAGTCATATTTAAAGACCAAGGAGAGGGAGTGTTTGATCAAACCTCCAAACATTTGATATCCCTAAAAAGCCCTGAATGTGCTCCGTACATCCAGACTTAAAACTGTGGTCTTCACTAAAATATGTCCTCTACAGAGTACAAAAGTCTATGCCTGGGTCCCAGGAGATTAAATCTGTCATGCTCTCTTCTCTGGAAAATGTCTTCTCTTTGTTTTTACAGACCTGTGCCAAGATGATGCCATGAGAAGGCAGCTGCATTCGGCTCCTGTGACTGGAAGTTGAGTCAAATGCATAATGGCGAAGTGATCACTGAACAAGAATAATCCTGGCATTGAATGTCTGATGAATTCAATAATAAAAAAAATAACTGGATAACTTTTGAGTCTGCTGTTAATGTTTGCATGCATCAAGTGGTGTTACAGAGAAGCTAGAAAATGAACATTTACCAAGCTTTAAACTATAACAGTATAAATGATTAACTTTAATAAAGCTGATAAGGGCCACAGAAGCATGATAGTGGTGTGACGTGGTTGTGCTCCGAAGCGTCGCCTTGGAGATCGTGGAACGATTGTGGCACTGTTGCCAGGCGACGCGATGATGATGATGATGATGGAGGACCGTTACGACGTTCTCGGGTGTAAAAGTCAGTGAGCCCAGCGATAGCTGCGAGCTGCTAACCACTCCGGTAAACAACCCCGGCCATCTCACGAGAGACCGCACGGAGCACGAAACACCCCGATGAAAACGCTCAGCACTCGACTTGAGGCTTTAAACGAACGCAAACGTCAATAAACCGAATACCTGAGACTTCCAAAAAATGCCGAAAATGATGTAGCAAGCTAGCTTTAGCCAACTGCCTGGCGCGACACTGCTCAAACATGGACTGTGACGGGTAAGTACGTGCTGCAAGGGAAAAGAAAGATGCAGTTAACTAACTATTTCTTAACAGGGGAACAGACGTGACCAGTAATGGATAAAGCTGTTATTTGAACCGTAAAACGAACTAGAGAACGCATTCTGCTATTAGTAATGTTAGCGGCTAAATTGCTAGCGGTCTGTTGTGTATCCGCTCGGTATTTTAACATACTTCACATTTAAGTGTTATATATAAAACTGAGAGTAGACACCTTCGTAAACGTGTGAACAATTGCTGTACCAGCAAGCTAGTAGTGCACCAGGCATTCAAAATAATGCCGTGCTAATCATGTGGTGCTCTGTAAACTGACTTAATCATCAAAACTGCAGAAGAGCTGTGATGGAAAGCTCATAGAAGTTAGTTTGTGCTGAGAAACGGATTTGTTGTGGTAGAACATTAAACACGTAAGTAATTAAAACGCAGTTCTGGTTATTAAACATGTTAGTTGCAAAGATCTCTGTGATTCTTTCATTAGATTTGGAGTGCCTTGTCCTCTGCCTAGTTTGGATTCACAGGAAGATGCCAAAGACCCAGGACTGCACACCTTCAGCCTCACACACATGAGGAAAGCCTTTCGGCTCATGAATGACTTGAGAAGGTTGGTAAACTGATGCAACTTATTCAGCAGCTTCACCTTGTTATTCAGGTATTCTCTATTGGCACTGATGGGGACATGTCCCCCCTAACATTTCGAGGTAAAATGATATGGAATGGGTTTTTAATAATACTATACAAAAAATGTAATGTAACAATATCACCCAGTTCTTTATATAAAGTTGGATATGTAAGTATATCCAACTTTATCCACATGCATACAGTATAACGTTACTCATATAGGGTGATGTTTCGGGACCCAGGCATAGAATGTTGTCCTCTGTAGAGGACGTTATATTTGAGTGAATTTCACACAGTTTTAAAGGGGTCATATGATGAGATTTCAAGTTTTCCTTTCTCTTTGGAGTGTTACAAGCTATTGGTGCATAAAGAAGATCTGTAAGTTTGCAAAGACTAAAGTCTCAAAACCAGATATTCTTTATCAAAGTTAAGACTCTGCCACAACCCCCTAAAACGTCTCGTTCTAACACACCCCCACATATCTACCTAACTATGTTGGAATTTGCATAATGCTGCCTAAATGTTCACGCAAAGAAAGAAGTCGTTGTTTCAGTAACCGCAGTTAGTGTTGAAGCAGCATGTCAGGGAGACGCTGTGTGTTTCTAGGCGAAAGCAAAAGCACTTTATTTGGCCTTCCGAAAGTAGATGCATTTAGGAATCTTTAAGATTACTTACAACAGAACAGCAATGCATTTTATGGACGATTGTTTCGTGAACCTAAGAGAGGAGGTAATTCTGACTTTGCGATGACAATCTGGTGCGTCTGAATCAGCTACTGTTTTGTTATTAAAGTATTTGCTATTGGCTGTTCAAATGCGAAGGTTTTGCTTCGTGTGTGTGTGTGTGGTGTGTGTGTGTTGTGTGAGAGAGAGAGAGAGAGCGAGAGAGACACAGGTCACCTCTCACAGTGGAGTCAGCTGTCTTAACCGTGGCTTGTGTACTGCAAACACATACCAGCTTCATCACTGTGTCTGTCACGAGACTCTGTTCCCCTTTCGGGCTTGAACTGATGGTAAAACTAGTGACATTATTTACTGTCTTTACATTTATTTTGAAAGTTCAAGCTCGCGATTATGGTAAGGGGCATAACATTTCCGACGAGTGCTTGCGGTGTTCTCCCAATCACAATGCACTGGGTCAGCTGGCCTATCAGAGCAGACTGCGCTTGTCGGAATGAGGGACTTTGTAGAAAACGAAGTGTTTGAGGGAGGCGGGGCATAGAGGACTTACAATAGTGTACAGTATTTGAAAAATAATGTTTTGTTGAATATTAAAACATGTCAACATATTCTGTTACACCAAATACACAAAATAATGATCTTTAAAAAAGCATCATATGACCCCTTTAAGTCTGGATGTCCTGTACAGAGCACAGGCAGGGCTTTAGAGATATCAAATGTTTGGAGGGTTGATTATAAATACTCCCTCTCCTTGGTCTTTAAATATGACTTACATTGACAGAATTATCCAATTTAGCACTCTTACGAGTACTGTCTTAGGGAAATATGATAACGTTCTGTAATTATCATTTCAATCTGGCTAATTTTCAAATTGTTTGTCATAAATAAAACATCTCAGAAAAATGTTACGGGGTCATAGATGAAACAGGTCATAATTTTTATGCATGTTTTCTGTAGAGGACACCAGGACAAACGTCATGTTAAATCAGGCATTTTGGGGAAACAGAAGAAGTCAATAGGGAACGAAATTATAGTTCAATATTCCTATGAAATATGAGATATTCTTATGAAAATGACTCCAAGTTATTACTCCCATTATTACACTTATTTTTTTTCATTATGGTTTGCCCCAAGAACACATTAACATGCAAATTAGATGCAATCTATAGATACATTGTATAGAATGGGAATACCAATTTATGGACATTTTACACACATATTCCCTGAGTAGAGTAGTATATCCAATATTTCTCAGCTGCGTGATTTCATGCGTACGGCATGGAGATATTAAGATATTACGAACATTAAAATCATTATTTTCTACAACGTGTATTGTGAAAAGCACCATACAACTAAATCTGACTTGACCTGAAGTAAATTCTCAGTCGTGTTAGTGTAAGCTGCATGTCCACAAGATATTTCTGGCCTACATTTCCCAAAAGCATCGTAGAGACTGTTGGCACCAATGGCTTCTACAATCTCGGTGGGCATACGATACGTTTGGAAAAAGCAGTCCTTGTCTAGATCCTTAGTTTTCTTTTATTTTCTTCCTAATCACAGTCGGAAGATGCTTTGTGACGTTCTGCTGGTGGCGGGTGAAGTGGAGGTACCGGCACACAGAGTAGTTTTAGCGTCCTGCAGTCCTTACTTCTGCGCCATGTTCACAGGTACTACATCACAACCTAATGCTTTTCTCACACTGATGTGAGCCACATGTTCCTCACGGCACTCTGATGTTCTTCAACACTTAGTTTAGATCTGCGATTATATTTCTAAATTAAAAATAATTTTTAAATTCTGTCATCATTTACTCATCGTTGTGTCGTTCTAAGCTGGAAAACACAAAAGAAGATATTTTGAAAAAATGTTGGTAACCAAACAGTTTCAGTTCCCACTGACACGAACACCCAAAATACTGTGATTATCAAAATATCTTCTATGTTTCACAGAAGAAAGAAAGTACAACAAGTTTGGAACAACATGAGGGCGAGTAAATAATGACAGAATTTCATTTTTGGATGAACTATCACTTTGGTTGAAGATTGATCATCTAATTATTTGCAAGATATTTGTAGCAGCATGAGTAATATTATATATAAATAAACTGTTTCTGCATAAATAAACATGATGCTCATTCTTCCTTTTTTAAGCCTTATTAAGATCTTTGATTAAGAGTTCGTGTTGTGCTTGATGTGTCCAGGTGACATGAGTGAAAGCAAGGCTCACCATGTGGAGATCAGGGATGTTGATGGACAGACGCTCTTGAAGCTGGTGGATTATATTTACACCGCTGAGATTGAAGTGTCTGAGGATAATGTTCAGGTAATGTACTGTTTCAAATCTATCTAATGACTAGCTCTTGCGCTCTCTGGCTCTGGAGATCTGGTACTCTGTTATGAGTGCTGAGAGGCAGGGTATTTCCTCTCATTATTAGCAGAGGAAATGACCAGAGCGAGAGAGGAAATTTTCTGTGATGTGCACTTTGCCCTTTGTGTTGGAGCTCTGTTGTCCCAGTACGTTCTGTCGTTTGTATGTGGGGCTTTTGTTTGGATGTACAGAATACAACGGTGGAGAACAGATGATCTGAGAAGCTTCAGGAGCAGCATGAAGTGGCCTAGTTTTCATCTGGATAGGATTGACAGATGCTCTGGTGGGGGTAGCGGCTGTTTATGGCTTAGTTGATCCATGGGGATTTTAACAATGTCATTCAGTGCAATGATTCACCTTATGTTATATTTATTTCATTTTCTAGGAAGAAAGTGGCCATTGAGTTACAATGTGCAGATGCTGTTTTCTGGCCTGTACTTGTATGCTAAGTAGCCGATGCTGGGTTAAATTCATTTATTTTCCTAATTCACCATTTTAATTAATATTAATTTAGTATACCAGTAGAGGTGGAGACTATAGCTTCTACGATGATCTATTTATAATTCAGCCTCTATTAGAATACTTTTTTATTTAAAATGAACAATAATAATATTTAATAATCATTAATGATAACAGATTAAAAATTATAGGCAGTAGTGTTTCTAATTAGTATGTACACTACTGTCAAAAGTTTAGGTCAGTAAGATTTTATTATTTTCTTAAAGGGGTCCTATTATGCTCTTTTACAAATTTTTGATTTTGTTTTGGGGGTGTACTAGATGCTCTCATGCTTGGTGGTTTGAAAAACGCATTTTTTTCACATAATTTACATTATTAAAATACCATCCCCAGGCTGGCACAAACGGTTCGATTAGTTTCGGCTTTGATGAAGGTCCGCCTTCCGAAAAATGTGTTGTGATTGGTTAGCTGTCCCAGTGCGTTGTGATTGGCGAACAGCTTAGACGGTGTTTCAGTACTGCCACGCCCCTGGCTCCGCTTTCAACAAAAGCTTTTGGGCGAAGCCGCGTCGGCAGCCTGTACTCCTCGGTATGTGGAAGCTGCCCTCATTAAAATGCGCGCACCACAATAGCAAATTGGTGATATAATGCTCAGGAACGAGTTAAAAGAATAGCAACCACTGTTCCTGCCATCATCCGCTTGCGGAGCCCAAACAATGAACGTTTGGGGACGGAGGTGAAAAAAAACAGCGTTCAGGCGGTCGCGCCCCGGACGAGAAGCGCACGTCCGCGCCCAGATCTTTACGATTCAAAATACATTTTTTCTAGTGAGTTTAAGGTGCACACCGGCGGCGCCGTTAGACTCTGGTCCGGCGGCTCCCAGCTACGTCGTGTTATACTTGTATGAATTGTTCTAGACATGCCGAAAATTAGAAGCTACAGCACAGCAGCTCTTCTTCTTGGTTTTCTCTGATGCACTAATTCTGCAGCATCTCTTCTTCTTGGTTTTCTCTGATGCACAAACTCTGCAGCAGCACTTCTTCTTGGTTTTCTCTGACGCACCAACTCTGCAGCAGCTCTTCTTCTTGGGTATTTCCTGATGCACGACCTCTGGGGCAGCAGCTCTTCTCTTGATTGGTGGGGTAAATCCCTCTGAATAAACAAACAACTACTCTGCATGCAGCTCTTTTCTGGTTTCCTCTGATGCACTAACCTGCAGCAATTCTTCATTCTGTGGTTGTGTCTCTGATGCCTCACTCTGCAGACATGCTCTCTTCTGTTTTCTCTGATGGGCACTACTCTATGGCATCAGCTCTTTCTCTTGGTTTCTCTGATGCCTAACTCTGCGCAGCTCTTCTTCGCTTCGTAACTCTGTCCTGATGCGCTCAACATCAACCAAGCGTCTAACGCACGAGCTCGCCCTCCCCACCCGCCCAGGAGCCATATCGGGGCGGGAGGGGTTGAAAATAACTGTAGGCAGAGGGATTATTTTTTAATGATATTCTAATGAACCGGCTTTGTGATATCCACGCCGTAACACAAAGGCTGTAGTCCAAACTATCCGTTCTTTGTAAAGGGTTTCTTGAAAGGATTTTTTTTTCTCCCGTGGATGGACGATTGTGAATTTGTACTTTTCTAGATATTTTTTTTATGCCCATACATACACACTGACTAAAATTAAAAAGTGAAAATGCATAATAGGACCCCTTTAAATAAATGTATATTTTTATTCCGCAAGAATGCATTAAATTAATCAAAACTGGCAGTAAAGACATTTATCATGTTACAAAATATTTCTATTTCAAATAAATGCGGACTTTTGAACCTATAATCTAAGATCCTTAAAAATCGTCAGATTTCCCCGAAATGTTAAGTAGCACAACTGTTTTCAACATTGTTAACAATAAGAAATGTTTCTTGAACTTTAAATCAGCATATTAGAATGATTTCAGGGTTGCAAAAAGGTGGACATTTTCCATTAAATTTCAGAAAAATTCCAGGATTTTTTGTAATCTTCCAGGGATTTTTGGAAAGGTTCCGAAAACTTACCGGAAATTTTCCACCCTTTGCAACCCTACCTGTGACACTGTCGAAGGCTGGAGAATGATGCTGAAAATTCAGCGTTTGATTCACAGGAAAATACAAACTATACAGTGGGTATAGAAAAGAATCAGCCCCTTAAAATAATCACATTTTGTTGTTTTGCAGCCTAAAATGAAGGTGGACACAGTTTTTGTTTTATGGAGCTGTATTTACTCAGTGCAACTTATAAAATCCAAGTGCAGATTACATCCCAAAAAAAAATCAGAATCAGCTTTTTTTTTAAAACAGAATCACTGAGTTGGAAAAAAGGATCACCCCCTTGTGTCAGTATTTTGTTGAACCACCTTTTGCTTTAATTACAGCCTTTAGTCTGTTGGGATATGTCTTTACTATCTTTGCACATCTAGACTTTGCAATATACAGCTTAATAAAACAAAAACTGTGTCCGTCTTCATTGTTGCAAAGCAACAAAATGTGATTATTTTCTATACCCACTGTATATTAAAATAATATATAAATAAAAAAAAAATTTAAATATATTCAAATAGAAAACTGTTTTTTTAAATTGTAATATTTCACAATATGACTGTTTTTACTGTAGTTTTGAACAAATAAATGCCTTGGTTGCATAAGAGACTTCTTTAAAAAACATGGAAATATCTTTTTACATGGTAGTGTATGTATATGTATTATATTGTTTCAGATAATGCACAATTATTTTGCTATATTAATAAAAAAAAAAAACTAGTCATCATTACATAACCTATACTGGTTAGTCATCATGAATCCGGTCTACAGGCTGCCTGCCTGGTTACCTCATGTATAGTGTGTGTGTGTGTGATGTGTTTTCATCTCTTTGTATTACTCCTGCTGTGTCCAGGTGTTGCTCCCAGCTGCCAGCCTGCTGCAGTTGATGGATGTTCGACAGGTTTGCTGTGACTTCCTGCAGACGCAGCTTCATCCCACCAACTGCCTGGGCATCCGAGCGTTTGCTGACCTTCACGCCTGCACAGGACTGCTCAGCCAGGCCCACGCTTATGCTGGTGAGCTCTCTTCTTGCTTGAGTCATTGTGGGATGGGAAACAGCTAGTCGATTAAGCAACCCACCAATTTGTATTTTTATGCCAAGGAACATTTTTTGAGCAAGTTCACTTGTTTCAAGCAGAGCAGCACTTTACAGACGTCATGGTGGGAGAGGAGTTCATGGCCCTCTCCTTGCAGCAGGTGTGCAGTCTGATCTCCAGTGACAAACTCACCGTGTCCACCGAAGAGAAGGTAACACTACCAAGTTTATTGTCCCAGTTGTGACTTTTCTATTGTGATTCTCGGTTTCTCCCTCATCCACCACATCACAGAGCCTGTTTTTAGCTCGGCCTTCTGTGATTTGTAGACAGCAGACGGTTGATGGTTGGTTTTTACATGTACATGCTGGTGTGATGCTGAAGGAGACGACGAGCCATCTGTCAGTCACCCTGCATTAGCTGCTCTCTGCTTACGAGTAACTTGTGTCTCCAGTCTGCGCTCACACACCCACTTGATGGCAGCTGTCGTCTGTCAGATGCTTCAGTGTCATCTGAGCAGCAACACAGGCATTGGAGGATGGCGGCCTGTTCTCCTGTGACTGCGCTTTATTCATACAATATGCAGAGAAACAAACAACAGACTTTGTTCTCGTCTGTTACACCCCCAGGTGTTTGAGGCCATGATCACCTGGATAAAGCACGATAAAGAGGCCCGTCTGGAGCACATGCCTAAGCTCATGGAACATGTTCGACTGCCCCTGCTATCCAGAGATTACCTGGTTCAGGTAAGACTGGGCTCAGTTTCATAACAAGTAGAGATGTAACGATACCGCGAGCCAGTTGAAAAACGATTAAAAAGTGACAATTCAAATCGTTGAGATTGTTAAACAAAGCGCGATTCACTTAGGGGCAGGAGTTTATATGAATGTATGTCTGAGGGGAACTTACTGTCTATAGAAAAGTTTAGATGGTATTTTGTCTTTTCATCTTGCCATAAGTGCAGCGCTGCTTTGTTTACAGCGGAGACCAAGAAAACGCTTTAAGCGCCACCTGCTGGCAGAGAGTGAATCTGCGTCTAGTTCAGCTCGTCTGCTGTTTCTGTTTCTTGCAGATATTTTTTATGTATAGTTTCATAAAACTGAACTCAAACCATTCTGTTTTTTGCTCAAATTTAGAGATTATACAATGTAATTTAGATTAAAACCTGCTCATGTTGCATGTATGCAGCATCTTTAAATGCAGTGGTTGCCTGCCTCTAATTTTAAAAGGAAAGAGCACAGACAAAGCCTTAGTTTGTTTATATGAAGAGATTTCTTTTATTTGTGTTACTTATTTATTTGATTTGGGGCTTGTTTTAAAATTTCAATTTAGTTTTGTTATTTACATTTACATTATATTTAAATGTTGTTATTTAGCAGACACTTTTATCCAAAACAACTTACAAATGAGGACAATAGAAGCAACAAAAGCAACAAAAGAGCAATAATATTCAAGTGCTATATTAGTATATTATTATAGTTTTATATTTAAATTTCACAAAGAAATGTGAAGCATTTTGTTCAAGCAATAATAAAAGGACACATTTCATTTCTAATTTTTCTTAAATCTCATTTTGTAAAAAAAAAAAAAAATCGTGAATCGAATCGTGAAATCAAAATCGTGAATCGAAGCGAATCGTGACTCTAGTGAGTCGTTACATCCCTAATAACAAGTTCCAGGCTGTAATGATGCACCCCTAGCCGGTTGAAAATTGATAAAGATGTGTGACGATTCAAGTCAGTTGAGATGTTAAACGAATCGCGATACATTTGGGGGTGGGGGTTTATATGAATGTATCTCTGAGGGGAAAAGTTTAGATGGTATTTTCTTTTAATCACTTCTCTGTATAATGCATATTAAGTAGTGTTTATAAGTGCAGCAGCTTTGTTTACAGTGGTAACCCGAAAACACTATAAAGATCGCTGCTGTTTCATAAGCGCCACTTCTGTCAAGGAGTGCTCTGCGTTCTCATTCAAAGCCCCGTCTGCCTGTTTTTGTTTTTTTTAGTATAAAATTCCTAAGCTATTAATTCATAAAGCTAAGTATAATGTATATACTTCATAAAGCTAAACCTTACGACATTTCTGTTGCTTCAATTTTCGAAATAAAAGCAATTGTAATTTTAAAGTCAAAACCGCTTGTGCTTCAAGTATGCAGTATCTTTATTGGATTGTGATTAAATGGAAAGAGCACAGGGACAATCTTGGTTGTAAGTAAAGACGTGATGGTGTCAGTTGGGTTGTTTTATTTAATTTATTGAGTTTGGGATTTTATTTTGGGAGTCAGTTTCACAAAAAAAATTGCAGTATTTTGTCTGAGAAATAATAAAAGGACACCTTTTCATATATAATTTGTTTTAAATAAAATGTTGTAAAAATTTTTTTTGAGAAAATTGAATCTTAAAATCAGTATCATGAATCGCATCACATTGTGAGTTGAGTGAGTCGTTACATCCCTAGCGAGTTCTCTGTATTTGTTGTGATCGCATTTGTGGTTTTATTCAAGCATTATTTTAAAGATTTAAATGTGTATTTGTACAGATTGTAGAGGAGGACCCCTTAATAAAAAACAACAACACTTGTAAGGACTTTCTCATTGAGGCGATGAAGTACCACCTTTTACCTGCAGACCAGCGGCACCTTATAAAGACTGACAGAACCAGACCACGCACACCAGTCAGTTTGCCGAAGGTATTAATATAATCGCTTCAAACTTACAGTACCAGTCACGTTTGGATGTACTTACTAGTTCTTTATTATCACTAGTTTTCTGAATGATTCACTACTGTACGTCTGATTCAAACTGCTAACTCACATGCAAGCTTGAGGTTGTACTGTTAAATACTGCATACAACCCTCTATGCACACCTTGGCAATAAAATCGCCATTGGCTAGTACATTTTTTTCGTTTACTCTAATATATATATGTATATGTGTATGTATATGATTCCACCAAATCAGCTTATCTTCATTAAAGATACATTCATGTGTGATATGATCTGAAAGTAGCTTTTAATTGATTGACTTTTAACAATCATGCATTTTTATGATATAACTTAAGTAATTAGAACTAAAACTTGGTAACCTCGTATGAATGAAAATGTATGAATGCATATTTGTCATTTTAACAGAACTTAGGACTGGTGGTGGTGCTTGAGACTTTGTTGGTCATTTAGTGTTTCTGTAAAAAAACTAACAATAATACTACTACTACTACTAATTCTACTGCTACTAATAACAATATAAAATGCACTAAGATCTGATGAGCTGCTGGGTTAAAGAATATTAATCACATTGTCTGCGTTCGCTTGAACCGATTTGCTGAAATCAAAACAGTGACGGTAATAGGTGAGCGCCAGCCAATGAGATTGCAGTTTGTGCATTAGTTCCGCCTACTACCAAAGAATATAATTTACATGTAGCACATACATTTTACATGGTAAGACTGTCTTGCTCTCCCTCTCTTTGCATGTGTGAGAGAAACACGGAGCACTCTCAGCTAAGCGACGGCTCACACTAGAGTTTACAGTACGTCAAATACATCCATTGAGATGAACTGAAATAGTGCGCTTTAAAGACGTGAGAGCGAAACTCTCAAGTGTGCATGTTCAAATTATAGAAGTTAAATGAAATACGAGTGTTACACTTAATAGGTTAGCCTGGCGACGATGCAATCTAACAATTTATATCCAATGGGCCTAACAATGAAACTATTTGGTCGCACTAGCAGGAATTTGTGTCACACATGCGAGTGATTTATTCGATTATATGAATGGAGATAAAGTGCAACATGCTATATCAGACCTGTCAACATTTGGGTACCAAAATCCAGGAGATCTAAGCGGAGGGTGAATGGGTGGTTGATGGTCCGGGTCTCTGCAGGGATTGTTTTAAATCAATTTAAGACGGGGTTGTTTAAAGCCCTTTTTAAGATCTGACACAAAAATGGGTAATACCCTATGAGTGGGGTGCGCAATCGCTATGGCAACATAATATTCAACGTAAAATGACTGATAAAAAGCATTGATTTCAGTTCATATACAGGTTTCACAAAACAGTTTTATAAAATAAATAAACTTCACATTTCGCCTTTAACCATTTTTTTTATAAAAGGATTGAGTCAAAAGTATCCAATTCTTAGATTAAATTCAGACAATTATTATAAACAACTATCTTTAGTAACATTTTGTTTTTAATTTTTATAATGCCATTAGCTTACTGTCGATCCACTGGTTCACATTTACAACTGCGTGATTTCTGTGTAAAAGTAAGGATCGATTTTCGCTTTAGTCTGAACAAAATAGCAACGACGGCTTAAATGGTTCTTTCCCAAAATTGACATTCAAGTCATTTAATTACTCACCCCCCATGTTCCGTTCCAAACCCATAAGACCCTTCGGTCGCTTCGGACCCACAATTAAGGATTTTTTGATGAATGTGAAGACTTCAGACCCTTCGCGTAGACCGGCAGTGCGACTGGTAATGGTTCCCCGGGGATGTCCAGAAACGTAAGTAAGGAGGCCTCTGTAAATAATTCCTGTGCCAATCAGGGCGCAACTCAGTGGTGGCAGAGCTAACGAGAAACTTCATTGAGTGACAAAGAAAAAACCACAAACTAGTTTATTTAACATTTCTTCTCCCCTTAGATACGTCCTTCCGACATTTTGTGAGGGTACCGCAAGCACGGTGCCTGAACGGTCATCTGAGTAATCATCATGTTTACGCTTGAGACAAGCGTGCATATGCATTGTGAATACGCTCTAAAATGTTGGAGACGTAACTCGGGGGAGACAGACTTCTGAAGAAAAGAAATTTTATTCGTGGTTGCCTCCCAAAAGTATTCTCGTAAGCGGTTGATGTGCAAACTGAAGTTGAGGCCACATGATGGTCACATGGACGGTTTTACTGAGATCGCAAGTACTGACGTTGTCATTGGACCTGGTAACGATTACGTCTGCACTGGCGGTCTATGCCGGCCTGAGAGAGCTCTCAGATTTCATCAAAATATCTTAATTTGGGTTCTGAAGATGAACGAAGGTCTTATGGGTTGGAACTACATGAGGGTCGAGTAAATAATGACTGAATTTTCATTTTTGGACTATTCCTTTAAAATCTTGTCAGATGTATACAAAGTCCTCTATTAAAGTGGAGCAGGCTGGTTCCTCCAGAAGTCAACGTGGATTTGAATGATCAGTGTGTGTTTTAAGGCCTAACACGCACGCGTCCACAAAAAGAAGATTCAAAGAACTTAGGCACTGGTGTCCTGAGCGTGATCTAAAAGATGACCGTGCATTTTGTACTACATCTGTAGTCACAGTCCGAAGACCATAGCTGAATTGGTATTGAACTCGTATTGGGCGTCTCGGGGATAGCTGTTGATTAGTCGGGTGATTGTGATCATGACATGTGAGTGATGGGTATGGTAGGTGGTTCAGGCAACCTAAAGGGGCCATGGCGCGCAGCGGGATGTCTAAGTATTGTTTCAAGAGGACCGCATGGGTACCAGTGGCCGAGCTTACCCTCCGGAACGCTGTCGGCAGGTTGTTTTGGCTCTTGGTTTACACCTCATCTCTGAGAGGGGGGAGGTGGGTGTGATTTGTCTCCAATAAATGGGTCATTACCCTGCTTCTGTGGGCGGGACTGTCATGATAGGATGTGGTGTAGCAATGCCAGGTAATAGATGTGTATGCGGTGGGGGGGATGTTTAACGGCTTCCACTGCGGTGATGCGGGGGGCACTTTGGAATGTAAAGTATGAGGTGGTGCTGAGGGACCCCGTGTCATCTCTGGGGGAGTGTTACCCCGCACTTCAATAGTCACCGTGTAGCACTTTAGAGCGAGCGGGGGTAGAATAAGAGAACTGAGGGGGGTGGACCTGCTAAGTAACGCTAGGGGTCGTGGGCTTTTGAACAGGGTAAATAACAGGAAAGAGGCCGTTTGCACAAATATAAGGGTGAAAAAGTAGCTTAAGAAATATCAGGGGATGGCATTCATCCGAAGGAGGCTGGGTACGAGGGTGGTTGGATGCAGTCGGGAGATAGGTATATTGGTTGAAGCAGCATAAGAACTTAGTTTCAAATTCAGCAAAGTGTGTTACCAAAGGAGTGACAGATCAGTGACTGGGTAGTACGTGCGTTAACTGTCATACTCGATATGTAGGCTCCGAATTTCCAAAAATGAAGGAGTACTTGTGTAATTAGAATACATGTACATTTGTAAACATGCGGTCATAATCGATTACATGGGGGGGGGGGGTTACAGTTTTTGATTACAAAAGACATGATTAGTAAATATAATCAATTTTTAATTCTCCCGAATTATGTTTTTTCTCTCTTTAATTTAGCTTTCACAAATGTCGTGTAAATAAATTTGCAAACCATGCTTCTGAATTCGGGTGAAAAAAAGCATCTCTCAAGCAATTAGACCATGTATGAAACAAATAATTATGCAAGCTGTTAAACACTGTGAAACACTGTTGTCATTATACCCAGTGACCTTCAGTAACTGTTCATTCTTATATTAAGTCCAGTTTGGGAAACCCTGGTGTAATGTAATGTAATGTTTAATGCATTTTATGATGTTGATATCAAAAAGCTGCATATATTTTCTTTCTCTTTGCTTTTTAATATCAATATGCTATAGTTAATGGTAAGTTTAAAACAAGTTTGACAAAAAAAAAAAAGTAATCTAAAAGTAGTCCGATTACATTCCCTAAAATGAGTAACTTAGAATACATTACTAATTGCAGTTTTCATCATGTAATCTATAATTAGTAACAGACTACAATTTGTAAGTAATCTACTCAACTCTCGTGACATATATTCATATAGACTCAGATATTTATTAGGGGTGTCCCCAACTAAGGATTTTCATAGTCGAATCGGAATTTTCGAATGTCTTCTGATAGGAGTCGACGATAATCGAATCTTATTTGTGGGGGCGGGGGCAATACATTACCAAGAGTCAGTCAGACTTCACAGCCATATTACTGCTTAAACATAGGAAAAATTGTAACCTGCTCCTCGCAGATACAAAAATAAAGTGTTACGACCCAAAACTTATTTGATTTGTCTAGGGACATTAAAGGAATGTAACATTCATAAAACTCTATAATAAAATTTGGTATATATTTTAATAATGCATATCAAACTGTGGGCAAGTCGTGAAGAGGAGAACACTATAAGTTCAAACAGAGAAAAAGACATTTATTAATTTCAACCCCAACCAATACACCAAGAAATAGGCTTTAAATTTGTCCAAAAGGAAAAAAAGTATATATATTTACAATTAACAAAAAGAAAAAGAGATTTACAAACTCACCTAATGAAGAGAGCGCGAGTGTTGCCAAATCAAAGAAACAAATTAAAACAAAATTCTAACTAAATAATTTAAATCTAACCTAGAATAATCAAAATCAAAATCAAAATCAAAACAACATCTTCAGCGTGCTACTCGCACGCCCTAACTTAACTACTCTACTACTCAAACCAAAACTTACAGCAGGTGGCAACACTCCTAAACTAATGAACTAATACATCAAAATAAACTACGTGAAGCGCGATGTATGTCACGTGATATCATATCCTGCTCTCTTCTCAACAGGTGAGCAAAGAGCATGGACACACTCCACGCTCAAATCGAATACCAAAACTAAATACAAGGGGTAAAAGAAAGAATAAGACAAATAAACAACATGGAGGGTAACAAAGCAAGCATACTTCAGGCTACAAACATTTCAAAGAGGCGCACAAACACAGCCCAGCCCAGCCCTCTTGAAAACAGATGCGACATCGCCTTTTATACTTCCGGCGGGGAGGCGTCAACGGAGACAGCGGAACCCATAATGAGTGACAGAAAGGGAGACCAATCAAGATCTAGTGGGAAACACAAATAAATTAATATACAAACATAACGATCGAACAGTAAGTTCCCATTAAACATCAGCGAACCCCTAAGAATTCACAACATTTTTTTATAATAATGCTCTCATTATAACGTTATGTAGGCCTATATGACAGTAGTTATTAATGTTCTGCATTTTTGTTTTGAGCTGCGCGCGCTGAAGATGACCAGTAGAATGAAGTATTTGATAGCAGGTTTTTAATCAATGGGATTTAGCACATCATTTATCTCATATAGAATACGCTTCGTTATTTATACAAGATAACGTTAATATTACGACTTATAGGCTATCTGCACAAAATACCCCGAATGCATGAACGTGTCTGCTCTGAATTAACTCCTTTTGTGGACGCGTTCTTCACGTAACAACGTGCAGAAACACAGCAACTACACTCTAAAAATTCACAGCGTTTCTTTTTTTTTTTTTTTTATAATAGGGTTCTCATTATAATGGTTATGATATATTACAATCCCAGTCACTTATGTAATTATCATCCTGCATTGCCGATTTTCCTGGGCTCGCGCTGCGCGCTGAGAGATATCACCGTAGAACTACACTGAGCGCTTTACTGCACGCAACATCACCAAATGCATCTTGTACGAGATAAAATAATTATACACACGATATGTTAGCAATGCTGAAATATTCTGAAATCGCTTGTACCCTACCTGATGAAAAATCCGTCTTCACTCTGCCTGTGTCATTGAGTCTATGTTTAAGTTAAATCCCTGCCGCCAAGATCTCCTCTGTTGGACACTGATAGGGAAGTGGACACTTAAATCTATAGTGGTGGTTGGATTTATTCACGCACATTAAAATATTTATTTAAAACTTCTTTCTTTTCAGATTCTTATTTACAACATTAACAGAATTGGCTGTATATTGACTTATTGGGAGAAAACCGGTAGGGGTGTCTTATGTGAGAAGCAACCGGGGACAATTTCCAGAAAAAGGTTGATGAGACGGCCAAGCTGTACAAATTGTGAGATAAAAAAGAATGGCAGATAATGTAGCAAATCTCTGAACTATATATTGTGTAGGTTCCATAGAATCGGAGATAACATAATCAAATGTTGAAAGTGGAGACATTGTGAATGTCATGTGCCAAATCTTGGCTCATTTGGATTTCATGGGCTAACCAAAAATTCCAAAAAGTTGGGACAGGTAGCAATAAGAGGCCTGAAAAGTTAAATGTACATATAATGAACAGCTGGAGGACCAATTTGCAACTTATAGGTCAATTGGAGGTTGACATTGATTGGGTATAAAAAGAGCCTCTCAAAGTGGCAGTGTCTCTCAGAAGTCAAGATGGGCAGAGGATCACCATTCCCCCAATGCTGCGGCGAAAAATAGTGTAGCAATATCAGAAAGGAGTTTTTCAGAGAAACATTGCAAAGAGTTTGAAGTTATCATCATCTACAGTGCATAATATCATCCAAAATTCAGAGAATCTGGAACAATCTCTGTGCTAAGGGTCAAGGCTGGAAAACCATACTGGATGCCCGTGATCTCCGGGCCCTTAGACGGCACTGCATCACTTACAGGAATGCTACTGTAATGGAAATCACATCATGGGCTCAGGAATACTTCCAGAAAGCATTGTTGGTGAACACAATCCACCGTGCCATTTTCCGTTGCCGGCTAAAACTCTATAGGTGAAAAAAGAAGCCATATCTAAACATAATCCAGAAGCGCAGGCGTTTTCTCTGGGCCAAGAATCATTTTAAAATGGACTGTGGCAAAGTGGAAACTGTTCTGTGGTCAGACGAATCAAAAATTTGAAGTTCTTTTTGGAAAACTGGCACGCCATGTCATCCGGACTAAAGAGGACAAGGACAACCCAATTTGTTATCAGTGCTCAGTTCAGAAGCTTGCATCTCTGATGGTATGGGGTTGCATGAGTGCGTGTGGCATGGGCAGCTTACACATCTGGAAAGGCACCATCAGTGCTGAAAGGTATATCCAAGTTTTAGAAAAACATATGCTCCCATCCAGACGCCGTCTCTTTCAGGGAATACCTTGTATTTTCCAACATGACAATGCCAGACCTTATACTGCATCAATTACAACATCATGGATGCGTAGAAGGATCCGGGTACTGAAATAGCCAGCTTGCAGTCTAGATCTTTCACCCATAGAAAATATTTGGCACATCATAAAGAGGAAGATGTGATAAAGAAGACCTAAGACAGTTGAGCAACTAGAAGCCTGTATTAGACAAGAATGGGACAACATTCCTATTCCTAAACTTGAGCAACTTGTCTCCTCAGTCCCCAGACGTTTGCAGACTGTTATAAAAAGAAGAGGGGATGCCACGCAGTGGTAAACATGGCCTTGTCCCTACTTTTTTGAGATGTGTTGATGCCATGAAATTTAAAATCAACTTATTTTTTCCCTTAAAATTATACATTTTCTCAGTTTAAACATTTTATATTTCATCTATGTTGTATTCTGAATAAAATATTGAATTTTGAAACTTCCACATCATTGCATTCTGTTTTTATTCACAATTTGTACAGTGTCCCAACTTTTTTGGAATCGGGTTTGTAGACACTGAGCACCCCCATATAGCCTAAATGGCATGATCATAACACCTCTGCGAATATTCGACTGTGAGATTGGTAGTCGAATCAGGCTCCTCCTATCGAAGCATCGAATCTTCGACTATTCGGGGTCACCCCTAATATTTTATAACACAAATGGTCACAAAGGTTTAGCAGGGGGGTGTTTTGAATAAATGCTGTTCTTTTGAACTTTCTATCATCAAGCAGCGTGGGGCGCTTGCAAAATTTATCATTTTTACACAAAAATATCAAGCAGAAATTTGTTTTCAGCATTGATAATAATCTGAAATATTTCTTGAGCAGCAAATCAGCATATTAGAATGATTTCTGAAGATCATGTGACACTGAAGACTGGAGTAATGATGCTGAAAATACAGCTGCACATCACAGAAATACGTTCCACTTTAAATATATGAAAATAGAAAAGTGTGAAAAATAGAAATTGAATTTCTGAATATTTGTAATCTTTAATATTTGTATGCAGTCTTGGTGAACAAGAGACTTCTTTCAAAAACATTAAAAAAAAAATATATATATAAATACATAATAAAATCGCACCAGCCCCAAACTCTTGAACAGTAGTGTAGTGCATGATTTTTTAAATGTTTACAGATGACTCTGCCTGGTTTTAGCACAAGCAGCCTCATCATTAGCCCTGTTTGACACATGTTTTGAATGGCTGATGAATGTCTGTCTGTAGGTCTGTCGTCAGTGGAGGCGTACAGCCCCAAGGCTAATGAGTGGATGTTTGTGGCTCCCATGAACACCAGGCGCAGCAGTGTTGGGGTGGGCGTGGTCGACGGTGAGCATTTTGAGTTCATGTGTGTTGATCACTCTGCTCGCTATATTGAGATTCAAGTGCAAACATGTTAATGAAATTAGACATGCAATAATAAAATGCTTTAGGTGGCATTTAGTGAATTTGCAAAGAACATTTCACAACATTTGACCTTTTGGCTGTTGTTGTAATGCATTTAAACTGTGCAGCTGTGATGATTCATGTAGATTGTGTAGTGATTTCACATAGCGTGTCTGATGCCTGTACAGGAAAGCTTTATGCTGTTGGAGGTTATGACGGAGCGTCCCGGCAGTGTTTGAGTACTGTAGAGGAGTATAACCCAGTCAGTAATAAGTGGTGCTATGTGGCGGACATGAGCACTAGACGCAGTGGAGCTGGTTTGTTCCTTTTTGGACATGACTTGAATATACTTTGGGCTCATTTCTGTTGAGTCTTACAGTTGAGGTCTCCATGGATTGTGTGTTTGTACAGGTGTCGGAGTGCTCAGTGGACAGCTGTCAAAAAAAAAGAAGCTGCAGATACATGATGTGGTCCGTGCTGGTGAGACGAGTAGTGGAAAAGAAAACACTAAATGGGAGGGGTAATAACAAAAAATCCACTAAGGTCTGGAGACAGGTGTGTGACATGAACATGTGCCGAAGGAACGCAGGTGAGTAACCGGAGGAAAGACAGTTGGAACATTTTAGAGGCACAAATAATTGAAAACAAGATTTTCCACTGTAATCTAATTTCATAATGCATTAAAAAACGGCAGACTATTCTGAGTCAGTTTTGACCCTGGGAAACAGAAGCTTAAAACCGTTAAACATTAAAAAATGAATGTGAAACATTTCAAAGTTTTGTATGCTACTTTTTTTTTATTATTAAAAAAAAAATGATTTTTTTAAAAATGTACAACTACAAATGAACCATAAGCAAAAGCATGTGATGCACGATTTAAACAAAAAATATATATATATTCATAAAGGTTTTACATTTTATATATTGTTATATGAACTTATCTTAGAATTAGCAGTATGAAATCACTGGTTTATTTAATTAAATTCCTTACATTCTCATGAATGCTTAAAACAATCTAAATTTATGAAACCTATTCCTTTTCCAACAAAATAACACCAAAATCATAAATATTACTCTAGAATGTTTTCAAACTAAATATATTGATTTTACATACATAAACTTTCACTTTTGTAATGAAAAACATTATACAATTTTAATGCTGCAGTGGTTGATCAGTAGGTGCCAGCAGAATGGATGTTTTATTTATTTTTTTGCCTTTTCAAATTTAGACTATTTGTGACCCTGGACCACAAAACCAGTCATAAGGGTCAAATTTTTTAATTAAGATTTATACACCATCTGAAAGCTGAATAAATAAGCTTTCCATTGATGTATGGTTTGTTAGGATAGAACAATAAGAACGAAAGAAAACTAATTTATATCTCTAAAAAAAGTTCTCAGGCCGTTCCTACTATGAATGTCAAACACTGAATGTGTTTCAAGACTTTTAAAATCATTGTTTATAAGGGAGAGCAGGAAAGGCCTGTGGGTCTGAGTTAAGTGTGTTTGTCTGTAGGAGTGTGTGCCATAAACGGTTTACTGTATGTGATCGGAGGAGACGACGGCTCATGCAACCTGTCCTCTGTGGAGTACTACGACCCTGCTGTCGATAAATGGAGTCTCATCCCCACCAACATGAGCAATGGACGCAGCTACGCAGGTCTGCTTCACTCTCACGACCTCCATATTCTACGGCCAGTTGTTCAAAAGTTAATCTGATTGGATTTTGGCATTGAAAATGCGTCGTTCAAAAGAAAATTCTGAAATCGGATTAGATCACAAAATTCAATCTTGGTTTTGATCTGGATCAAATTGTCAGTTTGTGTTGTTCTAAACTTTTTAGTAAGAATGGGATCCCAGCAGAAGGGTGGATTTCAGGAACAAAAATGTAATAAACCTTTAAAGCTGGTCCAGAAATACAACATTTGTTATATGTAATATACACACACATTATATAGACATTAGACAGGTAGACATTAGCCTACCTCTTAAGCCTTTCAGTAGTCTACAGTAAAGTAAAGAAGAGATTTTAGTGGCATAAAATAATGTCTAAACAACCGTCAATATCAAACAAAAATACTAGATTTCATTTTTTTTAATCACTGTTTGTAAACTACATTGGCACAATCATCAGAGAAGAACCAGTCAAAAGTAGTTATTTGTGAGCGAACGCACATTTTCTTGTGTGAATGCAAGGCAAAGAAAAAAAGCATTGACATTTTTTTTCCCCATCTCATATTTTTTTCCATCACCGTAGGGGCTCCACAGAGCACTAGTAATCCAGATTTGGTCAGCTGAAAAAGTGTGTATCTGGATCATTGTGATCCAATCCAATTTTGCTTTGAAAAACCAGCAGAAAAATAAGATGGATTACCTGATCCTGGATAGCAAAACATGGGATTTCCAAATCCAGATCATTCTGATCCAGTTAAGCTTTTTGAACAGCTGGCCCGTACTTATCAGCTAAAGCTAAACTAAACTGCTGTCTTATCTGTTTCAGGGGTGTCAGTTATTGACAAGCCATTATGACTAAAAGTTCTGCGCAGCAGGTCTCTTCGCACCTGTCGCGGACTGAGCTGTGACAGACAGACAGTGATTTAAGACCGAGTCCAGATGCTGACAGATGCTTGAAGCTCCTGACTGCCTCTCACACACACACACACACACACACCAAGGCCTGACCTCTGCCAGTCTCCAGAAAGTGCCATTTAGCCTTGTTATTAACAGAGAGGCTGTGTGGTCACCCAGTATAGTGTGTATTAAGCGAGACCTCGTTTATAATCTGCCAGGACAGAGTATGTATGGGACACCTACATGGCCTGTGCGGATCTGAGTGCAGGTGAAGATTGTGCCAACAGAGGCCTCTCTGCTTGCTTTACTACTGACCGACAACGCTCTGAACAAACACTCGCATCGCAGGAGCAGTCAATAAGATGTAAATCTGTTTCTACGGTCTAACACTAATGCATATCACACCCTTTAAAGCGGATCAGGACTGGATATCACTGACTTCTGTTGGTTTGGTTACAGGGTTACTTTATGTTTTTATAAAACGTATTATGGGAACAACCCCATAAGTTGTTTTAACCAGCTGCTTTCGTGCCATATAGTAATGAGGATGGTAAACTGCTAAACCGAAACATCAAATAAATCTCACAGGGTAAAGGTATGGTCACATTAGCGGAATTTCACTTTCAAACCAAGCAGCTTTCTATAGAATCCATTGCGAAATCTGTGTGGAATTTCTTTGAAATTCCAGAGTGCATGGATTTCGATAGAAATGACTGGATTTTGGTGGTGAAAATTCGCCAAACAACAGTAAATGTGACCATAGCAGTTAATGTGCCAAATGTAACTCATAATTCATATGGATAATACTGTATGTTAGTTACTTGTACATAAGCACTTTTCATGATGCAGTTTGGTGTGCAATCGTCCATGTTGGACACACAGAGTCTTTCTTTTATCATGATAACTCTATAGATGCGGTCACTGAAATAGCACTGGCTTGGCTTCTCTTTGGTAAATTGCACTGTTCATCTTGTTCAGTAGAGCTGTACTATTGCAATCGCAGGTCAATATAGCACAGGTTCATATTAAGTTCACCATTTAACCTGTTCTATCCTGACGGGGTCATTTGGATTTGGACTTTGGAAGACTCTTTTATTTTATTTTTTTAAATATTAAGCCGCCTTAAGGTTCTTTTTCTCATTAATGGCTTATAGGCTCTGTAAAGCTGCACAGTAGTTCACTGTAGACATTCATGTTTACAATACTGATCATTGTGAAATGAAAACTAAATTTGTTGGTAATGATTATGAATTATTAACAAAACACTGCCAACATTCTCACGATGACCAACTTTGTTAATTTGGATATATACCGATCTGAAAGTCATACTATGCAGTAAAACATTGCTTTTAAGGTTTTTGTTGTTCGCAGTGATTCCGAGTTTAATTTGAGCTATGCCTGGTGTAACTGCTGCCATTACATTGATGTCTTTACACATCATCATGATCCACAACTCTAAAACTATGACATTCCAGTGTAGTGCATCATCTATGGATTATGCACGAATGTGGTTCGTGAACAAGGTATTAATGTATTTCTAAACAAAATGTATTAATAAATTAAGCTTTGTTTAAGGGAATTTGATTGCCATGTCTTTTAAGTGTTGTGGCTGCTAGATTATGAGCTGCCACTGGAGGGCAGCAGTTTGTCATGCGTTGCCAAGATGAGAGAAATTGAAAGTGAAAATG
This sequence comes from Sinocyclocheilus anophthalmus, assembly GCA_018155175.1. NCBI lineage: Eukaryota > Metazoa > Chordata > Actinopteri > Cypriniformes > Cyprinidae > Sinocyclocheilus > Sinocyclocheilus anophthalmus. The sequence goes on from JADLZN010008040.1 coordinate 540,110, forward strand.
ATCTTGGACACGTGTTTGCAGATTTGCATTAATGTAAAATTGTGGCCAAGCATATTTTAAACCTATGCATACAATATATGACTAGTCGTGGCCTAAAGGTTAGAGAGTTGGCTTGTAACCCAAAGGTTTGTAGCTTGTGTGTGTGTGTGTGTGTGCAAACTTGTAAGGGTTAGCCTAAATCACGCAGAGCACCAATTCCGAATATGGGACACCCTTCTTAGCTACACGTCACTTTTCACTTTCACTTTTTATTCTGTTCATTATTCACCTTTTCACTGAAAGTAAGCTGTTTTCTGTGAATGTGCCAGACTTATATTCCATTAACCACTACTGGTAAACTAGAAGAATATCAAAATGTGTGTCCTAACTCCCAAATGATATAGTATACAATAGTATGCACTTATACTAGTGTACTAGTCTAGTATATGGACTTTATGAGGTTAATGCAGTAATTAAGTCTGATAGCCCCTCCCTTTCTGTTATAAAAGGAAAGCTGTGGCAGCTGAATGCATGAAGTGTCCAACATGCCAAAGTTTTTTTTAAAGGCCTTTTCCGGTTAACTCCGGGTTTCTCAGCAGCATTAGTCTTCATAGTTGGGAGACTACCACAAATATATTTTTTGCATTCTCACTTGCTCAAATAGCAAAAGGAAAACTACATTTTCATGACATTAAAAAAAGGTAAAAAATATCGAGAGACTGATAACGGCTGTCAGTAGAGAGAACGATGTCAAATTTACAGCTGTATTGACTCACCGTCACATTAGCGTTAATTCGATTTTTTTGTAATTTGATGCAAAGGTAATATAATACAAAGTATAGTGTTATAAATGCACTTAAAAAAATAAAAATACAAAAAAACGCCCCATTCACACCAAGAACGATAACTATAAAGATAACAATATTAGCGTCCACACCAGCGAACCATATTGTCTGTTTATTCTACGCGCACATGCGTCTGCCGCTTTAAATTCTCGAGCTTGTTGTAGCAGGATGGATTCTGATTGGCTGTCCATTTTTTATCGTTCATCAGCTGGAGAAAAATCGTTTTGAAAGTGATTCGAACAATATTGTTTCTTTTGTCTTTATCGTTATAGTTGTGGTGTGGACTCTGCTATTCTTTAATATTGAGAACGATTTTTAGAACTATATCTTTATCGTTATCATCCTTGGTGTGAACGGGCCTTAAGGGTCCATTATTATTGTTAGCGACACCGGTGGCCGTTAAAGGGATAGTTCACCAAAAATTAAAACATGCTGTTAATTTAATCACCCCAGGCCATTCAAGATGTAGGTGACTTAATTTTCTTCAGTTGCACAGTAAAGCAGATTTTTAGCTGAAACTGTGGTCCTTAGTGATTCATAAAATCAAGTCGTGGCTGCCCGTTTTGAATCAAAAGCATATAATGACACAAAAATTATTAAACCTGTGGCTCCTGAGGATCAGTATTTGAGTTCTTAACTGAAAGCAAAGTTTAGCAAAATTGCGCAAAAACAGGTGATATTGTGTCTAAAATGTAAGTCACTTAAATATATTTAATATTAAACGGAAATATAAAAAGCAAATACTCGTAATAACTCGCACTGAATTATATATTTAAAAAATATACATAAAATCATGAATCTCAGTATTAAAAACGTGAATAATCTAATTTTGCAATTATTTCCAAAAATATAAAATCTTAGAAACTCGACGAGCGTTAAAATAAGTACATTTTAAGATGTTTTGTTATGGTTTACACGCCTTTTGCTGTTACTACGTCCTTGGAATCAAACCAACCAATCTCTACACGCAGGGGCTGTTGAGCGAGCCAATCAGCTGTTGCTGCGCTGTGCTCGCGAGCCAATCAGCGGTCAGATCGCTGTTCCTGTGAGTCGGGTTTGTTTGGTCGCCTAGTGATCGATGAGGAGGGAATAAATGCAGGTATTTATTCTCAACACGGCGATGACAAACACATGCTTGCTTTGGATTGTGTTTACATTTCTTTGCTGCTCGCGTCAGAGGTGTTTGGTCCGACAATAATGCTGGTTTTGTTATGAAATCGCTGCAGTAAAGCTATCGAAAGCTAACCAACACTAGCTGCCGCAGCTTCAGCGCAATTCAGAAACTATCATATGTTTATGATTTGGCAAATGATACAGGTTCGAATAACATGTTTAAATCACGTAATGTCACCTACAAAAACGTACCGTGGTACAGTGATTATTTCTGACGAAAATACCGTGCTATCGATTAAAAGCCAAACATTAGATTCCTACATCTTGTAGAAACACTGCCAATAATGTTTACCCAGGTTTTATCCAGTTGTCTGTCTCTGTGTATTGCAACAAATTTTCAAACGTTTGCTTGCACTTCTGTTACGGAATTTGAATTTCTTTTCCCACACCTGCTCAACACTGAACAGAAGCCACGCCCTCTCTGCAGTTTGACAAGCAGGTGCATTCGGACCGAATGTAATGATTGGACGAATTTTTTATGGTCCTGAAGCCTCCACAGAAGACTTTGATATAATTTAGAACATGTATTGATTGCTATCAGGATGTGAAGAGACTTTCTGAAAAACATTGCCTATGCTAGGCCTGGGCGATAAAACGGTATCGATATTTATCGACGGTAGGCTGACAGACATCACAATGTTAAGGTGACATTGTGATTCCAGGATCTGCAAATCATTCGCCATCGTCCTATCAGACATTTCTCCTTACTCTGTGTATGTGGTAAGTGAACTTTCATGTACTGTAATGCAACAGGCTACCGCAAGCGGATAACCTTTTAGTGGCTCCGTATAACGCGTTATTTGTTTCACGTTTCGGGCACCCCCCGATGTCATCGTCCATCACGATGTTTCACTGTAAACATCGTCCCATGCCAATTTGGTAGATATCGCCCAACCCTAATCGACGGTACACCTTGTTCGATAACGATAAAAAAAAAAAAGTTAGAAATAGTGCACGATATAGGCATGCTATGAGTGACGCAGACAGCACACACAAACACGAACATGAGGGCTGTGTGCTGCCGCGCTGATATTGTGAATAAAAAAATTAATATTAGTCGAATTTAAAATAAACATTTGCATTTGAATGCAAAAATAGTACAATCGAATGTTAGGAGTGTATCAGGGAGCATCATCAGTGGAGCACGAGATGCGGTGATGATGATGTAAGTGACGTTGTATTTTAATGTATTGTTAGTCTAGCCCACGAGAAGCGCAGTTGCTGCGTTATTCATTCAAAACATTACAGAAATATAGAAGCTCAATGCAGAGAAGATCTTGATTAGGTTAAAACCCGAAACCAAGACATTCACACAGATGCATATTCAGCGCATTTTTTTTAGACTGACAAATATGACTGCTGCACTCGCGTTACACAAGAGATGTATAGAAAGCCATGCAAAGTTAAAACAGTTTAAACTTTTAGAAAACACGTCACGAATTTGTGGAGGTTTATTCCTTTTCACTGCGTCTCATATGTTTTTAAAGGCAATCTGTGTGATGGGCGATTCGGCTCTTTGTATTAAGCAATGCATAAATACGTGATGCTTTTTTGTTCATAATTGTTTATGCAATTTTGAAATTATATTTGATTTTTATGAGTTGATTTAGACGTAATGCACGTTTTTTTATAGACGGTTATTTCCTTGCGTTGACAATTTAGTGCGCTGCATTATTTTGCTCATTGCGTCCCTCTGGAAAAGCGAAGCCCAAATTTAACCTAATTAATCTGCATAATAAAATATTTCCAAAACAACAGGAAAACGCTTGTTTTGTTTACTGTGTGGAGACGTGCTGATATCGCGTTTGGTCTCGTTCTGTATGGCGTATCTTGTCAGTGTCTGCGCTTGCTTGGCCATTTGTTGTGGAGAAAATAAGGAACGTGTGTCCAGCTGAATTAATGTAGTATTTTGTTAGACGGGGATAAAAAAAAAGCTTAGTTTACCGCGGCAGCCGTCTGTAAAGAACTCTCCTCCACCGGGCAGCCAGCCAGCAAAGGTATCGCGTTTTTATGTTTCTCTCTTTCCTATTACTTGTTTCACTTGTTTCCGTTTTTTATAACCATTTCTTACTATGTGTCAGTTGTTGTTTTTTAGCATGTATTTAGATTATTCACGTTTTTAATACTGAGATTCATGATTTTATGTATATTTTTTAAATATATAATTCAGTGCGAGTTATGAGTATTTGCTTTTTATATTTCCATTTTATTTGTCTTTATTTATTTATTTAAAGTTTTCGTTAATTATGTCTGATTTTTGTCTGTATAGGCTTTTATTAAGTTTTAGTTTTTTATTTCAATTTTGAGTATTTTAATGCTTCACAACAAATGGAAATGAAATAATATATATTGGTGTATAATGTGGTAATATATAAATAATATATATATATATGTATGTGGCGTGGTTGTACATAATACATTATGTAGTTGTTGTTTTTTTGGTGTGTTTGGCTTAGTGTTATGTTAAAATCATTATTATACTCTTATACCTTTTTTGGTATTTGGTAATTTTCATTATTGTTTTTTTTTCATTTAAATGTTAAGTTTTGAAATTTTTTTGTATGCATTTGTCATTTTTATTTAACCTCTTTATTTTTAAAATGTGTATAGGTAGTATTTATAATACTATTTTAATACTACAATTGACTGCTTCTGTTGTCCTCATTTGTAAGTCGCTTTGGATAAAAGCGTCTGATAAATGACTAAATAAATAAAACATTAGAAATTATCTATTAATTGTATTTTTTACTGAAAACAAACAAAAAAATTAGTTGTCTCAATAAATTGAGTAAATGTAAAAATACAGTGGTTAAATGTAAAAAAAAACAATTATATTGCTCTTTGTTTTAAAAAAAGGTTATAAAAAAAAAAGTCAATAAATATCGATACCAAACGATATGAAACATTATATGGTTGATCAATTTTTTTAGCTATATCACCCAGCCCTAGCCGATACTAGTTTTAAGTGCATACTCTGGTGCACTTTTTGTTGTAATTTTCCATGTGAACATTATTTGCACTATTTATACTACACAGTGGCATAGAAGAGTGCATTAAGGGACACACTTAAAGTGCAGTAAACACTAAAATATAAATAATTAACAAATTAAAGTTGCAGTATGTACTATTGACTGCTAGCGGTTGAAATGGGTACTGCAGTCCAAATTCAAAATACTGGAGTTGTTTCTCTCGCCCCTTCTCCTCGGACTCAATGGGTTGCCAGGTTGAGTAAGTTGACGAGTTGATTTATCCGCGTTTAATATGCTTCCTGTCACAGAGCTTTTTAGGTGGATGGAGAGGCTGTGTAGGGCGGGTAGAATCTGCGATTTCTGACTCGGTTCGTTTGCTGGCTTCCATGGCTGCAATATGCTGTTTTCCAGCAACTGGCAACCCGGGGTAAACTGGCCGTAGGCGGAGTCACACAGACCAAAGCAAAAACAGACATTCTGACACTGAATGCACATTTCGAAGTAGACGGAGAAACAAGTATGTGAACTTAGCATGTTTCCTAAATATCTGCAAACAAATGGTATTTTATGCTTTATTAGTAAAAAAAAAAAAACTTAATGAATACAGAAATAAATACCAGTTTGTAAAATCAAGCAACATTTACCATCTATTGAATTTTCACAAACACAGTCCATCAGAAATTTTGTGAGGACAAAAGATTTCCCACACAGATTTCACAATGCATTCAAGTCAGTCACACTGACTCGCTGCATTGATCTTGGTCTGAAAGTGACTTCTGTGTGAGCTGTGCTTCATGCATCTACACTACTGACAATGGACCTTTTGTTATGTACTACTTCTGTGGGTTCTTCATGGTATTTTATTTTTGATTTTGGAGTACTCCTACAGGCACAATAAGGCATGAACAACAGGTAATAATTCTCACAAGCTGTTTATTGAAAATGCACATACTGGATAGAGGAGGGCTCTCATTCCACTGATACAGGCCCCGATGCGTATTTATTGCTTCATTTTCATGGCACAAAAATAGAAATACAAATTTCTGCCATGCAAACCTACTACTGTCAAGCTTATACAAAACAGGACAAAGCAGGGGCTTCACTAATACAGAGGAACAACCATGGCATTAAGATGGCATAACTGCAGAAAGTGAGACGATAAAAAACGAGAGTACAAAATAATGGTCGTAAAAAAGGACACCACCACACAGTGATAGATGGGCCAGAACACGTCCGATAACAACCTGCACTCGCAGCATTCACGTGCAAGTAGTGCTTGAATAAACGAGAAACAACTGGAACAAACATAACAGACTGCATTCCCAGAATGCTGTGCAAATAATCTCCATCACCTCCTTCATCTGTCACGAACACATCACCACTATCAAACACTTGACCACAAAACGCTCATCTGACCTCCGACGACCCGCAGAACTCTCCATCCTCGCATCCTTCCTTCGCTAGCTCTCCGATAAGACTTTGTTATCAGTTCAGCTCAATGCCAGCAGCATGTTAAAGCCGATACTGTTACGATATGAGCCGGCAGCTGAAAAGTGACCATGACGGATCAGATGATATGCTGAAAAGTGCTGACTCCTGACATGAGGAGGAAACCTCATCCTGTGCTCTAAAGTCACATGACACATGATTATGACAGCATGTGCGTCACACATCAGGAGTCGGGGTCATCTAATTATCACATTCTTCTAACTAACAGCATTATTGGTCATGACCGGATGCGTTCAGACTGAAGTTGAATGTTGAATGTGTGCACACTGGCAAACCAAGAGTCTAGAGGTGAGAAAAACCCATAAGGACACATTAACGTACAAAATAACAAACTCCATCTATTCATGCTAACTATAGCATCAGAAATGATCTACTATGTACCACTGAGATCTAACGTGTCAGTTTGGCATATATATTCACTTTCATTTCATCATCGTCAGTCAGATGTATATCACGCAGACATACAGCTATGAGTCATTTACGCATGAATCGGGAAGAGTTTGTGACTGGATTAGCTTTTGTCAGTCCAATCAGATGATCCAAGTGTCATAAAGAAAAAAAGAGCACCAGCTTGATACAAGAGTCCTCTGATTTGTAACCGAAAGCTCAGGGGCAAAAAAAAAAAATTGCACAATAATTCACTGTGCCAATATGTTGAAATCAAGAAAAACACTGAAATATTTAAGCCTACATACAGAATAGTATAGTCTGTACAAGTATACATACATAGGACCCAAATCATACCCTCTAAGAGCATGAATTAGGGCGAGGAGGAGTGTGATGTGGGTGTTGAAATATGACATCTGTGTGGTCTGAGGAAGAGTTCAGTGCTTGATGTCTATATATATGTAGAACTGATGCGATTACTCAACGCAGCATGATTCTCAGTATGAGAAAGCTTGTGGAAAAGAAAGACAAAAATCTGAATATCAAACTCTCAGGGGAACTTCGTTCTTCCGGTAGGTAACTTTTTTTAGATGACAGAGGACACGTGTTTCTTCTTCTTCTCCAGTGGTTGCCGTTGATGGAGTACCGTCAGGGTGTTGAGATGGTGCAGGCTCCTGGAACGGGGCGCTTTAGATGGACTTGGATGAATCCTGCTTGCTGATGAGGACCTCCAGAAGCCGCAGTTTGGCTTTAATGCGCTTGTACTCCTTGTATTCGCCCATCATAGGCATGCGGTCTTCCTTCTGAACATTCCTGTGGGGGAAAAAAAACATTTTGTTTAAATACAATGCTGATATGATGAAGATAAAACATAATGCATTTATGTTCGTTTTTAACCACTGGTCATGTCAGGCGAATTTCTTTGCATTACAGAGCGTGCAATGAGACGGTGTCAAGTTAACGGTTACTTAATGGTTGTTCTACAGTAGATCAATGTCAGTTGTATGAACTGAACAGAATCTGATGGAGGGTCAGGTGTACTAAGTGTTTACAGTAGCAATTGTAACATTTGTCTGGTGCAATGTCTTATCACTCAGTGTCTGATGACCCTGACTTATGCAAAATATCATCAAGAAAATTACAACAACCTGTTAAAACAAAAACATGCAATGACAAGCCAGGGTGTTAAAAACAAACAAAAAAAGATTTCTGTTCTACAACGCCGCTGTGATTCGTTTCAAATCAAGACAATATAAGCTAAATGTCTTTAATCAGAATATTAAAAAAAAATCCCGGTTTAAAGAGATACAGTATACAGAAAAATTATAGTCAATTATTACAATAAATTAAACACTTAAAATAACTATTTTCTGTTTGAATATAGTGTAAAATGTAATTTATTCCTGTGATCAAAGCTGAATTTTCAGCATCATTACTCCAGTCTTCAGAAATCCGTCTAATATTCTCATTTGCTGCTCAAGACACATTAATTATCAATGCTAAAAACAGATCTGCCGTTTCATATTGTTGTACAAAACACATTTTTTCCCAGTTTTTTTTTTTTAAATGAATAGAATTGTTGCATCACAGGAATAAATTAAATTTTAAATGTTTATTAAAATAGAAAACCGTTATTTTACATTGTAACAATATTTCACACAATATTTTTTTTCTTCTGTATTTCTGATCAAATAAATGCAGCCTTGATGAGCATAAGAGACTTCTACCTATAAATTGGGCATCATTTCTATAGTAATTCACTCAATCTGATGACATAATACGAAAGTACGATACAGACAATAAGAGGGCGAGGCTTAGAAGGCTGGACAATTCTGTGCTTTAGAACAAGAACTTCATGTTCCCTGCTTGAAAACATCATACATTTCTACTGATCTACCAACTCAGGCAGAATATTGCCCACCGCTGGCTTCCGTCTAGTGCAGGGTTCCTCAAATCTTGCACTGGAGGGCCAATGTGCTCCAGAGTTTAGCTCCAAACCTGATCAAGCTCACCTACCTGTGATTTTCTAATGATCCTGAAGACATTGATTAGCATGCTCAGGTGTGTTTGATTAGGGTTAGAGCTAAACTCTGCAGGAAAGTGGATCTCGTGGGTCAGATTTGAGGATCCCTGGTCTAGTGTGTTTGATCTCAAAAACATGCCCCCTCTGCGCGCTCGGATGAAATGAACGTGGGACGCCTACCTGCCATTCTGTTGGTAGAACTCATCTTCAAACTCTCTGATGGTCCTCCTCAGTTTCTTCTTCTCCGCTCTGGCCTTCCATAGCTGTTCCAGGAGCTCGGGCCTGTGGGATACAGGTGGTGTTAAACTGCTGGGTTTCCATAGATGGAGCTATGTAACTGTGTACTCAAAACACTCCTAAGCGGGATACAACCTTTGCATGACAAGAGCACGGCTCTGAGGTTAACTCGGATCTGTAAAAGTTAGTAACCAGGTGACATGGATCTCGGCGGCACCCAATACAGTACGCGAGACTTCGATCTGGATGCTTGTGCAGTTGTTTTCCTTCATACAGCATTACGGCTTGATCAAGCTCAAGATTTTCAGGTCTCTGCCAAGTTCTATTAATAGACCTCATATGATGAGAGCGTGAGCCGATTGCTGCTCCTACCTGATCAAGTGTGGAACTATGTGTGTAGACACGCATGCACATAAATCAAGGTGTAGAAATCGAAGTCTCATTACTTCTGCCAGTGTAGGTTACACTTTCAACCCAAGACCTGCTGGGTAATTCCAGACTGAAGCCTTCAACATTGCTTCAGATTTAAAGGAACAGTTCACCCAAGAATGAAAATATGCAGAAATGTACTCTCCCTCAGGTCATCCAAGATGTAGATGAGTTTGTTTCTTCATCAGATTTGGAGAAATGTAGCATTACACCACTTGCTCGCCAATGGATGCTCTGCAGTGAATGGCTGCCGTCAGAATGAGAGTCCAAACAGCTGATAAAAACCATTCCCTGTTGTCCTTTCACATCAAAATTCACCGACATGTTTTCTCTTGTCAACAGTGCTTCATCTGTGCAGATTTCTCTCCAGATTCAGACCAGACAACTTTTTCACGGGAGAAAGCAATATTATGAATAAAGGACTTTTTCGCAGTTTGAAGTTATAAACGTCTTGATGGATTTGTTTCTTACAAACACACAGCTTTTCACTTCTCCAGATGTTAACTGATGGACTAGAGTGGTGTGGATTATTGTGATGTTTTTAATCAGCTGTTTGGACTCTCATTCTGACGGCACCCATTCACTGCAGAAGAATCTTGTGAACAAGACTGGAAAGTTACACTTCTCCAATCTGTTACAATGAGCACTCAACCTTAAATGGCCTGAGGGTGAGTACATTTTCATATTTGGATGAACTGTTCCTTTAAATCAATACGGAACAGCATTTCCATTCTACCTCCATACTGTTCGAGGAATATTTAGTAAGAAAGTAAATATCACTCACATTGAGGAGGCGTTGGAACTGGACAGACGCAGATCAAGATTGAGCTTCCCAGAGCTGAGGACGTTCTCCTGAGTGGGCTGCTGGGAGCTGGGCTGGGCTACTGGGTCCATGATGATTTCCAAACCCTCGCGCTGCATCTCTACATTTTCCTGCTGGCCCCTGCCCTCCTCCTCCTCCTCTTCTTCGATCTCACCACAGAAGTGGGCAGTTTCGCCCTCGATGATGGGCTGTAGCATCTGATTGCGCCGTTTGCTGGAGGGAGAAGCCTGTGCGAGAGAGGAGAGTCCGGTTATTCTGCTTCCTCTGTGCTAAATGTCTAGCCAACGTACCATACAATCCTAAAACAACACTAGATCCTAATTCAGCTCTAGAAAGCAGTATCAGCTTTCATTTCACAATCCTATCATATCTCACCCACTTTCAATATCATTCTTAGAATATGCATTAATTATAAACGCCAGACTTTTCAGGTTTCAGATTGCAAACATGAATTATAAATTATTTATAACACGAAATACCCAAAAGGCTAATGTGGGAGTGGTAAAAAAAAAGAGGAACAGAGTGCCTTACTATGATAGGGGTGATGCTGACACGGGTGAGCATCTGCTTGACCAGCCGATATCTGTCATACAAGGGTTTCACAATCAAGCGCTCCTCTCGGGTCACCTGCAAGAAAGACACTTTTGTCAGAGCACTGCATACATGAGGAAGTTTTTGTGCGTGTGTGTGTGTGTGAGAGAGACACTTACTGGCCGCCCATGAATTCCCTCATAGTACAGAAGGTTCTTCTGCAGTACTGTTTTCTCACTGGCAAGCTGCTCCTTGGTCATTTTCTGTAAAGAGCGACAAATTAACTTCTCAAATTAGATCACGGCTGGATAAACTACATGACTTTTAATGTTTATTAAAGAAGTCTCTTCTGCTCATCAAGGCTTGATTTATTTGATCAAAACAGGAAAAAAAACTAATATTTGTGCTTACATTTCGAATAACATGTTTCTATTGCTCTACATTAAAATATAATTTATTCCTGGTGATATAAAGTTGTATTTTCAGCATCTTTACTCCAGTCTTCATTGTCACATGACCCTTCAGAAATCTTCAGAAATCATTTCTGATTATTATCAGTGTTGAAACCAGTTGTGCTGCTTAATTTTTTTTTGTTTCGGTTTCAGGATTCTTTGCTGAATACAAAGTTAAAAAGACAGCATTTATTTTAATAGAAATCTTTTGTCTAACATATCCCTACCGTTCAAAAAGTTGGGGTCAGTAACATTTTGTATCCTTTTTTTTTTCTGAAAGAAATGTATACTTTTATTCAGCAAGGATGTGTTAAATTGACCAAAAGTGGCAGTAAAGACTTATATTGTTCATAAATGATCTCTCTTTAATAAATGCTGTTCTTTTGAACTTTATTCTTCAAAGAATACTGGAAAGAATCATAGTATCATAGTTTCCACAAAAATATTAAGCAGAACAACTGTTTTCCACCTTTTAAGAAATAATAAATCAGCATATTATATTGATTTCTGAAGATCATGTGACTCTGAAGACTGGAGTAATGATGCTGAAAATTCATCTTTGAGCACAGCAATAAATTACATTTTAAAAAATATTAAAACAGAAAAATATTATTTTAAATTGCAATAATATTTTCACAAGTAAATTATTGCGTTTCTGCTGTAATTTTTCCTTCTCAATAAATGCAGCCTTGATGAGCATAAGAGACTTCTTTCTAAAACTTTTAAACCGCAGTGTATGCCTCATTACTAGGAGACACACGATGCATGAAAACAATAAATAATTACAGGTTTGATATCCTTGAACTGGATGGAATCATGGCCTGAAGCCAAAATTGGAGTCTCTGCCCATTACACACTATTAATTTTCTAGGAAATTTGTCAAACCCAGCAGCCCAAAATCTGTAGACCAGCTGTGACTTTTAACTAGCGTTGACTCATCCAGACTGTAAATCAGGGCAAAAATCTGTGCACAGGTCACGTAATGTATTCTAGCCATTAGATGTTACAAATCTAACTTCCTGACAATGTCTGAGATTATATCAGTTCGTAATACATCAAAGCTGCAAATTAAAGTTTTAAGAAGCTGGAACTCACTCTGACGTCCTCTGGCCAGCCGTCCTCGGCTCTCTTGGTTTGGATGCAGTGCTGAAGGAGCTCCAGCGTCTCTTCTCTTGTGGGCCGGTGACCCCATGCCTCACTCTCCACAGGGTCCTCGTGAGCCGACTGATCCAGTGTGGATCCAAAGCTCTTGGGCAGAGTGTTACTGCGTGGCCGCGTCTGTGGAGTCAGCTCACTCTCAGCCTTGTGTTTGGCATCTGGGTGAGAGAGACAAAAACAAAGACCAATTTAAGAGACCAGAAGGTTTGCTGGTTGCCGCGGACATTTAGGATGGAGTAGACCACACCAACCGAAAGAAATACAAGGTCAGTGATCGACCACACTCAGCATTACCACAAACTACAAAAAAGTCCATCAATAGTGCACTGACGACCTCACAAAGTACACTATCAGAGGGCCAAATAAGCATTTTGGAAACACAGGCCTGGTGACTGAGAACAGCCTGTGAGCCTTTGAACCTGATATGATATTCCTCATAAACATACACTTTAGATGATTAAAGAAGCTGAGACATGTGGCTGAGAGCGTCCCGTAGGGGGAAAGTGTCTGCGAGACTGCGGTCAGAGAAACAGAGAGAGAGGAGAGCAGAGAGTGTCAAACTCAAGTCTACTTACTGCTGCTTAAGTGTACTTACAGAAGTGGGGCGCCTGTCTAGAGGCATTGAGGGGGCGTGACAGTGTAAAATGGGGTGTGTTCGGGACGGAGGAAGAGGACGAGTGGCGTCTGTATGACTGAAGCACGGCCGGGTGCCTCAGGGAACCTTTGGGTAAGAGGTGCTGTCGTCCTGCCGATGCGGGTCGTCCCGAGTAGATTTAGTTAAAGAGAAAGAGAGACTTTATACGACAGTGCACCTCTGATGGGGGGCATCAAATGGAAATGGATGATGGGAAGTGTGGGGGGCCAAACACAGTGAGCAGAGGGCTCTCCAATAGAGTATGAGGGTGTTCCCATGAGAGAGAGCCCCAGAGCCTCTACAGACATGCAGTGTAAGGTGCACTTCTCCAGGCAGGCCCAGACCAAGACTGACACTGACTATCAGAAACTCCACACCCATATCGCTCCCCCGGCCCACACAGCCACTCTTACCTTTGAGCTGCTTGCGGATTTTGGTAAGGTCAGTCATCCACTTCAGCACCTTTGGATCAGCTGCCTTATCAGCGTGAGACGGCTGCAAACGACAAACAGTGATATCAATTTAACTGAGAATGTGCATGGCAATAGATGTACACTGGATTTAGCCACTTGTCACAATGCAAAGGTTTTGCTATATGGTTGCTAGAGTGTTCTAAATAGTCATCAGCATGTTGCTACGTATGTAGGGTGCGAGGGTGTTTTTTTCTGGAAATATTATTGTTGCAGACAAAAAGTTTTAGAGCGGTTTTAAGAAGTCTCTTCAGCTCACCAAGGCTGCTTTTATTTGATCCAAAATACAGTAAAAGCAGTAATGGTTTTGAAAAATGTGCAAACTCAGCATGGCTTTGTGAAATGTTATTACAAATTAAAATAACTGTTTTCTATTTGAATATATTTAAAAATGTAATTTATTCCCGTGATCAAAGCTGAATTTTCAGCATCATTACTCCAGCCTTCAGTGTCACATGATCTTCAGAAATCTAATCCTGAAGGAAATTGCAGCAAATCAGCATATTAGAATGATTTCTGAAGATCATGTGACACTGAAGACTGGAGTAATGATGCTGAAAATTCAGCTTTGCATCACAGGAATAAATCACATTTTAAACTATATTCAAATAGAAAACATTTATTTTATTGATTAAATTGTAAAAATATTTCACAAAATTACTGTTTTAGCTGTATTTTGGATCAAATGAATGCAGCCTTAGTAAGCGAAAAAGACTACTTCAAAAACATCTTACCGATCTAAAACATTTGACCAGTAGTGTATATCATTCTAACCTTGTAGTTTCTCTCTTTTTCAAACTGTTCCTCAAACTGCTTGATCTTCTTCTTGAGGTTCTGGAGTTTCTTGGTGAACTGCTGGGAAACGGTGTCTCCCTTCAGACTGTCTTTGGAAGGGAGGGAAGCACGGCGAGGCCTGTGAGATGTGACACAAGCGTGAGTTTGGTTGTCAGTGCATCGGAGCAATCATAAGTGCATGTGGTCTCTCTGCTCACCTCCCACAGGGCAAAGCTTTGGTGGAGGATGTAGCATCGTGGTCCTGCTGCAAGAACCGCTGACTGTGGCCAAACTCCAGAAACCGCCGGGCCAGTTGCGGCTGAGTATCTTCTTCTAGAGGTGGGGGCATCATGCAGCCCGCCAGCGGAGACAGTTGGGCCTCCCCTGACTCGGTCTCCTCTTGCCATGACATGAACACTGGCACAGGGTCTGCCAAAGACACACAGACACATACACTGCCATAAAAACCAATATCATCACCGTAACGCAACAGTTTAATCGCAAACACTTCAATACAGAGTTAGTTTACAACAGGCCTGGGTTGCTTTGTGATATAAACCCAAAGTCTAAACAGGTGCGCAGAAATCAGAGCTGCTCTGACACATAGTGGGCGAGCCATACAGCACATGAAAACAAAGACTTTCTCAGATCGCTTCGTGGAAATGGACGAGCACTGTGTTATTTGGCGGGTGACTCTTCTGGGTAATAGTGCACAGTTGAACGTCATCCACTCAGGCAAGCATTCACACAGATTCTAAAGCCAAAGTATTTAAAGAGCTTCATTGCTGCTACATCCACAATGACAGCAGCCATTGTTTATCGTGCTCGATGCAGGGAATCATGCTCAGAGCAGAAGTCACGTTGACCCGAGAGGGCAGAGAATGTACTGGACCGGGGCCTGCTGTGGAAACTTAGCCGATCAAATGTGCACTGCCTAGATGTCTGACATGGTGGTTAATTAGGAGAGAGCTGATGCATTTGCTGATGGCAGATGGTAAATAGTGGGAGTCAGCAGAACCAACTGGGTGCATGTGCGGAGCCGAAGGGTTAGTCAGAGTCTCTGAACCTGAAGCCATTTTCAGTCCATTTGACGTCAGAAGTGAATTTGGTTGGTGTGAATGCTAGGCTCTGTTAGAAAATGGGGATCTGGGGAACAGTGAATTTATGTGGATTGCAAACCAAAATGATACCTATAAAGATAACTATAACAATAATAACTACGTTAGCGTCCACATCAATGGATGATAACATTCTGTTTATTATAAACACTGTAATTTTGTTGTCTCCTGCTGGTTTAAATGCTTAAGCTCTTTAAAGTCGGGTATGTTCTGATCAGCTGGAAAAAAAAATTTCTGAATATGATTCCAACTATATTGTTCCTCTGTCATTATCGTTATAGCTGTGAACTACGATTACTAAAACTTTATAGTTAAAGTTATTGTACTTAATCTGAACAGGTCATTTGTATGAAAGCAATCCGTCCTAATTTTGCAGAAGTAAACTGCTTTTGTACAAGTACACTACAAGTCAACTACCAGTAAATTTAATACTCTTACTTTCGTTCAATATGCATTATCACACTTAAATCCTTTCTGCGAAATTCCACAGATTTCCCAATAAATCAAGGTGGAAAAATGCAGAAAAGGCTCATTTCCATTTGGGCCTCCAAATTGATACTTGACTTGGAAGAAATCGCATTTGGCAAGCAACAAGTGCATACAAAAGTGTTGTTCTGGGAGCAGTTTTGATAGAAAAACAATAACAGCAAGCCAAAAATGCTTTACATTTTTAGTGCCTATTTACGGTGGAACTCTGTGGTAGATGCTGAAAGCGTACCGTCGTTCGAGGTCAAAATAAGCCAGCGTGAGAAGGTGGCGGTGGGGGAAAGAAGAGGGGGCAGAGTCAAACTCGGGTTCGAAACAAATATGAAAACAGCCTGAGAGGAGCAGCGGGCGATGGACAAGCAGGGGAAGTAGGGCTGTCGCGATAACCGCAATATCGCAATACCGCGCCATTGACGAGCAAACCGCAGAGGAATGCAAGAACCGCAGCAACCGCGATTTTTGCGTGTTTTCTTTTTTCATAAGGTTATGCCCTTCTCGTTTTACACTTCATGCATGTGGACTGAATATTAAACAAGTCAGTAATGATAACAATGTGTACCATGCTGATTTGTACAGAGTCTCCGTAGATTTGCACTTAACAAGCCTAAACAGACAGTGAATGAGAGAGAGATCGACTAAGTGTGTGCGATTACTTGCATCTGTCCTCCAGGCCGAGTCATATATATTTGTGAACATAGGTTGTCATGTCCAAGGAAAGCGATATCTCTCTTAGCATCGACGCATAGCTGGTCAGCTGAGCCTTCTAAAGTGGCGCTCAAAGTTAAAATGATTTCAACAGTGTGTTTGAATGAATGAATCAGCGTTTTTGAACGTGTAGTTGAATGACAGTCCCTTTCCACCACCTTGTGGTGCAACACTGTAACTGCACTGCCTGACAGCCCGTCTAGAACGCGCGCAGGTGGAAATATCAATAGAAAGTCCCTTGTCCAGTCAGATTAGAAGATCAGATTACAACTAGGCTAACTGTTATACATATAGGCTAACGATAGCCTAACGATCTTATTGTCAGGTTTATGTTCTGTTATGTGGACCATTATTTTGTCATTCTCTTCTGTTTACTTCACTTCCCGTTTCAACGCTATTTGGTTACGGTTTCATTGTCTTCTGAATATGACCTCGTAAGTTATATCGTAACACATACACACACAAATTTTATATATGTATGGCGATAATACTGCATACCGTGCTATTGAGCCACTCAAAATTACTGCAAGGGAAATTCCCTCACCGCGACAACCCTAAGGGGAAGGCTGTGGAGATGCTACTTACCACTCCCTTCTCTCTGCAGGTGCATACATGTGAAGTCAATGGATGGGAAATTGATGGGGCATGACTCTGACCAGGCATGGGCAGAGAGAGAGAGAAAGAGAAAGAAGAGAGAGAGATAGCACAGGAGAGTGCAGTGAGCTATGAGCCTCTCGCTCACACACACACACCACACACACACACACACACGTAATGCTGTGGATCTACGGCTGAAATACAAATGAGTCCTAACTAGCATTAACTCAGACCACATGAACCATATTTATGATTTACATACATCTACATGAGAAAACAGAACTGTGTATGTTGGTTGTTTATGAATAATAATGGTTTACTTTGCCTATTTTAGCTCTGTAGTCTATTAAAATGCATCTCCTCTTGAGTTTCAAAGGGCAGTAAACATTTTTTGCATAGGGACCAATTTTTTGCTCAAAGGAAACATTAGCAGTTCATGCAGTGTGACTTGTCATCTTTTATAGAGAAACAACATAAATAGTTACCTTCTTGTTCACTGTCTGAGAAAATGCTCCTGGTCAAAGACTGAGGGCCGCTGGTTGGCTCTGTGGACTCAGTATTAGCATTCAGGTCACAGTCTCCGGGCTCCTGCGAGTCATTGAAGGGCATTGATTAGATGCTTCAGTCTTGCGGTGTAGAAAAACAGACAGAATCCTGGTGCTTTACAAATATACTCACACAAATACACTCATCAGCCTGGTCCATCTGCTCATAGTCTGGGTAGCTCTCCAGTCTGTGTGACGATAGAAACAAATGACTATGAACTTTACAGTGAGGTGATGACAACTGTGTGATCTGTTCCCTTCACACATGTCAATTATAGAGCTCTTTAAATGACTTGCTTGGGAAAAAAACCTAGTCATATTAAGCCTATTAATAAGGGCGTAAAATAAGCGAAGACAATTCAGGAAGGATGGCAAACTATGGCCAGCTTAAAGTGTATTGAAACTTTACTAGTCACACCCAAACATCCTATACAGGCTAACAGACTGACTCTGGAATCTAGGACTCTCGCTTATCAGATGTAAGGTGTATCAGGCTTACAAAAGTTTTACAAGAACACAATTTGACATTTAAAAGCTATTTTTAACTAGACATTTCTATTATTATTTTCCATTAAAAGAACAGAACAATTTTGTATGTTCCTCGTAAAACGTTATTCTTGGAGGCTTTTAAAATCAGCCTTTTCATTAGAAAAGTATTTTCTTTCACTAATGGGCTGCAAAGCAGCCGAAGTCCAGAAATATACTCCACGTGAGCACACAAACGCAGATGTGAATGCCTGGCCAGTGCATTCAAGCGTGATGTGTCACTATAAACACTCGTTCTTGCGTGCCTGCGATCAAGGGGGCAAAATATCTGTGCCACTTAAATGCCCATGCCACTAAAAATATTATTCAGGCATGTCAGACTGAGCAGTGCGTGCTATTGTATTTACTAAACCAGTTAGCCTGAAAACGGACTATAAAAGATCATAATTTTGGCCCATACTTGTAGCACATTCTTGAATGCAACAACATGATATTGAAAGTAGCTAGAAGCATTTGCATTCACGTAGGCCTAAATATGATTTTTCAGAGAAATCTGCATGAGGAAATTATGAATGGCACAATTCCAGATGCATGGATTCCTAATGAAATGAGAGGATTTCTCCTCCCAAAAATGTGCAAACTCTAATTGTGAGCGCATCTCAATTGCTTCCAATCGAACCTTTCTGTGCTGAAATTCTCAGCGTCTATGAGAGTCTCCGTGTCAAGGTCCATCCCAGAACTTTCTTCCGTGACAGGGCTGCTGAGCTGAGAGCCTTGAGATTCCTGTGAGGAAAAGGAGAGTAATTACCAGTTATTGTACTGACGGGTTTACAAGTGAAAAAGATTACACTGGAGATAATGCACAATGCCAAATGTTCTCGAAGCTATCAGAACACTCAAACCTATCAAAGCACTGTGCGTGTTTACTGATGACTGTGTCTCAAGGTCGGCAGCTGATAACATTGAGGAATGGGGTGGCTCTCTGAGGGAGGGAGTGTTTGCGTTGACCAGGTGGCGCTGTCATTCCTCAGGGACGGCTAATAAAAGAAGGTGACCCAGTTCATATGTTCCTAACCTGTGGCCAGGCCACAAGATCTTTAGGCACGTGCATGTGGAGGGAAGGGAAGCCTCCCAGAGAGACCCCAGACACACTCGTCACTTTATTACACCTCACAGTCACCTTTATCATCAGCTCTTCTTCTGAACCAGCCTCATGTCGTTACTTAATTAGCTACTTGAGGAAAGTGCTTTATCTGAAATTTTTCGTTCGCTCCAGCACAGTGTTAAATGGGAGAAGATTGCTTGCGCCTGCTGAGAACAGATGATGGTCTGTTTATCTGACAGGGAGGCCCTTGTTTCTCACTCTGCTGAGGAGGAGGTATTACAGACCTTGCTGATAGCAGAAAGACTAAACATTTTCAAGGACAGTTGCAGACTACAGAAATTATCTAATGCAGCGATTTTCAACCTTTTTGACTCTAAGGCCCCCCACTGTCCACAACAATATTCAAAGGATGCCCTAGTTTTGTTTTTAAAGTGTATTTTAATCTATGTGCGTTCTAAAATAATTTGAATAACAATAAGTAAAATTCAGAATTCCAGAAATGTTTAGAGCTGAATGTTCAGATGATATGTGACCCTGGACCACAAAACCAGTCATAAGGGTCAATTTTTTTAAATTAAGATTTATACATCATCTGAAAGCGGAATAAATACGCTTTCCATTGATGTATGGTTTGTTAGGATAGAACAATATTTGGCCGAGATACAACTATTTGAAAATCGGGAATCCGAGGGTGCAAAAAAAATCCAAATATTGAGAAAATCACCTTTAAATTGTCCTCAATTAAGTTTTTAGCAATGCATATTACTAATAAAAATTTAAGTTTTGATATATTTACGGTAAGCAATTTACAAAATATTTTCATGGAACATGATCTTTACTTAATATCCTAATGATTTTTGGCATAAAAGAAAAATCGATAATTTTGACCCATACTGTATTTTTGGCGATTGCTAAAATATACCCCAGCACTTAACACTGCTTTTTTGTCTACCAGGGGTCCATATATTCCACGTTTCCAGGCTGTGTGAATTCAGGTTCTCCAAAGCAAACAAGAAGTTGCTGAGGGGTTGAATTTGAATTAAAATAATTTATACTGTATATGTATTGATTTTAGCTTTAGCTAGGTTGAGAATTACTAGACTAATCACTGTTCCTCTGGCCTTCTTATTTCTGTCATATCAAATAAATAAAAAGCTTTACACCCTATCAGTTTTGGGAAGATTATTTTGGAAATGTAATAGTATTACAGATTACAAATTACCCTATTTTAAAATGAATAAGTAGTGTAACTATGTGAATGGCTTTTTTCTTTAACTGATTACCCGTTGATTACCTGGATTACATTTGTAAATTTTATAACGAATGTTTTCAGCTGTTAATCGTTTTGAAACATTTAAAGCAGGCAGGGCTAACCTTAGTACTCAACACTTATTACTGTCAGACTTTCAAAATCCTTAAATCACTTGAATTGAGATTATAATGACCTTTTAAAGCACAATCATCACAAAATCAGACTTAAGCACCTCTTTTCTGAGGTTAAACATTTAAAATCATAACAAGAAATAGTTTAATAGCAATGATACTGTTTTTGAAATCAAATCTTTGCATAGCTATGACAGGAAACATTGGCATCTAACAATGCCTTGGAAAAAAGCCAATCTTAAAAAAAAAAAGCATATACATAAACCCAAATAAGAAATAAAACAGCTATAGCATAACAGGTGGTGGGGGGGGTTCCTATCCTTGTTATCCTAAAAATTGTGTCTCGTAAATTTTTAGAGCATCATGCAATTACAATCAATGAAATCTTATGTGTGAAAATATTCAGATTACTCCTTTGTTAATCGTTACCATTTCCCAATAACTATTTAATTACACATTATTTTTTTCTCATTCAACTGTACGGATTACAATTTACCTTACGTTACGCTGTTACCTTACCTAGTTACTCCCCAACATTGCCCCCTATTTGCTTACCTCGCTATTGTCTGATGGCAGGCCCTCCTCTGTAGTCTCTGGGAGAGCCTCAGATTCAGACTGCACATCTTCATGCTCCTCAGACCCCGCTGACTTCTGAATAGGGCAGTTTCTGTGCAGGAAAATACATATAGATTCACGCTTATACACGTTACGGCAAACGTTCAAACTTCAGCTTCATACAAATAAATGCCAGGGTCGGTGTTGGTATGTGCTGTGTGTATTGTCACACTCACCCCTGAAGGGGTTGGGAGTCCAACACTTGACTCTCATAGCTGCCGAGCTCCTTGTCAAAAGACGTCTGCAAGTCCAGTGAATGTTGCAAGTGCTGTTCCACTGCAGCACGGATGCTCCTCTGGATTATACTGCAAATAAACACATTCAAGGCGTCTGACACAACTTTAAAAAAAGCTTCCCGTTGAAGACAGAACACGCAGTACCCATATTTATCATAGTTTGACCTATTTAACAAGGTCAGCAAAGCAGTTTTCACCACAAGCTCAACATCCTAACAAATAATCCTCCATTCTGAGCACCTCAGATTCTTGTGTCTGAAAATAGAACTGTTTTGAGCTTACTAGACCTTCAGTACTATGACACCCAATAGGGGTGTTGAAATTAATCGTTGCATCGCGATATGGACGTGGACGATTCTGCATCGATGCAGTAATGGACCATAACTGATTATAGCCTACCGACGTCACGCGAGTTGTAAAAAAATGCACCCACTATTATTAAATCCGTGATCTGGGCACATTTTGGAAAAACCAAGCCTAGTGCAGGAAAAAAAAACATGCCAAGTATTTTATGTTTGGCACATTTCCCCCTTTATTACTTTATATTTGCTTGTATGTTTTGAAGCTATATTTAATTGGTTAAATTATTTATTTATTATTAATTTGTAATTATTTTAAAAAGTAGCCTGCTTATATAATTTAATAAAAACGCACAGGATAAATTTGATATAATCTTGATGCATCGTGATATCGAATTGTTGACTTGATAATCGTAATCGAATCGAATCGTGAAACCAGTGATGATTCACTCCCATAAAACACAAGTCTCTAATGTGTCCTGCACTGAAGCTCTGACTATGTTGAAGTCATGTGGAACAATGGACCCCCAGTATGCCTTCCTAACCAACCTCCGTGTGCCCATCTGGGCCAAAAGGCTCGATGAGTCACGCCGTCACTGCGTGCGCCAAAATTCCAGCAATAAATCATTATTAGAGGATGGTGTTGTTTGTGCTGTGCACCTAAGTGCTGCGGCTCTATGTTCGCTAATGCTGCAGAATTTCATGGCTAGATGCACTAGTTTTTCCTGAAGCTGTTCGGTTAGATACTTTAATGCATTTTCTGCTCCGAGGCCATTTCAAAATGGGATGATATTCTTCCTGCTGCCACAATATGCTTCTGATAGCCAAGGCTTAGTTGAAAAGCCATTCGCCAGTATCTAAAAGCTACTGAATGGAATTTTTTCCATTGTTGTTTATGCGATGGTGGGTCTCTTTCATTATGAACACAATTAGTGGAATGTCATCAACGTATAGCACTTTGACGGAATTCCTCTTTCAATTCTATTTTACTGAAGTCACAAAGTCGAGAAGGTCTCTCATGGTCTGCTGATCTGCTTTTAAGGCCATAATCACATTTGTTCAGCTAAATTTTGCCTTCTGTCCACCTAAAAGGTCTGTTTATTGCATACTGTGGCCCTCTGAGTCAACAAATCTGATTTAGACCAGAGGATAATTGCATACGGTCCAAATTAACGTGAGCGAAATGAACTTCAAATGGACTTATTGGTTAAAAAAAGGCCTTGTATGCTGTTCATGTCAGCGAACAAACAAGACTCCGTGCAAACCATAATTCTAGATGAGACTTCTAAGAATAAAATGGTATGAATTATTTACACATGCATATATTGTTGCCATGACAACTGTTTAAAAAAATAACTAATAAAAAGTAGACGACACTTACGCGGCAGATCCTGGAATAATGCTGAAGGAAGAAATGTGCGAACTGGAAAGAGAGGAAACGGAAGGAAACATTAGGATGACATTAACTATATGAGTTTTCTTGCCCAGCATCCTTATACAATAACCTCTGTATGTGCCACTGGGGAAAAGACGTATAATTTGGCATACATTTCATGAGTCATGTACACTGTAGAAAAACATGGTTTTTCATTTTCTGTAAAGGTCACAGGAAACGTCAGGAGTGTCAGGAAGTGGGAATCTGAGAGGAATTGGGGGCAGGGGGACTTTGCTGTCCCATAAACAAATTCAGACATGCTAGGAACGCTTGCTTTCAATACTAGCTGCCTGCTACTTGTTAGCACCCGTGTCAGGTTCTGGGAAAGGAACAAATAAGGCCTTGACTCATACAACAGGTGCTCTGCCATACATGCTCACAGGCCGGGCCACATCAGCACACAAACGCAAACGAGTGTATGCAGAAACAGGACAAGTGTGAGTTTCCGTGTCATTTGGCAGCAGCTGTGTGGTCTATGGTACAATGTCTTGACCCCTTAAGCTCTCTAGGCTGCGAGGAAGGCTTATGTCCAACCCACGTCATCCCAAAATTCTGACACTTTCTAGAAACAAAGTCTTTTGTTAAATTTGTCAGTTTTTGTGCTTTTAAGATTTTGAGATCTCTTTCCTCATTCATAATTTCATGTTAAAGTGCACCAAGTAACTTTTTCCACTACATTTTTTCCCGTAAAAGAACGAATAATGCTTCAGACAAATATTAGTGTTCACTCACAATAAAAAAAGATACAATCATGAGCAGCGAATACTTTATTCTAATTCATGAAGAACCTCCACGGAACATTCTACAAAAGGTTCTTTATAGTGGAAAAAGGTTCTTCAAAACGTTCTTTACACTAAGAAAAAAAAATACTAATACTATATACTTAATTCTTAGTGCTCATTTAACTTTTTATGATTGTCTGTATGATAACTAAATGAGGCCACAAATCCAAATCAACTAAAAAGTGAAAAAGAAAAAAAAAAAGTCTTGTTATATCGCAACATAGTAAAAACCCCTAGACTGAATTAATCATCTCAGTTAACCTATGGCACAAAGAAATGACATTGCTATTTAAAAATAGTATGGCTATTAAAAGTGGAAGTGACATGGAGAAAGCAAACGACTGCTTGGGGCAACTCGACTAGAGAAAAATTTTTTGAAAAATGTCTTTGGGTGTTTTTTGTCCTAATCAGCACTGAAAAGTGCATTGCTCGATATCACAAGAGAGTATTCAGTATCTTGCCCGCACAGAGCTCTGGAGGCAGTAGCAGAGATCAGTTACAGTAATGCGTTACTCAACATGAAGCACTTTAATAAAGAACCTTTTGTAACATCCTTCCATTCATTTCTTCTGCACGACCTCACCTGAACTCTAATGCCAATGATTCAGCCTGAGAAACATTAAAACCACAGATTCATGATACAGAGACAGTTTGGCTAATACTGACAGAAAATATTTATTTTATGATCAATAACTGATATGATTGATCATCTGTGATGGTTTGAATGCAATTTAATAAAATTTACCACTAATAAAAAAAAGAAAAGAAAAGCTAATTATGGATTAAACCTACATTGTAACCAATATATCAGTGCAAATCAAAATGTTCCTGGTCTTATTGTGCAATGCACATAAAAAAAAAAAAGTTTGTTTTTATAATCTTTTATCAATGCCCCTCTTTACACATCAACATGCATTTCACAAAGGGATAGTATCATTTTTTTTTTCTTCTAATGGGTTTCCAGTCTAACTGGATAGAGATCCGATTGCACCTAGTCATGCAAAAATGAACTTGTTACTTACATATTACATAAGAGCTTGTGTTAATTAAAACATTTCTGTCATTTACAGGTTTCCTCCGTTCCCTTTGTTTACTGACCCCTTAGTAAAGGAATAAGTGAAGAAAAAAAAAAGGGAGAACTTGTCTTCAGGAGAAGATCTTCTTCTTTGTTTTCAGGCATCAACTCAATTAATTTTGTTTAATTTCTCAGAAAACAAGACTTAATTTTGCTTCTTAAGTAAGCACATTTTCATTTAAGGCTGTTTAGATATTTGTACTAGAAAACAAAACAGGATTTTTAGTTTGCAACATCTAGTCCATCACTTTAATGAATTATAAGATTTTCTGCTCTCATAGAAGTAGAACCCATAACACACTGCTTTAATGAAAAGGCATGCTAATGCTAGCTGTAAACTGAGCCAATATGTAACAACTGTCTGCACCTTTAAACTGATTTTAGGGTGTCAACCAACAGTATTGACACCTTAACATGCCTCAATTTGTCTTTATAAATATTTCCACAGGGCTAAAGTGTGAATAATCGAGCAGCCAAAATAAAGAGAGGACAGAGATAAGAGTAATATGTTGTTTCACTATGAGATCAGCTGAGGCTTTAAGAGGATTACAGACAGACGGCTTCCTCTGACTCGGCACTTTCTAATCGCATCAGGCTAAAAACACACACACGCACACAGGTTTGTTTTGTGAAAAGTGGGGACATCCCATAGGTGTAATGGTTTTTATACTGTACAGACCGTATTTTCTATTGCCCTACACCAACCCTACCCCTAAACCTACCCCTCACAGGAAACTTTCTACTATTCCAGATTTTCAATGGGGTAATGTCCTGAAAAGTCACCACCTCCTTGTAATACCTGTCATACCTTTATCATTATACAAATTTATGTCCTCATTAGTCACAAAAACGCGCACACACACACACACACGGCACTCTTTGGTTGTGAATTAAATGCTGTATCATGCAGTGATTCATCAGTTTCACAATTCTGCCCGAATCTCCATCTCTCGTTTTCACCAAATAATCCTGTTTCATCATCAGTGTTGCGTGAGTTAGCAGGGGTTTTTATCATGCAATCTGAGAGGCAGTGAACGTCACATGCAGCCTTGGCCGAAAACCAATAAACAAGACAGTCCGACGGGAACAAATAAATCCACCTTAAGAGTTTCACCCAGAACAACAGCCTCTCTCCTAACATCCACAGCTTAGGCTATTTTCCACTGAATCTGTAGAGATTTTCTCCTATGAAACATTACCTGTGGAGAAGGACTTGACAAGCCATGTTGTTCGCTTTGGTTCTCGTTGATGAGCCGTTTTGGTTGTTTACGTTGGGCGTATGGTTATCCGGACTGGGCACTTTGTGGTGCTAAAGTCTGGATGAGCAGGTCAAAAAGCAAGCACAGGCTGCCGGCGCTCATTCTGCGGAGTCCTGTATGTGCTGTCTTGCCTGTGTGTGAGACTCAAGCACTCTGCTAAAAAAGTGCTGCAGTGGAAACGCTGGACCCTCGCTTAAATACACGACCGTCTGATGCAGCCTCGTCGCTAGTGCTCTGGGCCAATCGTCTCTCCATACACACACACACACACACACACACACACACACACACAGACAACAGACACAGACACAGACACAGACACAGACACAGACAAAGACACAGACACAGACACACACACACACCACACACACACCCCACACACACACACACACCAACACTCCCTTCCCCCAACTCAAACACCTGTTAGACATTTATATAACCCTGTTACTGTCCAAATAACAGACAGCCTTCACCCCTTACTGCACTGGCGTTTACAGTTAAGGGGAATCATTGACTGACGAAATTACACATAAATACGTGCATACCGTCACAGATGTCATATTCAATGGATAGTTCAGCCAAAAATTATAATTCTGTCATCATTCACTCACCCATGTAATTCAAAACTCGTTGATTCTGATTCTTGTCCTGCTCACTAACAACTTACATTTTGGTCCGTTTCTCACACAAAACCATCATATGGCTTTAGAAGACTTGAAATGTGGCATAAAAATAATTTGGATCACTTTTTATGACTTTTTTTGATAGCTTTCCATTCATTGCAATCACAAAGAGAAGAGCATGAAAAACATCGTCTCACTCATGGTTCTGTCAATTTTATAACAAAATTCAAACAAATGTAATTTTGACTGTCTTTAATGTGGCTTGACAGATCTCTGTAACCATATCTATGGCGGTAGCTGCCTTAACCCTAAAAAAGTTTTCGTATATCCCCGCGGATACAAACATTGAAATCAAAAGAAGCTAGTAAGAAAAATAACAATACTGAATTTTCTGATGTTTTGATTATAAATAAAGTTGATTAATTGATTATTAAATAAACTTCCTTTTTGTTTTTGTTTTTTGAGGCTAAATTAGAATTGTTATTTCGGTTTTGCTGTTTCAGTAAAAAAAATGATTTCTTTGCATCACTACCACAGGGTTATGGTGACAGAATTTGTGTGTGAACTATCCCTTTAACAACACACTGTCAACTACACTCCCGAACTCCGTCAGAGACCCTGGGTCTCCGGCCGGTTGGGTACTTTCACCCTTTCCTTGAGTTCTAAAAGGAGCCAGTGTATATCATTAACAGGAAACAAAATAAGGAATGCTTGCCACATCCAAGAAACCAATGCATGACCCGATTTTTCATTCCAATGTACGTTTGATGAGGTAAATGAGAATGAGAAACCTAATTTAACAAGAGAGATACTGAGGGTGGCAGAGTCATACAGATGCTGTCCTCATGGCAAGTACTCTGATAGCTTGGTCACAGCGAATATCAAATTTCCCAGGGTGTTATGCCTGCTGCTCGACATGCTCAGGTGGTAGGATGTCGAAAGAAAGGTGAAACCCAATAAATGTAGCTGGATGCCTGCGGTAATGCTTAAAAAGAGGAGTGGAAATGAGTTATTACACTTTCCATGTATGGCTGCCCATACGGGCCAAGAGTTCACGTTGAGTCAACACTGCACTTGTTTTGATGGCTCAGTACAAGAGTGCATGGGAAAATTAGGAGACTTGATCCAGAGGGGAGACTCTCAAATGTGTTGATACAGATCTGTGCAGGAGGTCCCAACGTCTCCAATGACACAATACACCACAGTCCTCAAACTGAAGTGTGCCATAGTGAAGAGTTAGTTGAAGATCTAAGCTTGAAACCAAAAGGTTGTAGGTTTGAATCCCACAATAGCCAATCAATGAGTAATCTCCAGTGTGCTCCAGAGGGATAGTTGCTGGAGTTTAGTGTTCCTTTAGCTCAACTGGTAGTTTGCGCACTAGCAACACACAGACCAAGTTCACAGGTTCGATTCCCAGGGAATGAACATACTACATATACAATTTGAATGCACAGTAAGTCACTCTGGACAACAGTGTCTGTTAAATTAATACTTTTTGTTTCACATGCATGCCAAACCGAAGGTTTCCGGTATAAAGACATGCATCCTTATACTCCTAGTGTTCCAGCTTTAATAAATATGGACTAACTCCAATTTTTCATCTGAAAATGTTAACTCTCTTCAAAAACGTTATCAAGCTATCAATATCAGCGTGAACAACCCTTATTTCAAACTACAGACTAAAGTACAGTCATCTGTAAGGAACGTTCAGTGAGGGTGAAAGCATCTATGAAGGCCTCTCTATCTATTATGTGCCATTGTGATTAAAGATCTAAGCTCGAAACCAAAAGGTTGTAGGTTTGAATCCCACAAATGCCAGTCGATGAGCAATCTCAATTGTGCTCCAGGAGGATTGTTGCTGGAATTTAGTGCTCCTTAAGCTCAGCTGGTAGGCTGATGATACACGGGGCAACTTTTTGTTAACCTTCAATGTTGTTTGCGCACTTTCCCATTGAGAATGTGTGACAAATTTCTATCTGGATACTTTAGATCAGTCGTGGGCCCTGTGTCTCACCTGGTTGCCCATTGAAGGCAACATTGCTCAAAAAGTTGCCCTATGTATCATCATCAGCCGTAGATTATGTCACTTGTAACATAAGGACCAAGGTCGCAGGTTCGTTCCCAGACATACTACACATACAACTTTAAAGTCACTTTGCAAGTCATCACGTTATCCATTTCAGTGTGAACAACCCTTATTTCTTAAACTACAGTCATCTGTAAGGAACGCTCAGTGAGGGTGAAAGTATCTATGATGGCCTCTCTGTCTATAATATAAAGCTGTGTAGACAGTCTTCAGGCGGTGTGCAAGTGTGAAAGTAGTAACTGACCCTTCCACCTATAGACCAATGCTGTCAAAAACTGTTCACACATTCTAAATCTTGAACAGCATGTCTCAAGAACACCAATCTACTGACGCTTATTTTAGGGCTGTGTGAAAAGTATTTTCCATAGCTGGTGAAGGATACATTGCAGCGGTTATACTTAGCTTTATGTGCGACACCCTTTCAGATTCCACTGGGGCACAATGGGGGCCAGTATAATCACTGCAGGACCCCGACATAAACAAGTCCTGCAGCTCTTTCTCAAGATGCCACCAAATACAGACGCTTTGACCTTTTTCCTAATTTTATCATCTACATACACACACGCATGACTATTGGATAACCTGTTCTGACTCCAAGTATACGAGACCATATGTTCACTGACGATTTGAGAAGCATAAAGCAATTTTACAAAACATGATAACTACTTAAATGGAAACTGAAAATACAGCTTGGGAGGCATTTATAGCACATTGTTCATTCTCTAAATTGCATTCTCTGAAGTTAATCATTGATTATTTGCTATCCTGAAAGCAAAAATGCCTCGTAACATATTATAAAAGCTATAAAATTCTATCTGTAACTGCTGTGAATGACAGGCCATTAGAGATACCATCACAGCATAAAAAACAATAACAATGCTCCTGTACGCCTCTGTTGTGACATGGCCCATGTCCTAAAGGGTGTTTACGATGTAAAAGCCTTCTTGGCCTTAAAAGGGTCATGACATACTTTTAAAAGGTCCACTTAATTTTCTGCAGCCAAACAGACCGTTTTCAATTAAATGAGTTGTTTTGCGCGACCTTTGCTTCAAAGCTTCAATGTAAACAGCCATTGTAATGCTTGGCTAACATCTTTGCATAGGGAATAAATCACAAAATAATCAAATAACTCAATCAAATAATGTAATACTCTTGACAGGCCTTATTGTGCTCTTTATTCAAGGTGATTTGGAAGAAAAACTGATGTCCAAATGTTTTCATATATTTGCCGAAAATACTGGAAAGAAATGCTCTAAATATGTCCAAACGTTTTTGTGCTGAAAAGAGCCGTGGGCGAATCTTTTAAAAGCACCGATGAACAGCTTATTAGACCCAGAGCGTTTGGATGTGCTCATATTAATGATCAGCTTTGCTCCGCCCCTTTCCCATCTTATCATGGTGTTTGCTTGTTTACGGACTTGGACGACTAAGCACTGGCCGACCAAAGCTGTTCATGCAGAGAGTAAATGGCGCAGGCAAAAAAAATGTTTTTTTTAAAAAAAAAGGCAAAGTGTACCTAAAAGCGTTTCCATAGAATACTACAGACAGGGCGTCTGTAGCTTTGCCACTCACAGAGATGTCTGAAACTTGTTTTGTTGCGATCATTTTATTTAAGCAACACAAATGCCACTATACTTCTGTTCCAAAAACCTACCAAGAGGCATTTTACAGCATCACATTGGTGGTCCTCCTACAAAAAGACTGTTTTAAAAAAAGAGTACCCGTAGTTTATGACTGCCGTTTAGACCTAATTGTGTTCAAAATTGCTAAGGCAGCAGAGCATGTATACGTCCAGAAAAACAATACCAAAATCCCTTGTCAACAAGCTGAACCAAAAAGAAGTGACTAAAAATATACTATGTAACTGCTGTTCAAAAGTTTGGGGTCATTAAGTTTTTGTTTTTTGGAAAGAAATGTATAATTTTATTCAGTGAGAATGTATTGATCAAAAGTGATAGTAATAATGTTTCAAAAATTCTATTATACAGTTTCTATTCATCAAATCCTGACAAATATACATCTCGGTTTCAACAAAAATATTAAGTAGCAAAACTGCTTTTGCTGATAATAAGAAATGAATTAGAAACAATAATAAAAGAATAATACGACACAACATCGATAATAGCGTCGATGTTGCAAATCAGCATATTAGAATGATTCTGAAGATCATGTGACACTGAAGACTGAGTAATGTGCTTGAAAATTCAGCTTTATCAAAGAAATAACTGGCTTTTAAAATCCTTGGAAAATAGAAAGCAGTTATTTTAAATTCTAATAATATTACAGTTTTTTTCTGTATTTTTGAGTAAATAAATGCAGCTTTTGTGAGCATAAGAGTCTTCTTTCAAAAACATAAAAAAATATTACCCACCCCAATGCTTTAAACAGTAACTTACTTTAGTTCAGTACTGAAAATTATACATAAAAAAAAAACTTTTCAACACTCAGAGTGTCACATTGTTAGAAAAGCAACATGTCAAATGTCAAAATCAAAAATCAGTTGTGAATAAAGTTTCTTGTATGCTATTTCCATGATGCAATGAGTCCATGCCTATGAATGTTATAAATAATTCACTTGTGAGAACCCTTAGAAGGGAGTGGTTAATGGAACAAAACCAATAACAGCAGCAGAGCCAAACAGATAATTTTTTTTTTGGAAAGAATGCAAGAATATAAATCTGTCTTGCTTCAGCGAGGATTTCTCAATGTTGTTTTGACACATGCCAACTCTCATGGCTGTCTCTTTATTAGGATTAAAGGTTGAAGCATTTAATCACCTTAAACACGGAGCGACTGTCCAAACACTGTTACCTTATATCACTGATTTGAGTCACGAACTTCTCACATTCTCTCCATTTAGTCTCGATCCAAAACATCTATCCAATTTAGCTTGGGTCAGAAAGAAACATGCTACCAATCCATTTTGTGTTACCTTACCAGACACCTCTCAACAGACCGCCCGATGTCTCATGGGAAGAGTTACAGGTTAATGACAGCTATTAATCATTCTCTCCACACCCTTACATTCCATGTTTAAAATCTAGAGCATGTCTATAAAAACAGCTACACATAAAAAAAGATCCCAGACTCATTGACTTGATATGGCTCTGAAGTGCTAGCTTTATAACCTGGCATCAAGGCAAGGCCGCCTGACATTTAGGATGCTGGAGTTTGAAGTCATCCTCTGAAAGTGTGTCCCGATCGACTTCAGAAGAACAAAGAGCCAAGAGAGCTCACGACTCGGACGGCTGATAGGTCAGATATGGGTCTCAACGCAGCGGGCAGATGAAGATCAGGGACACCAGTGTTGAGGAAGCTAAAAGCTACTCATATTTTAAAGCAGCTAAGCTACAGTCAAGATACTCATGAGGGAAAGTAATTAGCTATACTACAACATGCAAACAAAAAAGTAGCTAAATACACTGAAGCTACTTAAAGGGTTAGTTCTCCCAAAAATAAATTTCCTGTCATTAATTCTCTCGCCCTTCATGTCCTTTGCAAACCCACACGGATACGCTGTTTTCTTTCAAATCAAATCACAATAATGTAGAAAACAGATCCGGCGTGTTGCAGCTGACACAGAACAGCATACGCTTTTTACGTCCAGCGGATATTCTCCAAAATGGCTCTACGGTGATGCGGAGAGACAATTGTTGAATAAAGTCGTTATTTTTTTTTTTTTTCTTTTGCGCACAAAATGTATTCTCGTATCTTCGTATAATTGCGGATGAACCACTAATGATGTCACATGGATTATTTTACAGAACTACTTGCTACGCTTCTAGACTTGGGAACATTTCAGTTGCGTTGCAGTCTATGCAGGGTCAGAAAGCTCTCAAATTTCATTAAAAATATCTTATTTGATGTTCCTAAGATTGAACGAAGGTTTCAATTTTTTCATTTTTGGGTGACTAACCCTTTAAGTTGAGAATAGTGTTTTTTTTTTACTGTGTCTAACTACTTGTTCATGGCAATCTTATAATTTAGCCAGAGGCATAATTGTTCCTGGCACAAAACATTGTTCATTTAACTTTTTATTGTTCATCAAGTCTACCGCCCTTTTAGGGTACAGCATCAAACTTCTACAATCAACCTGATAAATTTATAGCAAATACCATCAAAACTGGATACTGCCTAATTTATGTCATTCTAATTATGAAATTTTCGAAAACGGATCCTTTTATATTTCTAAATTCTTACCATTTTGTACAACCAATCTACTACATTACAAGTGCACCCTCGAAAAAAAAACCTACTGAACCTAATTAATGGCGTGAATTACGTGTGCTACGTGTGCCTTAAATACACACACACACACGACACACCTCTCACCCACCCCAGTGCCCCACACACACACATTCATATTATATTGCACAGGGAGATGCCTGAGAGGGATCACAGACTAGACAGATCCCAGATTAAGATGCTTTTTAAATTGCTTTAAATTGCAACCTTAAATTGCTTTTACCTGGAGGAGGGGGTGACATGGGCATGTTTAGGGGACAGGGAGGAGGGACCGTCCTCCCCGTCCCGCGGGAGCTCCTCGCAAGCCTCCAACTTCTCTTCCTCCAGGACTCAGTGATCTAGAGGGTTTCATAGCGAGAGAGAGAGAGAGGGAAATATGAATATCATAGGCTTGCTGGCACCACTTCAGCAGCATTTATTTCATTGCATTAATTCATCATTAGCATTACATTACAGGTCAACATTTTAAGCCCCTGTGAGATACAGGCATTATGCAACACCCCACACCTAAGCCGATTATGGGTGCAACTGCTAACTTATGACATCACACGTACGTTGACGATAACTACAGGATTTTATGCAATGCTGCCATGGATCCTGATGTTATTAAGTACATACAATTGTTAAAATGATTATTTGATCTATTTTAGGCATGTAATTCAAATATAACTTTTAATAAATGTAGTATGTTAAATGTTCATTCATCTGGTCAATTCATTCATCTTTATATATCTGAGTGCGTGCTTTTATTACTAGTGTGGTTTTCCTGAAGAAATGAGTGAATTACGTAACAAGAGTCCATGGTGCATATGAAAAATTGGTGTTGATGAAATTCAAATAGCATTCAGACCTTGGCACATAATGTTGAGGGCTACACATCCGTGTGTAAGATTCTATCTGACAGTATTTAATATCAGACAAACTTTGGCACTAGCACACAATCAAATGCACTCTGCATCTGCTGCAGTATGGCTGCCTTGTTTCCATAGCAACCATTTCCCTCCACATCTGATTGGGCTGCTGTTGAGCATCTGTGCAGATATGAGTCACATGCAGCGTGCGGAACGGCTGCCGAGGGCTCGGAGGAAGACTGTATTTTCACACATCTCTATACGCTTACAGCCACAGTTCCCTCTCATTTATCTTTTGGACACTGAAGCCCCAGATTCTGCAATTTTAAGTCATTTTATTATAGGATCTTTCATCCCACCTGCCTTTATTTCTCCAGACTGTGTTATACTGCATATCTTAGAGGTGGGAATCCTTAGGGATCTCGCCATTTGATTTGCTCTGCTTTTTTCAGGAAGACAATGCAATTAAACCAAGACTATGCATTGTAATTATTCAGCAACAGCACAACTCAAAATGCGCATCCATGTAAAGATCTAGCATAAAAGTGTACCTTTAATGCATTCTAAGTAACTCTGGATAAGACTGCTTTTGGATGAAGGTGCCAAAAGCATTCAAGTAAATGTGCGTAATGATGCAAAAGTCTAGTGGTTGTTTTCCTTTGAACGTATGTGTTCGTTTACATCTGGCCGCCAAACTTCAGGCAGCGTCATGTTTGTAATGATTATGTCTCTCTAGTGTTTTTTTTTTTCAATCAACCAGTTAATTAATATTAGTAATAAACATCAGTGGCCAAATGCATAGTTCAATAGTAAGGTATGATGATTATAATAATATAATAATATACCATTATAAAATACTACTAAAATTACTAAATTAATTGCTTTATTAATGTTGCCAATAACATAATAATAATATTAGTGTGTCAAGACTTAGTATGTAGATTAGTCTCTTTCTTATAACTGTAATAACAAAATATAAATATAAAATTACAAACTAGCCTCAATACAATTATTATTATTATTTACATGGTTCTTATAAATAAGTAATAATAAGGCCAACACACTTATTATTAGGAGATTCATTATTATTATTATATTTGTTATAATTGAATAATAATTATTACTATTATTATTAATTTGTGGACTGATGTATAATTGTTTTTAGGATGTCTCAATGGACGCAAAAACTGAGGTTATAATAAAAAGAAAAAAATGTGAAGGAAAAAACACCTGCCTCTCACTGTTTTCATTATTAGTAACTACTGCTTTCAAAAGAAGACCACTTGGTCTTGAGCACAGACGCTGCAGCAAGGGTGGGGAAAACATCCTCACAGCTTCATCCATGATGTTTTAATACCTCCAGGAAGCTGAAGCACGCAGAACCTCAGCCTTTGTTCGGCCTCAGAGGCTTTGTTAATGTCCCGCTTCAGATTATACAACAACATCTGCAGACAAAACCAACAGCAGAGAGCTGACTGAGACTCTAATTAAAGGTGCTCTTCATTAATTAGTGAAAACGCCGTCAAGCACGCACACAAACCGAAGAGGAAAAACAACCCACGCAAATGGAGCGCGCATCTCGCAGCCTCTGAGGATCAGGAAAAACAGGCTCAGCAACTGTGTGCAGAAAGATCTGCAGCGCTGCACGGTGACCTGCTTTATTTTGTGTGTCTGTGGCCACAACAGGTCTGAACATATCAGGGCAGAAACAGGAATCAGAAGAACAAAAGGACACAACCTATTTATAGTCACCAGAGATTGAATGATAAGCACACAACAATAAGTGTTGCTAGGGAGATTAGGGCACGGTCACCAGTCAGGGCTGCTCATGAGAAGTCATGCATCCTTATACAGACAGGACATTGTCCACCACTGACCCAAGTCTAATCTCTTAGTAATATGCAATTATCAAAAGTATTTAATCTTAGGTACAGAACAAGTTTATGTAACAAACCCTGGCAAGTCAAGTTCAATGCTAAAGCATGCCAACCTTGACCCAAACAATTACACAAGGCAGCTCCATCTCATCTTAATGAGCCCTGGGTGAGGCATATGATCAGAGTTTGGGAGAGTCTCTGGAGCGGGACACGCTTAGATATAAATATGTGATTTATGCCCATATTCATTTCAGCATATGCCAGCTCCTTGAGCACTGGCCTGAATCCAGATAGGTCACCCAGGACCTCCCCCCTGCTGCTTACATTTGTTGCTGTCCCTTCTGTTTCTTATGCAGTCTTTTACAGTACGCAGGACCTTCTCAGCAGCCGGGACCTTGTAATGTCTAGTACCGCCAAGCATGTTTCAACCTGATCTATCCTTCAAGGGAGCATGTGGGTCTGCTACAAGCAGACTAGAGCAGGGCCCTACTGTATGATTTCAGCGATGTGGAAAACGAGGACGGAATGGCGGAATCCAGTCATAAAAATTGAATTTTATGTATAACATGGAATGTCATGGAATTTGTCAAATTTTGGATGAATAAATTAAAAATAGGTCAGTACATAAAAATCTAATCTACTACTACTACTAATAATACAAATATTACTTAATTAACTTAATTTTTTAAGGGATAATCACACACTATTTATTCCATGTTTTAATTTAACTTTGTTTGTTGTCAAAATGTATTTTTCATTTGATTAAAATATAAATTAAATTAAATTAATGTTTTATGGCTTAATTTGATAGCCAGAAAAATTTAAATACACAACACTGGGGGGAAAAAATTCATAGGGCCCTATTATTGTAAAAGTAAATGTAATAAATAAAGTTATTTTTATGCATTCAAATAATTAGACATGCTAAAACCCATGATAATTTGGTACATCAAACAAATTTGAGAAAAAAGAAAACATATTTCATAGGGCCCTAAAAATGTAATCTTTGCTAAACTTTTAAGAAATTGATGTTAAATTAAGTTTCATGATAATTAATTAATTAGACATGCTTTTTGATCAATACAATTAAATTTAACCATTAAAAAGGACTCCAGAGAAAATAATAAAATAAAAATGGAAACCAGAAAAAATTAAACGGAAAAACGAATCTGTAAAAAAAATTAACGGAATTTAGGAAAAAATAAAACGGATATCATAGGAGCTTACTAGAGCTCTTTTCCAAAACTTAAAGGGTCTATGAATTTTGCTAAAAAGAACATTAATTTTGGCTTGTTATTTGTGTGTAAATTAATGAAATACGTTTATGATTGCGTTTAAAGTTAAAAACACACATATTTTCCACATACTGTACATTATTTCTTCTCCTCTATGCCCCGCCTTTCTGAAACGCGTCTATTTTTACAAAGCTCATTGTTCTGAAAAGCTAGGTGTGCTGTGATTGACGAGCTTTCCAGTGTGTTGTGATTGGCTGAATATCTCAAGCGTGAGACGGAAATGTTACGCCCCTCACCATACTGTGATGATGCCCTGTCCGGCCGGAGCGATGAGACAAAACATTAAAACCCATTATAAACGAGGCCTTTGTTGCATCCATGGGGGTCATAATTACGGATTATAATTACTTATTCTGTCTTTTTACGCGTTGCGTTGCGTATCGCGCCGCGTAAATATAAAACCATTTCTGCATTTGTGATCGAAGAAATGACAAACAACAAACCCTACTCTACACTGCCCAAAAACTCGCTTTAAATATAAAAATACTAAAACTCTTCTATTTTTTTTTTTTAAAATTTTTATAAAAAAAACGTACTTACCGTCTTTGAGTCAGAACAGCCGGCATGGTAGTCTACTCTCCCAGGATCAGGAAAAAGTCCTCAATAAAATGCGCTGCACACATCTGAATACTTGGGTTGAACTGTTCTGGAACAGTGCTGTAAATACAACTTAACAACTGATTTCTAGTCGTGTCCTCTTTTGGAAGACCAACAAAGTATTTTCGCTTTCACAACTAAACAGCGTCACACACACCGCGGCCTACAGCGAGCAGAGGCCAGGGGCTAGCGTGATACGCCGGGCAGGTAAGTTGAGCAGAGAGGGTTGTCTTAGAACGGCACGGCTATTTTGCCAGAAGGACGTCCGGAAGGACATGTGACGTCCGGGCTGGAATCCGCTTCATTCCACGTGAAAGCCATTTGATCCGGGTGTCCCCGCGAAAATTTTAGTATTTCCTTAGCAGCCAGCACGGATCAGCTCCAGGCATGACGCAGCAGATATCGTCCTCTTTTGGAAGGCCAAACAAAGTAGTTTCGCTTTCACAACGAAGCACACAGCATCTTTACGACATGGCGGTGGAAACAAAAAAACTACAGCGAGAATAAAAGTTACACCTTCTTTCTTTGCGTTAAACATTTGGGTGGCGTTATGCAAATCTTCTCACATTGTGACGTAGACATGTTGGGGCGTGTTGGAACGAGCTGTTTTAAGTAGTCGTGGTTGACTCTTAACTTTTATAAAGAATATCTCTTTTGGATTTGAGACTTTAGTCTTTGCAACTTTACAGATCTTCTTTATGCACCAAGAGCTTGTAACACTCCAAAGAGAAAGGAAAAATTTAAATCGCATCATATGACCCCTTTAATAAGCTTCGTACCTAGTGTGCTTTTTAAAGCATCGTCGTTGTGAAGGCCTGGTCCAGAATGTTTCATTTGGCAGCAAAATTGTGCGGTCACATTTACTGTTTTTTTGCAAAATCGAGTAATATCACCAGGAATCGGTGTGATGATTTCCACACTCAGATTTCACACAAAATCCCAGTGCTGACCAACAGTAACGGCTTGGTTTGGAAGAGTCATCTGTGTGAACTGTGGTTTTATATCGATATATACATGGACAATAGACCTTTTTTGCCCACAAAACTGTGCTGAAATTCTGCAAAAATTTTGCTAATGTGACCACACCTGTACTATTTACATAGTATTTGTAAATACTATTAAACGCTGTGGTGATGACGTATTTTGTTGGCCAACCTGGAAGTTACAGAACAGAAAAACTCTTTTTCCCACTGGCTTTTGGATTATTGCAGAAAATAAGCTCTGTGACAAACAAACGTTAACTGATTCAATTACACACATGCTTTGTTCATCATAATAATCTTCACAAATCAACACAGATTTTATGAATTTGAAAGCCTAAACTCTTATACTTGCCGCTCGATCATCCACATGAAGCGTTCAAACTTTTTGCTATAATGAAACACCTACCGGGTCCTTTTTCCAATAAGCTTTTCACTCGCTATTTATTTTCCCTGAAAGTCTGAGGTAGAATAGTATATAGGATTTATAAACCAACAAGCTGTGGAAAGTGACTGTGAGTAAATGAGTTTACTGTTTCTGACAACCTCTGTAGTGCCATTTAGCGACTTATCAACCGCCTTTTTCAAGACAAGCAAAAGTTTGAACAAAATCGCAAGTGGGTTATTTGCTGTGTCATTTTTTAATGTGGTTAGAAAAGAACAATGTTAAACATAGTTCCTTGAAGCTTGTGTTAACCACCGAACCCTACGTACGTCCTTGCAGTCAACCCAAAAAACCAAAATTCAGCTCCCATTCCACAACAAACCCAAAACGCGGAAACAAAGTGCTGACTCATCTTGCTTCGCTTTACAAAAATACCTCTCCTGCAGCAGTCCTACTGGAATCAGGTGTTGATTTACTGTCTGTGCTAAAGACTTTACAAATCATGCTCTCATTTTGAGCAGTTTTATAGAGATTAAGGTGTCCTTCTTCTGCCTTAAAAAGGTTCCAGCTCGCTGTCCCATCTCCGTAATACGACCAGCAAGGCAGCGCGTCCAGGTTATGTCTTCTTATATCGAATTACCTTGTTGTCCCAGGATGCTTATATAGTTTTCCTGCCTAATGTCGTGTGCTCGATTGCGCGCTATCCGGGAGCTTCCTAACCAATCACTATCGGCCCCTCCGATAGCACGTTGGGATGATTGATCATGGTCCTTAAATGGCCTTTGATTTACTAAACAAAAAAACAAAAACTGCTCTCAACTAGCCTGATGCCGCAGCTCTATGAACTGTTTGGCCACACCTTTACAGCGGGCACCGTCTCAGTCTCGTCGTCCGGCGTGAGTTCACAAAATTATAAGTATCCTGAAGTTGAGGTACTATTTCCTTCTATTTAACAATAATTATAAGTACTTTGATAAACCTTGGTGTGGAGACTGAATCTCAAAACATTGTGCGTGAGCTCACGCGCACTTCATGTCTTTCTCTCGTCAAATACACAAATGCTTCAAATCGACAACACATATCGCGTCGTCTAGTAAGCGAGCTGCACGCTGGCTACAGTATTTACACAGGAATTGTCACTTGTGGCAATCGAGCACTTTTATCCACATACCGCTCACTAAAGTTTCGAAATTGCCTTACTTTTAATTCTTCCCGTATTTAACCATCCAGTGCTTGCCGCTCTCCCTAAGCTACCGTCGCCTGCACACTGCTCGCAGCACACACACTATGCGAGTTCACTTACCCGTTTGCAGTGCATATTTGGTTGCGGTATTTTTTCCCCCCGCGCACAGTTAATCGGGTATAAAGCGTGCACCCTGTGCTACGGTTGCTGTTCCGGCAGTGGGTTCATGGGGCGGTGCGTTTCTGCATCATAGCATAGATCGTTTTCATATCACCGAGTCTGGTGTGCCTGCGCTGCAAATCTGAATTCAATAACACGCATTGTTTTGCATAAATATAACTGGATTGGACCAAAAATGTAGTAATACCCATAATGCAGTTTATGAAATCTCCTGTTGTTACATCAAACATTGGCTTTTTTGGCTAGGTTTCTAAGTGGAAAGGCACTTTTAGATACAAGGAAATAAGATGGCACTCGTTGTAGGAAGCAAAGCTCTTATGAACCGCAGTAGTGCTTGTAATACAATTTCAATGCAAAAGTAAGGCATAAGCTGACTATTTCGGTCAATTGTAGTTTGGTGGATTAATGTAGGAAAGTCACGTCTTAAATGTTTTATGACACTTTGCATTTGAGCACACTTAAGCTTACATTGGGAACGGAAAGTATTGAGACCCCCTTATATTTTTCACTCTTTTTTATATTGCAGTCATTTGCTAAAATCATTTATGTTAATTTGTTTTTCCTCATTAATGTACACACAACACCCCATATTGTCAGAAAAACACAGCATTGTTGACATTGTTGCAGATTTATTAAAAAAGAAAAACTGAAATATCCCATGGTCTTAAGTATTCAGACCCTTTGCTGTGACGCTCATATATTTAACTCGGGTGCTGTCCGTTTCTTCTGATCATCTTTGAGATGGTTCTACGCCTTCATTTGAGTCCATCTGTGTTTGATTATACTGATTGGACTTGATTAGTAAAGTCACACACCTGTCTATATAAGACCTTACAGCTCACGGTGCATGTCAGAGCAAATGAGAATCGTGAGGTTAAAGGAACTGCCTGAAGAGCTCAGAGGAAGAATTGTGGCAAGGCACAGGTCTGGACAAGGTTACAAAAAAATTTCTTTTGCACTTAAGGTTCCTAAGAGCACAGGGGCCTCCATAATCCTAAAATGGAAGACGTTTGGGACGACCAGAAAACTTCCTAGAGCTGGCCGTCCTCTCCGGTGCCAAACTGTAGCTTCATCGGCTGTTCTAAGAGACTTTAGGTGATAGAGGGTTCCAGCAAGACCCAACGATCACGTGTGTGCTGAGCTCCATAATGCGGTTCGGGA
This sequence comes from Sinocyclocheilus anophthalmus, assembly GCA_018155175.1. Taxonomy (NCBI): domain Eukaryota; kingdom Metazoa; phylum Chordata; class Actinopteri; order Cypriniformes; family Cyprinidae; genus Sinocyclocheilus; species Sinocyclocheilus anophthalmus. The sequence goes on from JADLZN010008040.1 coordinate 582,092, forward strand.
GATGGGTATATAAGTTGTAGAAAGTCGATCCACACTAGTGCAGGTCCCTCCACCAGTCGGGCTTTTATGGCATACGATGTCCCGACGCAAGCCTCCTCTGCAGCTGCGTTCAAGACCATGAAAGTTGGCCAACAACAACCTTGAATGTGACTCCAAGAGGTGCGATAAAAGATTCTCTGGTTCTGATGAGAACTTTTTTGGGCCAATGTCCAAGCCGTATATTGTGGACGATAAAAACCAGCACCCCTGGCTCCATCACGCTGTTCCAATACGTCCCAACGTGAAGCATGGTTCGATGGTCAGCAATCTGCATTCTGTGGGGGGTTTTTTTGTTTCAGCGCAGGGACAGGTACGACTTGTTTGGCATCGAGGGAAGACTGAATGCGGCCCAAAGTTACATGTATATCTGGACGAAACCTGTCCTTCCAGGTTGCTCCTTGACCTTCAGACTGGGCAAGGTTTACCTCCAACCAGACATTGTACCCACAAGCCCCCACAGTTCTAAAATTCACGCAGGAGTGCTCACACAATCTCTGTGACTGTTCTTTTGTCGACTGTCCCTAGCCAGAGCCCTGATTGTAAGCCCATTGACATCCTCTGGAAGACCCTAAATAACTGGCCTGTCACGTCACGTCTTACCCTCTCAACCTGACCAGTAACTGGAGAGGAGTCTGCAATGAGGAATGGCGAAGATCCCCAAATCCCGTTTTGAAACAACTCTGTTGCACCTCTTTCACCAAAAGACGCATTGTCTGATTAGATCAAAAGGGGTTGCTTACTACTACTACTGAGCAAAGGGTCTGAATTACTAGGACCTATGTAGATTTCAGTTTTTCTTTATTTAAGTAAATGCTGCAAAGTCAACAATTCCCTGTTCTTTTTTTTCTGGTCAATATTGGGTGCTGGGTGTACAGTTAAAGAGGACAAAAATTTACTTACATGATTTTTCGTCAAATTTGGCTCAATATCACTAAAGAGTAAAACTTTAGAGTTCTGGAATAACTTTCCGTACCCCACTGGTAAATCTATATTACAAATCGCAAAAGTAAAAAGCATTGTGTGAAATTAATGTGTTGCTTATATTATTGTTTAAAACAGTTTCTCTGAGAGATTTTGTATTACTTGTTACAGTGTCAAAGAAAGAATTGCACCAAGCTGAAAAGCATATTTCAGTGACATGTTTAAATTGAAATCAAAATAATGGATAAATGTGTTTGCGGTACACTCGATCCATCTAGCTGGACCCTGTGTAAAAGCATTCTTCCCTTCTCACACTAGTACTCAAACCTACGCAAGGGGAATCTCCCCTCCCATTTGTCCAAGATGCAATCTTCCATAGTTGTCCGCCCAAGAATAAAAATGTCTACATGTCCTGATTTGTGAGTATCACTATTAAATGGGTATAATTATTAAAAGAAGGCTTCTTAAAACCTCGATCCTTCGTGGTACGTTGTATCGTGACTCGGGCAGATTCTGCTTTCTGATTCGTTGATCGTCCCCGTCCCATTCTCTTCACTGTGCACCTAAACCCTGATCGGAGCACCCAATCTGCTCTGCTTATGAAAGGACCGGACTGCGTCCTTTTTGTGACCATCACCGGTGCCCAAACCAAACTTGCATTCACTCGGTTAGTTACCGTGGTTAGTATTGTCTTTGTACAAGGTCTGTTTCCCCCCCTTTTTTTGTCGTCCCAGTTCGCACAAGGAGAATGATAAGGCGAAGTCTCTGGAAAGAATTTACCGCTATATTAACCATTTGATGTGTATACGAAGAAAGCAGATATGTAAAGTCCGGTGATATCAGAAATCTCAAGGTCCTTAAAAGGATGTAGAGTGTCATACAAATGAGATTTAAAACAACCTGTACTTTCAAAGAAAACAAATCCCAGCTTGAAAACACTCACGGACACACTGAATTGAGGAGACACGCCTTTTGGAATGTATTTCAGTATCCTTGACCTAAACACTTCTTGCAGAACATATTTACTCCTATCTTATTCCACCTGCTTGTCGCTTTTTTCTCTGTGCTTCACCATTCCTTTCGCTTCTGCCGTGTTAACCGCTGCTGCCTTCCCTCCCTGAACTTGTCGGGCCTACACTTAACGGCACACATTTTAAAAGCTTTAAACAAACACAAAGTGTAAGTATATAATCGCCTTTTAAAACTCAAATCGCAATATCGCATTTGCAAGGTTTGGGCAAGTATTTTATGAGGAACAAAGCTAATACTGATTTACACTAAGCCTATTGATCTAGAAAACAAATGTACAACTGGCCCTAAAGAATTTTTAAGCGCTGCACTAATAATTAGCACTGCAAACTGATCCAGTCACCAATATTTTTATAAGGGCCTCTTTTATCATCAATGTACATTTTGCAAAATGTCAACATTTATGGTAATGTATCGCTCCTTTTGTGTAACTCTGGCCCTTTGATAATACCTAGAAGATCAAAATCAACTGCGGTGGGCAGAATGCCTTTTCCTATTTAGCGCCCCAACTCTGGAACAATCTACCTAGCGTTGTTCGGGAGGCAGACACACTCTGTCAGTTTAAATCTAGATTAAAGACCCATCTCTTTAACCTGGCTTACACATAACACACTAACACATTTCTAATATTCAAATCTGTTAAAGGATTGTTAGGCTGCATTAACGAGGTCAACCGGAACCGGGAACACTTCCCATAACACCCAATGTTCTCGCTACATCATAAGAAGAATGGCGCTACGCTAATATTAGTGCTCTTTCATTTCTTTATCCTTCTACTGAGGTCCCGGGGGGGGGGGGGGTATCATACGGATCCAGTCTGTCTCCAGATCAGATGGTGGATCAGCACCTAGAGACGACCTCTACAGCCCTGAATGTCAGCGGAGACCATGTCAACTAGATGCACCCCAGAGACAGATCCCCTACGAAGACCTCGTCACCTCGACGACCATCGGCACAAAACCACAGGAACCAGACGAGTCCTCTGCACAATCTGAATTGTGTTGCAGCCTGGAATTATACCACATCATGCTGGTTTCATCTGGCCAGAGGAGAACTGGCCCCCGGACTGGGCCTGGTTTCCATTTCTGTCACCGATGGAGTTTTGGTTCCTTGTCACTATCACCTTTGGCTTGCTTAGTTGAGGATACTTAATTTCTGGCAATTTTGTCGACTTGATTGCACAGACACTATTTGAAATGAACGGAGCTCGACGATGACATCACTAAATCAATAATGAACTGACTTTAACTGAAAAATTGAGTGTTTACTATTGTCTTCTTGCATTATCAACACTATTTTCCTGTTTGACACTGTAAAGTTGCTTTGACACAATCTGGCTAACTAGCTTCCGCTAACTGTTGTATGCGCGTTCACGAGAGAGCGGCATTCCAGCTGATGCATATGCAACATAATCCTTTTAAGTATATTCAGATTTACCATCACAAATGCATTTGTTTTTTAATGCACTGCTACATCTGTTTGCATTTTCATTTTTATCTCTAATTGGACAGTGCTTCAGCCAAATTACTATAATTACATTTGAAAATGGACATGATACAAATTATATGCATTTCATTTATTTTCAAAATAAACAGGCTACAAACATCTGAATCCAACAATTTGCTTCCAGGGGCCACTATCATATGCAGAGCGCTGAGAAAAATCTCATTCATTATTAGTGTCTGTGTATGTGTGATGCATGCAGCGATTTACAATATCATCCAGCAGAGAACAGGGGTCGATTGAATGGTACATCCTTGTCATTAACTTTTCAGGGCTTTGACGAAATAGCATCAGATTTTCACAGTATCCTGTGCAAATACAGATAAGCAGCACTAATTTCAATAACAGCACTGTTGAAAGAAAGTTCACCTGGTCATTAATGGAGCTGTAGTCATTGGTGTTGGAGATGTCGTCGTCCTCCGAGTCAAAGAACTCCTCCTGGTTCTCCAGCAGTTCTGCCAGAATACGGCTGACCGACTCCTGCTCTCTCAGATCCTCCACATCTGTGTCTAAACTGCAGAACATATAGGAGGGGAATCAGTTTAAAGGAGTGTGTCACTTTGCTGTTCGTGATGTTAAAATACTTTCTTCTATTACAGCTTATAATGTCTGTAGACTGATTTCCTCAAACTTTTTGGTGCTATCAAAATATTGCTCTGTTTGTCTGAGCATCCAACCATCTGGACTCTAAAGCATTAACTAAACCATTAGTGTGAGTTTGGGGCAAGACTGTCTGTCTGATTTAACAATGGCAAACATGAAAAGAGTGCTTGGGTTTTGAAAACTTATGCCGTAACAGTTATTAATATTCCGTTTTGTGAGCATAAGTGGCTGTTCACACAGAAACGCTTTTTTCCTTCCAATATTAAAGTTGCTGTATGTAGGATTGACACAGAGTGGTTGAATTAGGTATTGCAGTCCAAATTAAAAATATTGGAGAGGGTTTTTTTCACCCTGCCTCTCCTCCTCAGACTTGGCGCACACGCAGGTTGCCAGATTGACGACACCAACAGGAACGAGCGCAATTGACGATGAATGAAATGAAAAATGCTGTGTTTTCTGCCAACTGGCAACCCGGGGTGCCAAAATACAATTGCGTAAACTTGCAGTGGGCGGGTTTCACAAACCAAAACAGTGACCGACATTCCGGCCCGGAACGCACATTTTCAAAGGAGAATAACTGACTGTAGCGTTGTTTTTCAGATAAACAAGTATGTTAACTTCATCAGTGTTTCTTAACATATCTGCAAACATATTATGGTATTTTTATGCTTTAGTAGAGAGTCAAAAACTTACATACAGCACCTTTGAAGTTGATTAGTATTTTATTTTGTGTTTATAATGAGGACTATTATTATTATATTTACCAGTAGGCTACCATTCAAATGTTTGGGGTCATTACGACTTTAAGAAATTAAATACTTAAATTCAACGATCCATTAAATTCAGTTCAGTATTTATTAATCCCCCTAGGGAAATTATGTTTGCAGCATACACTCGCACAAAAAATGTATCAAAAAAGAGAGTAAATTGCTTTTTTTTACATTGAATTATTTGACAATAAGTGTAAGAACATTAATTTACAGAGTTTTTAAGCATGTTGGTGATTTTCAGTGCTTTGGCGGTGTTGCGGTTTCTTTCACGCTGTATCTAACACTCTGTCTGACACCGACCCTGTTGCCCCAAAGGTTAAAGAAACTTGAAAAATTCCTGTTTAGGGCAATATGTACAGAAGAGATTTCAGTTTGTTCGTCCTTTACTGGAACTCTTGAACACCCTTTTACTGCTGTGATTTAACCTCTAAATTTTGGGTGGATGTTTTCAATTAGCTTTCTGTGAGAAATTATAATATTTATCCTTTAGTAATAGAAAATTCCCTGTTTGTTTTTTTTTTTTTAAATATATTGAATTCCCTGTTTTCTGACTGAACATGGTCATTTTGATAGGTAAATATCAAAATTACACATGACATGTAAATGGAAGAAATGTAAAACCGTCTTTACTATATTTCTAAGATTTTGTGAGAATAGTGTGCTTTCAAATACTTCAAAGAAGACTTTTAGGATAAATACAAATGCACAAATGCTATAGCTTAATAACAACCACTACTCATTTAATACATGTCTACATTAATAATCTAATAAAACTGGATATGAATATCCCACATTTCTGCCACAATATCATGGTGCATTAAGTGTTACTACACTAAATCCATGTAAAAGCATCTTACTGGAAAATGTCTGGTCCGAAGACAGCAGCGAGAGCTCCTATGCTCCAGCTCTCCTCCTGAAGAGACGCCACACCAGACAGAAACCGGCACAGGAAGCGGAGCAAGCTGTAATTGACCTGCGGCAGCTGTTGAAGGAAATACTTCATGTTTCTGCCCAGCTCTTCCTCACTGCTGTAGTCTAAAAGAGAGCAAACAAACCAGTTCAGAGGGACGTGCAGTTATTACGATAGGAGGTGAGCTGGCTGATGCAAAGGTGTGAAAGACACCGGTCATGCTTTGATGACGCAATCATACTACAAGTCTGTCAAGTTGCCAGAACATTCCAGAAGGTAAAGCAAGCATTTTAATGCAGAGAGATACAAATTAAGCCAATTTGGACAGCTGGTAGGATAACAGAGCTTCACCCACCTTGATAGAGCTGCATTATTTGCGCCTGTAAGCCTGCAGGGATGACGGGCTCGGGGAGCTCCTGCAAGAAGAGACGTAACAGGCTGACGGCGGATGACAGGTCAGCCTCCTTCTCCAGGTTCACTTCAACGCCGCTGTCGTAGCGCTGCCTGAGCCATTCCACGCGTTCTGCGTTCCCATTCACTAGAAATAGACCCAGGTGCAGCCCTCCTACAAAACACAAACACACAGCTCACTCAGACAAACCAATGTGCAAATTAACATATAAACATGTCACTGAGGAGACTTAAATCGCTGAATCACTGCACAGAGCAGCTGACTAAGCGGAGCAGATGCTTGTTAAACTCGTAATCCCTTTAGTCAGATGTGTTAGCATGATAACCTCAGCTACGTTGCCTCCATCTGCCATCTATGAGATAATGAAACAGTCCTGCTGTTTAAAAAAAAAAAAATAACCCAGGCATTTTTTTTTTATGTTTAAGTTCACGACTGAACAAGTTTACATTCTTCAGCTTAAATGTTTTAAATAAAACCAATAATGGATATTTTTACGGCTGGCTTCTTGAGTGCGGCACTTTTAAAACAATCTGTACATTTCTGCCAGATCAGATCAGACTCCTAAAAGCTCAGCTGGCAAATCAGCATTAGCTGGACTGTCTCTGTTCCCATTCCTGGTGTTCTGTGTGTGTACACGAGACTCTTTACCGCACGAGGGGAAGCTACAGTGTCGCTCGCTGTTATGTCTAAATTAGCATCAGTACAAAAAACATCCCTCCATATGAAACGGTGGAGGAGAAATGCCAGTGTGCTGAGGAAGAGCTGGTGTTTGGAGACAACAGCGGTGGCTAAAGCCCTTTAAAGGACTTGACTTAGCCCTGCCAACATATTTTCAACATCCTGCCTGTGCTGCAGTTTAAACATCAAGCTGCAGTCCTCATCTCTTTAAAGGGAATATTAAATATTCTCACAGTCTGCTCGATGTGCGAGTGAGAAGTTCAGCAATTTGCAGATACCAGTCATTGAAAAAGAGTAAAACGTGAAGGACTTGGCATTTATGTCTCTACATGCGGCAGTTAATTAGTAAGTGAGAGACTCGTGTAATAATACAGTGCCATTATAAAAGCCGTGGGCCGAATAATGTTCTTATTTTCGCTTTTAACTCTGTGATGTTGCACAATAAAGGAAGTACATCTTTGATCTGGGAGTACAGGGAAGCCACTCCTATCGTACAGTCAGACCAAACAACATGTTTGGCTTTATCAGATGAAAATGTCATGCTCTGCTACTTTGATAAACAATTTTTTTTTTTACTATTTATGTAGCAACTGTGCAAGTTTACTATTTGTCAATTTAACCTTATTCAAATTCTTTTTTGATCCTAAATACTCATGTGTAACACAACCTTGCTGCATATTTGAGACTAAAGACTTTGGGGGGTTTTGAAGTCATATTAAACACAATTAATATGAAATCACATCATATTTAATTACACAACCTTCCTAAGTTTGGGAGCGGTAAGAATTTATTTATTTAAGAATTTTGTTTTTAAAAATTTATCTCTTTTGCTCCAATAAGGTTGCATTTATTTGATCAAAAATAAAGTAAAACTGTAATATTGTGAAATATTTTTGCAATTTAAAGTAACTGTTTTCTATTTATATATATATATATATATATATATATATATATATAATATATATATCTATATATATATATATATATATATATATATATAACATATAAATATATAGAGTATATATAGATAGATATAAATATAATAAAATAACATTTCAGTCAGCCATGACTCCAGTCTTCATATCACAAGATCCTTTATAGAAATAATTTAATTGCCGATTGGTTTTTGCTGAACTTTATGCTGAAATGATTATCAAACTTATTTTTAATGCTTAATATTTTTATTAGAACATTTTTTTTTCAGAATTCTTTGATTAATAGAAAGTTCAAAAGAAAAAGCATTTGTCTGAAATAACATTTAAAATGTTTTTACTAACACTTTTGATCAATTTAATGCATTTTTTTTAATGATGAATAATAAAACAAAAAGTGTTCCTTAGTGTTATTGACCCCAAACCCCATTCCCAAAAAATGGGAATGTATATTTGATACACAAACTGATGAAGTTAAAAAAAACTAAAAAAAAAACAGCATGGTATTTACTCTCTGAATACAGTAATCTATGTTTAAAGAAAGAATAGAAAGTAAGCTTACATTCTTCAATGACAATGTTTTGACTTTAATATATTCTTGAATGTATTTTGATATATATGTATGTGTATATGTAACATTTTCATTTATCTGAATAGATCAGAAACTTCGTAAAACCATGATTCAAATGATAAATATGCACTTTCTGGTCTGTCCCTAGAGTGGTTTCAGTAACTATAAAGCTGCTATCATTGACGATAGTCAAAAACAAATAAACAAAGGCTAGGAGGAAAGTACCAGGAATCACCAGGGTCCCCCCTCACTCACCATGCTCTTCAATGTATTCCACGATGCTCCTGACCAGCAGGGGGACCTCATGTCCTGGCTGCCCGCTGTGCTGCACCTCCTCCAGGGGGATCCCGAACACTCTGGCCGCGCTGAGGGAGTCGCTGAGGGAAGTATTGAGGCTCTTCCTCATCGCCTCCACAGCCTGGCTGCTTCAGTCCGTCTGCACACAGAGATGCCAAGAACAAGAAAATTGAAAATTGGAGCGGGACCTCTCCCATCTCGGAAGTGGCGGTTCTTATCGTGTGCGAGTGAAGAGAGCTTAAATAAGTGGAGCGACTGTCATGTGCAAAGATTGTACAGCTGTCAGATGCGGCACGCCGATTTGGTTGATGGTAGCAGGTGGCTCCGATTCTCGTTCAACATGCCAATTCCAACACAAACAACACAAACCATACTGCTACAGCGAACAAGCTGTTCATGTTAAGGAAAAACTCCGCGACTGCATCTGATTAGCGATCAGCATGATCAGATATGTACACACAATCTGAACTTGATCTGTCGAGATACCTGATGTCTTCATGACAACACCAGCTGGTCTCACGCATATTATCTGATTGCAATATGAATTGACTTTTTCATCATAGCAGAGCTTACCTTGCTGTAGAAATGCCCAGAAGTTCACTTTATCTCCTGCTCCACTCACTAGTAGCAAACTGATTGTTCATCTATGGCTGCTTCAGGTTATGGCAGAAGATGAGCCTGTAGTTCCTCATTGACAGACCGCAAATCCTGTTCAGGACGTTAGTGGTTAAGCTGGAGGAAACAAAACACATAAAAAAAAAGCATTAGCAAATGCATCAAAACGGATAATAATCTTTCCGATTCATATGAGCTGGGGCAAATTTACAAACCACTTATCCACTTATGAACATATGTGGTCTGAAAAACACATCTAGTGAACTTTTAATCTCAATTAGGAAGAAAATACAACACGCAATCTGCTCACCCTGCTGCATATGGCATCACATGGACCACATTTAATATTAAGTGGAATTTTAATCCAAACAAGGTTTCCAATCATGCTACTGAAAGTCTTGATGCTTGACTGTCATTTTTCTTCGAAAAGGAATGTTAATAAAAGTGTTCCAAGAGTCTAAACAAGGAAATTAGAATTCCAAAAACCTTTAAAAGCTTGGGGTTGTACGTTTTGTTAAAGGGATAGTTCACCCAAAAATGAAAATTCAGTCATTAATTACTCACCCTCATGTCGTTCCAAACCCGTAAGAGCTTCCTTCATCTTCAGAACACAAATTAAGATATTTTTGATGAAATCCGAGAGCTTTCTGACCCTGCATAGACAGCAAGGGAACTACTACATTCAAGGCCCAGAAACGTAGTTAGGACATCGTTACAATAGTCCATGTGACATCAGGGGTTCAACCGTAATGTTATGAAGCTATGAGAATACTTTTTATGCAGAAAGAAACAACATACAACTTGTGAATCATTTCTTGCAGGATCAGAAAGCTCTCGTATTTCATCAGAAATATTTTAATTTGTGTTCAGAAGATGAACTAAGGTCTTATGGGTTTGGAACAACATGAGGGTGAGTAATAAATAACAGAATTTTCATTTTTGGGTGAACTAACCCTTAAATGTTTCTGAAGGAAGTCTCTTATACTCACCCTGCTGCATTTATTTGATCAAAAAAATTCAGTAAAAACAGTAATATTGTGAAATATTATTACAACTTAGAATAACTGCTTTCTATTTGAATATATTGTAAATTGTAATTTATTCCTGTGATGCGCAGCTGAATTTTCAGCATCATTACTCCAGTCTTCAGTGTCACATGATCTTCAGAAATCATTCTAATATGCTGAATTGCTGCTCAAGAAACATTTCTGATTATTATCAATGTTGAAAACGGTCGTGCTGCTTCATATTTTTGTGAAAACAGTGATTTACAAAAGCCTATGTAGACTGTGAAATAGAAATCTTTTGTAACATCACAAATGTCCGGTTTTCTTTTTTTTTTTTACCCCAAAATTTGAATGGTACTGTGCCGCAATCACCTCTATTTTAGGTAAAAAGCTGTCTTCCAGGATGGACCTTTTCTCTGAAATAATACAGTGTTACAGTTCAATAGATCTACTCCCTTACCTGTACTATCATTTACACAAATTACTTTTTAAGATGTTGAGAGCATTTTCACTGTGCCAAATTACAGACCTCTTTACCGCTTTAGGCACGACTAGCTCCCTGACACCATGTGGAACAGGAACATAATGTCCGGAAAACGAATAGGAACGATGTACGAACTGACCCCTAACAGCAGATGTTAAAGTCTGCAGACAATTGAGAGTAGATATGCTTCTGATCCCACATATCACGCGTGATGACCTTTCACTCACTATGTTCACCATTGTTGGAGAAGCTAAAAGCGGCTCAGCGCTGAGACAGTAAGCAGAGAGCACTGTATGACCGTGGCTCATTCCTCAGAGCTCTGGAGAACACATAAAGGGACAATGCTGGAATTTTCTGCAGGCAAATCTCTCCGCATCTCCTTGGTGACAAGCTGTTTGCAATGTTTGTCTCACTATGGTTACTTGGCAAGTTTGTAGATGCAGTCACAGAAAAGCATGCGACAGATACACAGAGAGCGGCTGCAAACAATCCAGAACATTCCCTGGAACAACAGTGTCCCGAAGATAACCTAACAAGGAGATTATCAGCCCATTACAGCACAGCACACAGGCCAAATCTCAAACGTCAATGATTAATTAATAACTGTGGGTATCTTTGGGACATCTTTAAAAAGATAAGCAATTAGGAGGAGCTCAAGGTTAAAACTAGATCTGAGCATTCTACCTGTAATTTAGGCAAAGCACTTTATTGTCGGTTGTATCTGGTAATCAGGTAACTGCCAGAAACAGGCAATCAGTGGAACTGGACTGAATGCAATACTTCAAATTCTGATATAATATTTTATGACACTAGCAGTAAAACCAAAAAACCTCAAAAGGCAGCACTGCACTGAAATGTCTCTACTTTGTATTTTTCTCCTCCATAATTGTATGCAATTAATTCACCTCAAACACTTACACTACGAGAAAATCACTCTGACTAATGGTGTGTTCACACCAGTCACTCGCTTTAGATTACTCGCAGGATGCTTTCCGTGTCACTCGCGCAAATAAAATCATAGCGTGATCAACCATGGTGGAGATAACCACAATCGCTGTTTTGTACCCGTTGTCAAAAAGTCCCAAATACGATGGAAAGCCAAAAGCCGATGTGTCTGGGTTCAGAGCACCATCCAGAGGAGGATGAGTAACGTTAGGATCCTGCATTAATGTGTGTTACATTTTACTACTGTATATATACACTGATATTACTATTATTTTTATTACTGATAGCAGCATCTCTGTAGCCATGCTAATAAAATACAACTACCACTACAACTGATTTTAATTGTTTTCTATGCTCCAGACCTAAATAATAACAGACGACTACAATAATGCTCTCTTCCATTGTCTGATTCAACTAGACGTGTCAAGAAACTCTTTGCTGATTGGCTTGCGTGAGAACGCGTCACGCAAATTTTCCGCTCGAGTTGAAATTATTATTTCTTGCGCGGAAGACGCGATTGAGGCGAATATCGAGTGTTCATGGCAAACGTGTCGCACATTTCGCGTCGCCCGACACAAATTCGTCTTTCCGCTGACTTTGTATGTAATCTACTCGCGCGAATAATTACATTTGCGTCTGGTGTGAACACACCATAAGTTTGGCACCAGGCGACTGATGTTAGCCACTGGCTAATAAATTGTTCGAATTTACTCACCAATGATTGAGCTTTTGATTTCATTAAACATCTGCAGGAGCTAGTCAGTGATTTTATTGCCATCTGAATCCAGAATGGCTATGTTTTTCTCCCATCTGTGCAAAACTTTCCAGCCAAATTACCAACTGTTTTTTGACAAACGCCAAGGTCATTTGGTAATTGAATTGCTGTCCGAATCCTCATCTTTTACCACATTGTTTACAAGAGGGTAAAAAGCCAAAGTCCAAAAGCTTTGAGTTAATGTGCATATACTTTAAATATGGACACTTTTATAATATTACGTTACTGTTCCACTACTGAGTGGGCGCTGGAGAGAAAAAAAAATTATAATAAGAGAACAAAAACCACCTTTACATAAATTAGAGCTTGCACAAATAATAATTTTACTAGTCATACAAGTCAAATGTTTACCTTATGTAAATAAGAGTTTGCATTACTTTATGTCTGCTAATTTCCACATTTTTTTTTACATGACATCCATCATTTTGAGTGATAAAATCCAAGACAGAAAACCATTTAAACCATAGCATGTCAATTTTCCGGTTAAAATATGGTATTTAAATAATAATATCAAATAAAAACAGGATATTCTTTTCCTATTATTAATTTAAATATGAATCACGTGACTGACTACATGAGCAGCAGGTTCGTAGGATTACAGAACTTTTTTCTCTAACGTGAATAAAATCGCCATCAGAAAGCATGAGTCCATCACTGACTGTGATGAACAATAACTGTCTGAATAGAGTTTTAGTATTGTTCCTATTTTATTAGTATTATTGTTAGTTATTTTTTATAGCAACATTTAAGGGTGCTTTCACAGGTCTCAGAGGCATGGAAGAGCCAGATTAGTTTGCTAGCCTGCGTCTTTCAGGTCTGAAATACAGGAAATATGGGAAAAAGTAACTTAATAATAAGTAGTGATGCACGATCAAGATTTTTCATAGCCGATTCCGATACCGATTTTTTACAAGCAAACTGGCTGATTCCGATACCGATTTCAGATTTATTTTTTTTTATCAAGCAACAAACAAGAAAGAATAAAAGTACACACAAACAAGATGTTTATTTGGTATTTAACAGGCTAAACTGGGTTTTGGCTATTGAAAACAACAACTGTAACTATCTGAAATTAACAGCAGTAACTGCGCAGTAAGTAGGCTACATTCAATACCAACATAGGTAGGCCTACTGACAAAAGCATTTAGCTTTTGTTTTTAAATTGCGTTGAAACTACATAAGGCCAAAACATGAACTGTAACCATGTGAAATTAAAGACAACTGCATAGTTCTACAATCCAAACAACACAATGAAAACACATTCAACACTCCAAACAAAGATGTTACTTAATCAGCATTCAGCATTTGTTTTCGTTTCTAAATTTGGTGTAAAGAAAAAAAGATCTTTACCAGTGAAACTAAATAAAACCAAAGTAGGCTATATAAATAAATTATTCCAAAATGTTAACTACGGCAGGTGCTTTTAAATCACATTAAGTCAATGTAATTTTAAGGTAAAATAAAAAATATTAATCCTATAGCCTACAGAACTGACGTTTACTTCTGGCTTTTCAAAAGTGCATGCGAGTTCTTCTTTACAAAAAGAAGCATTTCAGTTTTGTCACAAGTTAGTCTGTTTCGTTTCTCATCCAACACGTGAGAAGCTGAGCTGAACAAACGTTCACCGTCTACACTTGTGCAGGGCGCGGACAGGTAACGTTACATTCGCGCAACTTCAGCGAGTGCAGGAAAGCGGCTCTTATTTGTGCACCAGTACACCAACGGCTGTTCGCTTCTTGGTATCTGTGCCACAGGTAGCTCTGCATTTCCATCGTGCATCGCCAACAATGAGCTTGCTCTGCGTGGTATTTTTTCTGCTGGCGCCTCGGTGCACACTTCTGGAAAAATCGGACGAAAAAAAATACAAAAAACTGCGATCGCGCATTATAAGCAAAAACCGGCCGGTTCCGATTTATGGCCGGTCAACCGGTGCATCCCTAATAATAAGAAGCATAACAGGACAAACATACAAAAGAAAAACCCTGAGATCTTATGTCACAAAGAGTATGGATCATCTCACGAGTTGCATATGAGAAACAGAAAGTTTCCCATGTTGTGCAGAAGTTGGATATAGAGTCGCCATGTGACTTCAAAAATGCCATTCACAAAAAAAAAACCTATCAAGCCTGACCATCAAAGATTAGATGATCCACAAATAAATCAATTAATTAATAACACAGGACAAGTATGAATTATTCATAAATAACCAGCAGGCCACACAAGTTTTGTCTTTGACATTGATATTATTGATTAAAGGGTTAGTTCACCCAAAAATGCCCTAAATTACTCACCCTCAAGTCATCCTAGTTGTATATGACTTTTTTTTTTCAGACGAATCCTGAATGTAATGATTTAATGATTAACCGTGAGCCGGTCGAAAATCGATTTAAATATGTGACGATTCAAATCGGTTGAGATGCTAAACAAATCGTGATTCAATTAGGAAATTAGTTTAAGTGAATTTATGTCTGAGGGGAACTTACTGTCTTAGAAAAGTTTAGATGGTATTTTAATTATTAGATTGTAATGTTAATGTCTTTCGTTGCCTCTAATTTTTAAATGGAAAGAGCACAGACAAAGACTTATTTTGTTTATATGAAGAGATTTCTTTTATTTGTGTCACTTATTTATTTGATTTGATTTATTTGACTTGTTTTAAAATTTCAATTTAGTTTTGTTACATTTACATTATATTTAAATTTTGTTATTTAGCAAACGCTTTTATCCAAAGCGACTTACAAATGAGGACAATAGAAGCAATCAAACCAACACAGATCAATAATATACAAGTGCTATATTATTATAGCGTTATATTTAAATTTCACAAAAAAATGTGCAGTATTTTGTCCAAGCAATAATAAAAGGACACATTTAATTTATAATTTGTCATAAATCTCATTTTGTAAAAAAAAAATCGTGAATCGAATCGAATCGTGAAATCAAAATCGTGAATCTAATCGAATCGAATCGTGAGTTGAGTGAATCGTTACATCCCTACTCACACAGCTCCGGGGGGTGAACAAAGGCCTCCTGTAGCATATCGATGCGTTTTTGTAAGAAAAATATCCATATTCAAAACTTAATAATCACTTTAATGTAGCTTGCGCCAACAGTTGTAATTTATGGGCTAATTTTCATTTTTGGGTGAACTAAACCTTTAAGAGTCTCCTACCCAGCTCTACAGAGAATGGACATTTTCAAATGGTTTATATTAAACGACTGGATGTTGACGCGTGAAGTAAAATGCCAGTCTAGCAGTGCGGTGGTCCCTGGCAACAATGAACGCAGCGCTCATCATTAAGATGGAAACAAGAGAAACTGCAAATTTAGCTATTCAGCTGCTGACAATGTTCTGAAGGGACCCGGAGAAAGAGCAGCAGGGGTCAGAGCGCAGATTAAGACAACAACTTCATTAAACCTACGTCTGTCTTTGCTCGTGACCTAAAAGACTAAGCGACATAGAGCTACAGCATAAATTGAGCAGAATTATAGGAAACAAATGCAGTCAGTGGCCACTTTCACACATCAAACTTGGTCAACTACAGTCAAATTGACTTTTCTGAAGATCAAGTTTTATGTTGTTTACATATCTATATGGTGTTTTAATATGCTAAAGGATAAACCATGCGCAGATTCATCAGGCAACGCCACTGCTGTGAATTTTCTCCTTCACTGGTATCGGATCGGTGATATGGGGATATGATACCCAAGCGACTTAAGATTGGTTTTGTGGTCCAGGGTCACATATTTTGCGCATTTTCTAGAGGGACATCTATCACCGTTGCACTCGCATGTCGCACAAAGGAGCCGCATGTTTAGAAAGCCATGTAAAATTAATGCAAGTTTAACTTTGAAAAAACATAGAGACTTTAAGGCTGGGTTTTCTCCCCATCCCACTGCATCTCATGTTTTTAAATGAAAAAATGTACTCTGTGTGATTGGCTTTTGGCCCTTTGTATTAAACTACGCATACATACATGATGCTGTTTTGTTTATAGTCGTTTAAGCAACTTAATTAATTATAATTGGTTTATAAACATTATTTTAAACATTATGCACTTTTTCCCCGGATAGTCGTGTTATATTATGCTTTGAATAAACGTACATTAGTCATATTTTGCTCGATGCGCCCTCTTGTGGCCTCAGAAGAGAAGCCAAATGCTTTTCTTCACCCTAACTGAAATTATGCATTTTAAATTAGAATATAATTTGAATTTTGATAATATTTACGTACAAAATTCAAATTTAGTTTTTCAGCCCTTTTGACAGCCCTACTGCAGAGGGACTCTAAATACATCGTCTCTGCTGTTCAAACATACAGCGGCTTTCATCTTTAATAGACAACGTGCACACATCAGCTCTAAAATAACTTTGTGACGTCAATAATGTGAAATGATCTTTAAACGCTGTGCCGCTTTCTTCATTTGCCTGGATGTCCAATCTGACAAAATATTTTGACTTCTGAGTGACAGGCATTCACACCGAATGCATTTTAGCTGTTAACCTTTTATCCCAGACAATTTGACAGTGCTGATTTAGCATTATTTCCAAAAATGTCTTGTTCATACATGATCTCCAAACTTAATTTACTAGTAATTTTCCAGAAAAGGTTGTATGAAAGTTTGTGTGAAAGCCCCTACTGGAGATGAGTTACCAAAACAAAACTAAAAATCACCAGTATACTGTAAGTGCTGCTTGCCATTGCTGACACAATGCTTGGGTGTTCTGTGTGGCTGGTACTAGAGCTTTACTATGTGGTTTGCCCAAGTAAAGTCAGAAGAGCCCATCTCTATGATATTCTGGTCTCTAGATATGACTCAGGTTCCTTCTTCATTGTAAGTCTGTGGGATTTTTATCGTCCAGTTTCCGGAGCATGAGCTGACAAAAACACAGAGAAAAGGTTTTGTGTAGATTTGCTTAAAGCAAATGTTTGTCAATGGTATTTCGATTTAAATAAGCTTTCTCTTGTCTACATTTGCAAATATTGAGTGAAACTGACCAGAAAGACAAACGAGGTGCACACACCACTGCGGATGATTATTATGCAACATACACTAAAAATAAAATTTACAAAATGCAAATGCTTCTTCAGGATGACTGACAGTTTCTGTGGTTTATCCACTCTCAGAATTTTTTTTCCCGCTTCGGTCTATGAGCTGATTCTTCAGTTTCGAACGCCACCCCGAATAAAGCCATATCCTTCTCAAAACCAACAGGAAGCAAACTCAAAGCTTTCACTTTTGCTATCTGAAAACTCAAAGCAGCTCATCACATGACCGTGCTCATCACAGCAATAATCGCTCAGCTCAGTGTTCAAGATCTGATTTCAAGCATGATGATTCTGCTATTTTGCACAGTGAACTATAAGAGCACATTTATTACAACAGAGAACCGGCGTTACAAATGAAAGCAGTTACCCGTAATCTAGCTCACAACCCATATGGTGCTCCAACTGTTTTCATGACAGGCGTTTGGATGAATCTAAAGAGAGTCTGTCGCATAGAAAAGAGCCAAGCAGCAGCGCTGAAATCTCCTCAAGGACAGCTGGGTTTAGCTGTAATCTGAACAAGACACGTTCAGCAGGTTTTAAAGGCCTTATCGCCACATCCATGTGTACAGCAGCTAAAACCCCAAAGATGGCTACAAGTTATCCTAGTGCCCACTATTCTGTTTTGCGAAGCCTACGAGCAGCCCGTTGGTTTCACGCTGGTGTGAAAGCAAGGGTTTGTCTAGTCTTTCAGACATTCTGTCCGTGGCTCGTTGGGAGATCTGATGCATTTGGTTTTGCTTGGCCCTGCTGGACTACAAATCAAGCGGCTATCACAACAATATAGCAACAGGAGGGACAACAGTCAATGACTTTGACTCCGATCACTCACATGCACATGGAAAATGTATTTGACTAACAAGGACAGCATCTAGCATTGTCTTTAATCACAGGATTTCTATTCTTCTCTATTATATTATCCTCATGCCTTTTCCAGTTTTTTGTTATAACTAGAAAAAGTTTTTCAAAAAAATCCAAGATAGTGTTCACACTCACAAGAGCCATTTCTAAGCTGGATACATTAACTGGATATACTACAAAAAGCAGACATTTCCATGGCCTTTTCAGGATTTTATGAATTTCCTTGAACTTTCTGATGTTGTAAAAAAAGGCACCACAATTGAAAGCTTTGTGCTGAAGGGCAAGCAAAGACAAACAGCAGGTGCTTACACAATCTACACAGTCTATTCCAGGGGTTTTTGAAGGAGTGCTAGGTCGTCTGTATAAATATTTAGAGAAAAATTAATTAAAAATTAAAAATAAGATTGGAATAGCCTACAAATTGATTCAAATAAACAGATAAATAATAAACCGGATGCATTAACAGGAAATAAATATTCTTGAAATAGAAAACAAATAAGTAAACAAGTGACTAAATAATTCAATTATACATCTAACAGTACAGTGCAAAAATGAGTAAAAGAAAAACGAATAATTAACTTAATAAGTTAATTATTTAAAAATAAGTTAATAAAAAACTAAATATTTAATAAGTAATGAAATACAAAAGTTATATGTTAGCATTAAAAAAATATTTTGTTTATACAATTAAAATAAAACAAGGTCAAATCACTTAAATAATTCATCTATTATTAAACGGCACAATCCTCTCTTCAGCTGCTGTTCCAGAAACAGATCTAAGTTATGCAGGACTCAAGTTTCACTTCCCAAAACGAAACTGAAGCTATTTTAGGAACTAAGAGCACTGTGTTTTATTTCAGAATACATGTTTAATACCTCACAACCTATAAGGCATGAATATGTATTTCTATATAGAGGATGTGGTTCTGACATTCAACAATTTCACTCGACTTACAGAAGCATCTTACCCTTTCTAGAGGAAAAATGAATACAAATACAGTCGCGAATCAAGGAACTCTACTAAAAACTGATGCATCTTTGTTTGTGACCAAAGTACATCAAACACTCAAAAACAAACCGCATTTATGATTCTCACTATCAGTGTTGGGGGTAACGCATTACAAGTAACGCGAGTTACATAATCAGATTACTTTTTTCAAGTAACTAGTAAAGTAACGCATTACTTTTTCATTTACAAGAGAATATCTGAGTAACTTTTTCAAATAAGTAACGCAAGTTACCTTTTTTTTCCAATTTATTGACTGACAGCTCTCCTGTCCCCATGTCGAGAGAAATCAGAAGATGTTACTGTAGTTCTAAAATAAATATGAATATGCATTCATTCATCTCACGCACACAAACAAAAACAACCACAGATTCCAGTATCCTCAAACACCTGAATAACCCACTCCAATAATGCATCATCACACAGAATATGACGCAAACCTGCAATAATTAAATGTTAAACAACACAAATATGCTTTATGTATTTAATCCCATTCTATTAACCAATATATTTGATGATCCAGTTCAACTTTACTAATAAGCACAAATTACTCTAGACAAACATTTGTGTCTTTGTTTATTGCTGAAGTGTGTTGAAATGTCTTCTTCTGCATTCTACTGTACGGATGTAAATGTACTTTTCCTTCAGCCTGAGGCTTATTCATTTCACTTTTGGTGTGAAAAGGCTTTTATATTTGCCAAAAATATAACTTTTTTATTTTAAAAACAAACAAACAAGCAAGCCCTGTCCAGATTTTAAAAGTAACGCAAAAGTAACGTAACGCATTACTTTCCATTAAAAGTAACTACGTACCGTAATTAGTTACTTTTTTATGGAGTAACGCAATATTGTAATGCATTACTTTTAAAAGTAACTTTCCCCAACACTGCTCACTATTATAAAACCGACCGTCTTTCTGCGCTCTCCTGTTAGCCTCGTAGCTTAGCACTGTCAACATCTACTCCTGCTGTCAAGGCACAAAACTGCGTTAAAACCACTATACACGCATTTTATCCTCATTACATGAAGGCACAAATTAACTTAGTATGTAAAGTGTGAAATACAAACATCATACCACAACAAAATAAAGCGGAAATCGATAACTTGATGCAAAAATACAGGATGAATGGCTGTGAAGCGATCCCTCAGCTGGCTAACGCGACTGCTAGCATCCGCTAAAGTCGCTCCATCGAAAGCACCCGCACTTACCGGGTCAAACCAGACGATAAACGACAGCAAACCGAATAATTCCAGTAGTCCTTGGTTCAAAGGAGGCGATATGTTTAGTAATGATGACAGAGACTAGCTAGCTGCAGTCATGGCCAGTTTTAACGCGAGTAGTTGATTCTGAGGAACGGAGACTGTGTTAAGTTACACACCCACAGCTGAGACACACTGGCCCCGCCCCTCTCTCGCTCTCTCTCTCTCTCTCTCTCAAATTCAAAGTCAAATTCAAAATTGCTTTATTGTTACATTATGAGGACAATATTGCCAAAAAGCTTAGTACACATGTACCAAAAAGATAAAAAAAAAAATAATAATAATTAATTACAAAATTTTAAGGAATATTCTTATATGAGTTATTATTAAGTAATCTCTCCTCTGCCTCTCTCTCTCTTCTCCTCTCTCTTTCAGTAAACTTAACACTAGACAACAACAACATGTTTGTGAAATGTACATATAACATAAAAAAATACAAAATTCTAGGATAAAAAACGTGCTTATAAAATGGGGCGCACATAAATTTGAAAAGTTTAGAATTTTCATTGTTTTATAAGCTTCTTATTTGGACTCATAATAGAACGGGTTCTAAATCCAGAGTGCGTCGTTGCAAAAGGTCTAATATAGGATGGTTTGACTTTATGAATAGAAAACTGCTTTTTAAACACACCTGGCCCCGCTCACTCTCTCTTCTCCTCGCTCTCTCAAAATTCAAAATTAAATTCAAAATTGCTTATGGTACCTTATGTTAAAAATATTGCCAAGTGTCGTACCACGGTTACAAAAGATTTATAAAAATTAATATATAATAATATAATACAAATAATAAGAATTATTCTTAATATTGAATTATAGTAATTACGCTCTCTCTCTTCTCTCTCTCTGCTCTGTCTCTCTCTCTCTGCTCTCCCTCTCTCTCTCTCTCCGCTCTCTCTCTCTCTCTCTCTCTCAAATCTCTGTCTCTCTCTGTCTCTCTCTGTTCTTCTCTCTCTGTTCTCTCTCTCTCTCTCTCTCTTCTGTCTCTCTCTCTCTCTCCTCTGTCTCTCTCTCCTCTCCTCTGTCTCTCTCCTGTGCTCTTCTCTCCTCTGTCTCTCTCTCTCTCTCTCTCTCTCTTGTCTCTCTCTCTCTCTCTCACACACAAACTCTCTCTCTCTCTCTCTGCTCTCTCGTTCTCGTTCTCTCTCTCTCTCGTTCTCTCTCTCTCTGGCTCTCTCTCTCTCTCTCTCTCTCTCTGTCTCTTCTTCTCTCTCTTTCTCTCTCTCTATCTCTCTCGCTCTCTCTCTCTCTCGCTCTCTCTCTACTCTCTCTCTCTCTCTCTCTTCCTCTCTCTCTATCAGTATCTTTTGTTTTAGTTCCATCACATACAAGTAGCCTACAAGGCAAATCTAAAGCAATGCTGTACAGTTTAAAGCATGTTATTTTTAAAAAT
Source organism: Sinocyclocheilus anophthalmus (assembly GCA_018155175.1). Lineage (NCBI taxonomy): Eukaryota > Metazoa > Chordata > Actinopteri > Cypriniformes > Cyprinidae > Sinocyclocheilus > Sinocyclocheilus anophthalmus. The sequence continues at coordinate 604,147 of JADLZN010008040.1, forward strand.
TGTTTAAAAACACAGAAAAGAATTGAAGAATAACACCAACAAACAAACAAACAGGAAATGTACATGAAACATAAAAAAAAAAAAAAAAAAAAAAATTATTAGAAAAAAAAGTGCTATATAAAATTAGGGCAAGCCGACAAGTCAGTCACATAAATTTGAAAAGTTTTAGAATTTTCATTGTTTTTATAAGCTTCTTATTTTGTGATATCATATTAGAAAGTGATAGAGGGCTCTAATCTCAGATTAGTGTTGCAAAAGGTAATATATGATGGTTTTGACTTATGAATATAAAACTTTTTGAATTTAAACACACCTGACCCCCGCCCTCCCTCTCTATCGCTATCTCTATCTCTCTCTCTCTGCTCTCCTCATCTTTATCCTATCTCATATACATCTCTCTCTGTCTCTCTCTTTCTCTCTCTCGATCTCTCTCTCTCTCTCTCGATCTCTCTCTCTCTCCTCTCTCCTCTCTCTATCTCTATGTATCTCTCTATATATCTCTCTATATCTCTCTGTCTCTCGCTCTCTTATCTCTCTCTCTGTCGTCTATGTTGTCTCTCTATACTCTCTATATCTCTCTGTCTCTCTCTCTCTTCGTCGCTCTCTCTCTTCTCTCTCTCTATCTCTAATCTCTCTGGTCTCTCGCTGCTCGCTCTCTCTATCTATCTTATCTGTCCTCTCTCATCTATCTCTGTCCTCTCTCTCTCTGTCATATCTCTCTCTCTCTCTCTCTACTCTCTGTCTCTATTCTATCCGCTCTCTCTCTCTCTCTCTCTCTCTCTCTCTCTCTATCTCTGTCTTTTTGTCTTCTCTCTTCTTCTATCTATCTCTGTACTCTCTTACTATCTCTATCCTTCTCGTCTCTCTCTATTTATCTCGGGCTCTCTCTCTGTTCCTGTCTCGCTCGTTATAGATCTGTCTCTCTCTCTCTCCTTCTCTCTCTCTCTCTGTCTCTCTCTCTGTCTCTCTCGCTCTCTCTCTCTCTCTCTGTCTCTCTCCTCTCTGTCTCTCTCTCTCTCTCTCTCTATCTCTCGCTCTCTCTCTCTCTCCCTCTCTCTCTGTCTCTCTCTCCCTCTCGCTCTCTCTCTCTGTCTCTCCTCTCTCTTCCTCTCACCTTCTCTCTGTCTCTCTCTCTCTCTCTCTTTCTACTGTCTCTCTCTCTGCTCTCTCTCTATCTCTCTCTGTTTCTCTCTCTCTCTATCCTACTTCTATATCTCTCTCTATCTCTCTATCTCTATCTCTACGCTCTCTCTCTCTCTCTCTCTCTCTTCTCTCTGTCTATCTCTCTCTCTCTTCTCTCTCCTCTCGTCTCTCTCTCTCTCTCGCTCTCTCTCTTCTCTCTCTCTCTCTCCTCGCTCTCTCTCGTATCGTTTGTTTTAGTTCCATCACATACAAGTAGCCTACAAGGCAAATCTAAAGCAATGCTGTACAGTTTAAAGCATGTAAAACAGAAAAAATTAAAACAACAAAATGAAAGGTACATAAACATAAAAAAAAAAGTGCTATATAATATCGGGCAGTTACTAAATTTGAAAAGTTTTAGAATTTTTATTTTGTGATCTCATTAATAGAACGAGTTCTAATACTCAGATTAGTGTTGCAAAAGGTAATATATGATGGTTTCTTTTGAATTATTTTTGATTTATGAATATAAAACTTTGCTTAAAACACACTGACCCTGCCTCTCTCTCTTTCTCTCTATCAGTATCTTTTTATTTTGTATTTAGTTCCATCACATACAAGTACAAGGCAAGTTAAAGCATGTAAAACAGAATAACAACAACAATAATAATAAAAAAAAAACAATCATATAGGCCTATAAAAAATAGCATAAAAAGTGCTATATAATATTAGGGCAGTTACATAAATTTGAAAAGCTTTAGAATTTTTATTGTTTTTATGTGCTTCTTATTTTGTGATCTCATTTTAGAAAGGGTTTCAAAATATATTTTAAGACCACTTTCTTTCAAATTATTTTTGACTTATAAATATAAAACTTTGCTAAATTAATTAACAGATTAACAGTGTAATTGTGTTTTATTGTTTAAGTAAAATATCACGAGGTTTCTAAATGAAGGGCTTTGTTTAATTTTTTTATTTGGGCGATTTTAAAGTCAATCCAAAATGAAAAAAGGGCAATAGAAAAATTCATGTTTAATATATTTCAACTGATATGTAACAAAAAGTACATTAATCACAAACACTGTGAATATATCAGCTGCATTTACAGGATCACATCTGTGAATCATTTTGTAAAGTACTTCTATTACTTTATTATTAGAAATAACATATTTAAATGGTAATATCCAAATGCTACGCCAAAATATACAATGAGGTTAAAGCCATTTTGATTTACATGAAGGATTGGATCCAATATCAGAGGAGTTTCTTATAAAACTGTTATTAAAACTTTTGTCAAAAAAGGAGAGTCGCATTTACAGAAAGTTGTGGATTTTGCTGTCTATCTCTGTCTCCTCTCAGCATTGCAGCATTCTTCTCACACTCTTAAACTCATTTATATTGCACATGGAGTCATTTTTATCATAGATCAGACAGAAGCAGAGACAGAAATGATATAGTTGAGGCTCATTGCTTCAAACATTCAACATTCAAACATTAAAATACATTATGATAAAATTGTTATGGTATCGATTTCATTGTTTTAATGTAAAGCAACACAGTTCTGTTTTTAGTACTAGTATAGAAGTTGCATCACTGAACTGCAAGCTAATATACTGAATTAAATACAAAAAGATGCACAGATTATGTTTGTTTTAAACGAATGAATAAACTAAACTCAAGTAATGCAATTCAAAACAGCCTAAAGCTGTTCTGTCGCAACCACAGACTGTATTTTACACGGAACTTCAGCGCCACCTAGTGTTTGATTCCACACAAGCAGCTCATATTAAAGACAAGACCGGGGCAAGTTGTCACACGTTATACTCCAGTGAGTATTTCTCATAGTGAGTTTCTTTTTGTAAAATAATTTTCTGTATAAACACATACCGTGTACTGACTGCAAGACATGCAGTCAATTAAACACACGTTGACCTTTGGGGGCAGGAGGTCACACTAAACGGGCTAAGCTGTCCCAGGGGAAACCAGTAAAACATTTTTAAGGGAACAGAAGAACAATAATAATACTCAAATATAATTTTATAATACAGTGTTTATACTGTAATTAAGATACACTATTTAAATAATCAATTAAAAAATATTCTATTATTATTACTTATTTTAGGATTATTATTAGGATTATTATCTTATTATATTCTAGTATATATTATATATTTCAAAATTAGCATGTAGATGCACTGTTTTGAAATCACCAAAATTTCCTATTGGACAAGAGGACAAAGAATATCTGATACTTCTGCTACAATAAACACATAAAGTTTTTATGCACACAAACTACGTCATATAAGACACGGCAGCCATATCACCGGTAGCACAAGGAAGGTTACCACTGAAGTAAGCAGGCTGAGACTGGTCAGTAATGGATGGGAGACCTACTGGGAAAAATAGGTGCTGCTTTGGAAGAGGCCGTAGTGAGGCCAGGCGGGGGGATACTCACCTGGGTCTGTGTGGCGGCCTGAGCCCCGTCTAGTGATGGGGACACTATACTGTCAAAAAGCACACGTTTTTCGGATGAGATGTTAAACCGAGGTCCTTATTCTCTGTGGTCATTAAAAATCCCAGGTTGTCTTTTGAAAAGAGTAGAGGTGTGACCTCGGCATCCTGCCAAAAATTTGCCCATCGGCCTCTGATCATCATGACCTCCTAACAATCCCCATATCTACTGACTGGCTTCATCACTCTCTCTCCTCTCCACCAATAAGCTGGTGTATGGTGGGCATTCTGGCGCAATATGGCTGCCGTCGCATCGTCCAGGTGGATGCTGCACACTGGTGGTGGACGAGGAGATACCCCCTCACAATGTAAAGAGCTTTGAGTGCCTAGAAAGCGCTATATATTATTATATGAAAAGACTTCAATAATATATATCTATATATATAATATATATATATATATAATGTTAGATACGACTAGTTATAACTAATATATTATATAACTAATTAAAACAACTAGATTTCATAATTCCAGAAGATTTAGTAACTGTGTTCATCACCATATACACTTTATGACCAATGAATTTACATGACTCACAAATACCAGTTTTTACCCAACAAAATAATTTTCAGATTGTTGATCACTTTCGCAAAAATACATTTTACATCCAAAAGCAATGATGTAGTTCAATAGATCTGAGAAATGGAAATGTGTGAGGGACTAACATAACTGTTATAACGACAATAACAACTTATCAACAAACAAACAAATAAATAAATAAAAACTTTCCTATATCTATTGACTTAATATTAATTTGGGTGTTTTTACAGTTTTTAACAAGATTGGTTAACAATGTTCATCTACAGCAGGGGTCTCCAAACTCAGTCCTGGAGGGCCGGTGTCCTGCAGAGTTTAGTTCCAACTCGCCTCACTTTCTAGCATGCGTAAGAGCTTGATTCGCTGGTTCAGGTGTGTTTGATTAGGGCTGGAGCTAAACTCTGCAGGACACCGGCCCTCCAGGACCCAGTTTGGAAGGATGTCTATTTGCATGTTCCAGTTGCTCTATATCAGAGAAAGCTCCTGCACTGCTCAAAGTTTTATTAGATGAATACAGTGGATGTCTTTCAGTGTTTTAGTATCATTGAGATACTATTATAGTTTTTATTAATAGTTTGAATTAGTTTCTATTAGATTCTCTGCTTTGATTTTCAAGTTTAGGTAAAACTAATAATAAAAGTCATTTTGTTATATACAAAGTTTGTATGGTTTTGTAGTCTTTATTCGTACTTTAAAATAGTTTTTATACATTTGATTTCAGTTTTAGCTATTTAGTACATCAAGTTTAACGAAATACAAATGAGAAAAGTTTAAATAAAATAAGTTTAATAATGTAATGTATTGTAAGTAACTTTTGTTGTTGTTGTGGGTTTTCGTTTTTTAGTTGCTATAATAACCCTGATGTCTATAGACCAATCTCAAAACTGTGTTATCACACAATTAACATTCAATTAAGCAATATAAAGCAGACACACACGCAGTGATTTATTTAAATGTTTATTGCTGTGCTTGAAGATTACACTCCTTGGACTTAAATTGTGTTTGGTGGGTCAGTTCAAACACATAAACATTTCTATTATTTAAATAGTCAAACAACAATTCTGTGATGCAATACATAGGCTTCACTAATTAATTCTGAACAAGCTAGACTAACAAGCTAAGAACCTATGTGCTTACACATACAATCTGATGTACAAGAAGAGACGAGAAACATTCCATTTACCAAAAAGAAAAAAGACACAGTCATACCAAACAAATGAAAACAATAGCTTACAAAACCTGCACACCTCGAAGAGGAGGCACGTGTAGTTCATAATGTGCTGATAGGAGGGCCGATATTAAATAAAAAGCTTCATTTTAAACACATGACCCACTGCAGGCCCCAAAGTTCATGTGCTCGTCGTGTGGCGGTACATTTCCACCGAAGTATATGTGTAAATATAAAGTATGATATGATATAAATGGTTGATATTATTGAATGCAGCTTTGTCACTTTCACTTCAAAATCCAAAAGTAATAAGTGAACAACTGAAAAAAATAAACCTAGTTCATTCTGCACTTTTGGGCAGATCAATGAGAAACAATTTTTTGAAAATGATTGTGAGGAAAAACACTTAGCCTCCTTTTTACCGGCTGAATGTTGGCATAGAACACAGTAAAGTCTTTGAGGATATTATTTACACATCCTCGATATTTCTCTAAGATCTACTTTGACACTTGTGGATAGTAGTTTCAAACCAGACAGTATCCAAATATAAGTGTCAGGACCCCTTTACATGCCACGACAGAATGAATCAGACCGAGAACTGATGCTTCAGAAAACATTACACGTTGCAAAAATGTAATGATCGCTTCTTACAGATGGTGCTGCTTCACAGGGACTTTTCTCTGCCATAACTGCACATTTGGCTCATAATTACATTGTCTAGGAAACATTTTTGTATGACTATAAATTATTCCACATTAATATAACTGGTGTGCTTGATAAGCTTGTCTGGGTATATACTTAGTCATGCTTTAAAAAATTGGTCCTCTGGTCATCCACAGTTCACTGGTGGTGCTGTGCATCCCGCAATGTTTTCAGCCTCGTGCATAATGATTAACGTTTAGGCCTCATACACCCTATAAGGGGACAAAAAACAATTATTTGTGAGGTTTAATACTGGGCTTTTTAAAGATTTTATCTATCAGGAATTGATTGGATTGTTGTTGTTCTTGTAGAGGAGGGAAAGTTAAAGTTTTTGATAAAAAATTGTGAGGGGACAGGAAATAAAGGAACAATATGTAATTTTTTGCGCTAGACGGCACGTATTCAAAACAAAAAAAAGAGACAAAGGCGTAGTTTGATGAGCCGGGACTGAGTGTGGAATCATGGGAGTTATCGTCTTCAGCTCTACAGCCGATGCAATCCGACTGGACTCATGTCAGAAATCATGTTCATGGATGAGCTAATGATTATTAACATAGTAGATGAAGCAGGGGTGAGGATGAAAAGCCATCGAAGCGGCAAACGAGGATGGCTGCAACGATCGTGACACCCGGCTGGAAAGCAGCGGGGCTTTTATTATGACACAGTCGAGCGCTTCCGCTCCTTCCGGTCGTGCGTATGTGGGTAAAGCAGCGGAGCTTATTATTGCAACCACAGTCGAACGCTTCCGCTGCTTTCGGTCGTGCGTATGTGGGTTAAAGCAGCAGAGCTTTTATTATGCCACAGTAGACCGCTTCCGCTCCTTCCGGTCGTACGTATATGGGGTAAAGCAGCGGAGCTTTTATAATGCCACAGTCGACCGCTTCCACTGCTTCCAGTCGTGCGTATGTGGGGGGAAAAAAGCGGAGCTTTTCTTATGACCAAGTCGAATGCTTCCGATTATTCCGGTCGTGCGGTGGGGGTGGGGTTTTAAAGCACGGTAGCTTTTATTATGCCACAGCGGCGAGCGCTTACGCTCTTCCGGTCGTGCGTATGTGGGTAAAGCAGCGGGCTTTTATTATGCAACAGTCGAGCGCTTCCGCTGCTTCCGGGCGTGCGTATGTGGGGAAAGCAGCGGAGCTTTTATGATGCCACAGTCGAGCTTTTTATTATGCACAGTCCAGCGCTTCCGCTGCTTCCGGTCGTGCGTAAGTGGGGTAAAGCAGCGGAGCTTTTATTATGCCACAGTCGACGCTTCCGCTCCTTCCGGTCGTGCGTACGTGGGGTAAAGCAGAGGAGCTTTTATATGCCACAGTCGAGCGCTTCCGCTGCTTCCGGGCGTGCGTATCGTGGGGTAAAGCAGCGGAGCGTTGATTAATGCCACAGTCGATTTTATTTTGCCACAGTCGAGCGCTTCCGCTGCTTTTGGTCGTGTGTATGTGGGGTAAAGCAGTTGAGCTTTTATTATGCCACAGTCGAGCTTTTATTATGCCACAGTCGACCACTTCAGCTCCTTCTGGTCGTGCGTATGTGGGGTAAAGCAGCAAAGCTTTTATTATGCCACAGTCGACCACTTCCGCTCCTTCCGGTCGTGAGTATGTGGGGGTAAAGCAGCGCTGTTTTATCATATTAGATACATTTGAAAGTTCTGTTATATTGCTACTCTGTGCGGTTGTCACTGGTCTATTAAAAGGAACAACATATTAAAGCATCTTTGGTGTTTCCATGTTTTCTACAAAACAAAATGGAAATCGAGGGTTAAGACGTCATTGGCAGGCGACACAATGACACTATAGACACGTCAGTGTCACTAGTTAAAATTGCTTATTTCTCTGGATTTAAACATTCTTCGAAACATTTGGGATAATGTAAGTACACAAGTCAGCAAAATATATATATAACACTGTTCTAGTGGTTTTGGATATTTTACAAAATAAAAAATTTAATAGGGGCTTTAATAACTGCATGGGGTTAATCACTTATAATAGACCATTTTGATTTCATTTATAATTTTGATTTCATGGTGACTTTAAATCTTTTTAAGATTGTGCGTACCTTTAATGTCAACAAGAAATCTGTTCCTGATCTTACGCAGGGTTTCTGCAGGTTTTATGAATGTAAATGTAAGACTTTTTTTAAGACCAAGTAAAGAACATTTACATTGAATGGAGCACTTGAATGAATACCTCTGCTCTCAACCACTAGAATACGGAAATGACTTTTACGGTTTTAAAATTGTTGTCCTTCATCAGTATTTTTCTCTTGATTCTTAAATCAAGATCCATTTACTTGAAAAGCAAAAATGGCATCAGACAAAAAAATAAAAAGTCATGTTTTCTGAGAAATTTATCAAAATGAAGTGAGTTTGATTGAAACAAGAACAAATATCTGCCAACTGGTTTACTTTTCATACCCCACTGACAGTTGCTTGCTCTTGTTTCAAGTGTAAACTCGCTAAATTTGGTTCAAGACTTAATCTTTGATTTGCATGTTGATTTAATGATGTTTAGATATTTGTAATGGGGGAAAAAAATACTGAAGAAGACTATGAATTTAAGCTCCAATTTAAGACCTTTTAAGGCGCAGACACCCTGTTATTGTAACCCTTTCCTTTTCAGCTGACATTGCAAATCGCTCTTACTTTATCAATCATTTCTCAACAACCACAATACAGTCCTGATAAATACAATAGGCCCATTTTTTCTCATTGAATATCTATTGAATATTAAACTTTGGAAACATGTCGAGTTACATGAATCATTTGGGTTTTGACCCGGGCTTTATGTTCGCAGTGCTGGCTGGCAGTTGTTTATATGTAGCAATGCAGAAGCGATGGAAACGCTACCTGTGTTTGTCCTTCCAGATTTTGAACCACTTGACAAGGTTCTTAGTGCTCTGGAGTCTGGGGTGCAGGCAATACTCCTGACCTTTGAAACGGGACACATTCTCCATGGTGACACTACAAACACATGGGGGAAATTATGAGTGAGTGGATGAAAGGAGACGATGGGTAAACAGGATGAGACGAGGGGAGAATATTAGTCATTTAAGCAACACAGACATTAAGCAGTGATACACTAATACATTTCATGCATGTCATTAATCATAAAAATGGTAACAATACTATTTTATATGCTAATCAATGTAACTTTGCACTAAAGATTCGATTAAAATCATCATTCAAATGAAATGCAGAAGGTAGAAATTGGACAAATCCTGACAAATCGTTCCTGGACTTTTATTTCTGAGTGATTTTGAGGTGAATCATCATGACAGCAGAATGCTCTGCTTACTTGACTGCTAAACAAATATTAATTCAAAGCAGAATTCAATACCGCAGCTTATTTTGCCTATTAAGAAGATATTTACCACGTCGCTGGAATCACTGAAGCAAACTGACCAAGAGTGCATAGTCTTTTATTTAGATTTTCACTTTATTATTCACCTGTGCAGCCAAAAGAACATGTTTGTTGACTCTAAACTCTTCACTGGCCTCTTAAAACAGAGCAGGAGCTCTTGTGGGGCTGGAGAAGCTTCTAGAATGTTAAACTCGCACTCAGAATCCAGTGCCATAAACTGAAGAGACGGAACACTTTCACGAATGCAAATCCAGACAAATGAGCTAAATGTCCAGGGACTATTTACCAAAAACTTTGAGGCTAATAGAACAACTTTGAGTGAGCCACAAACTGATTGATTTTTTATTCTTATGTAAAATATCTTTCTGCACTAACCATTCATATATAATATACAGTATAATTACCAGGTGAAATACTATGGATATTATATCATCTTCAAATTATCACACTGGTACAGCACTTGAATCGAGAATATCTGTGCACTTCACATCTGACCAATTTCATTTTCAATCCACAGTTCAGAGCAAAATGTCTGGATCTAAACTGCAGCTAGATCACTCTAACAAGATTTTATTATAAAGCCTACAATACTAAAAACTTCTTTTGAAAACTCAAAAAAAAAAAAATCTATCTAGGATCATTATAATATTCATTTGAATTTCAGAATAAAAACACAACTTTACTATAAACTGCTTTTTAAAAATCTCCAGCTCTGTAAATATGATGCAATACCTAAAATGACCAGCAGGTGGAATAAAGTCTATGGTAACGTCTATCAAAAAGACAAGCTTATCACAAACACGTTTGCTTTACAACATAGAAAACATGTTTGCATCTTACAGCCTTCATAAACACTGTTTGGGCTTCATGCACCGTCACAACATAACCATGCTAAACAATTTAAGGTCCATTTTGACTGTATAGTATCTTCTAAGTGTGCCACTAAATTGTCATACAATGGAAAATCCAGCTAAAACAGTTTATGCTGGCAGCTGGTTTCACAAGGTTAATAGCTGATCTAAGATTGTCATTTATAGCCCGAGATGCATTTGGTGGGCATTACCAGACAGCTACAGTCTGGTTAGAGCTGATTAAACTGGTGTGGACTGGATCACCATGCCTGACCACCTTAAGATGAAATGACCTGTTTTATCTAGTAGGGTCTAGGGGCAGCCGACCCTTATAGGCTGCAGTATTTTTACAGCAATAAGGATAATCAACAAACATCTCCTAAAGCATGGTTTAATTTGTTTTGCTCTTATTCTTATTATAAGACTACTCTGCTCTATAAATATATAATTATTGAGTTAATTACTGCAATTCATAAACACAGTCATAAAAATACACCAAACACACTTTGCAAATCAAAGATAGAAATTTTTTGGCAACTCACAATATCATCTTTTCTTGGCAGTATGGATGTTTAGGCTTGATCTCCAGCTTTTGTACATCTTTGTACCGGATCTTCGGGCCTTTTCTCGTGCATCTGCACTTATATGCTAAGAAATGGGTAAAAGGCACAGATTAGTCTCGAGAAAGATCTCACAAAAACTGGCCAAACGAAAATGATATTTGAATAGAAAAGATCGGAACAGAAAGAAGTCACAGCTGCATAAAGAAAATCTAAAATGAAAAGCCAATGTGAATGTGTACTCGTGTATATATAGAAATGAATTTTTCTTGAACAAAACAGCATTATAGAAAATGAAGCTTATATGCATAAATATTTTATTTGCATTAACGTAATTTAATTGTTAATTTATATGGCATTTAAAAAAAAATTAGTAAAGGACAAGTACTATAAATCTAAATATTTATTTATTTAAGTCATTTAGCAGACGCTTTTATCCAAAGCGACTTACAAATGAGGACAATAGAAGCAGTCAAAACTAACAAAAGAGCAACAATATATAAGTGCACATGACAAGTCTCGGTTAGCCTAACGCCGTACACGTAGCAATGGTAATATATATATAAACCATATATATACCAACACACACACACACACACAAAGAAAAACAAGTAGATAGAATGGAAAAAAACAATAGAGAACGCTAGTGTTGCTTTAGTAAACACCTAATATTAAACTATATTAAATAGGAAGATAATGGTTTTGTTTCTGATTTACATTGTGTAAAGACAATGACTGTGACTCTATATTAATTGAAATGTATTGTTACTTTTTGCATTAAAGTAATGAGAATTTGTGAGGTAAATTCTAATCAGGTTTAATTTTAAAATGAAAAAAAAATTAAAAAAAAATATTTTTTTGTGTGAAAATATTTGGTTGTGAAATGTTCCATGGCTATTTCTTCTACAGCTGCTTTCTGACACGTTCCAGCATTTTCTAACTTTTAAACGCTTTCAAACTGAACTGACAACGAGGTGGTACAAAAATCAACAAACAGCCTGGTGATTCATTAAAGTGCCACTCGACTGTGAGCAGGTGAGCTGCTGCTGAAAGACCCGTGACCTACATCTAATCCCTCATCAATCTTCTCTGCTCCATTCAGCATCATCTCGAAACTGCCTCTCAGGACACAAGCCAACAAGACTCATCCAGCAACACAAAGAGCCACTATTTACTACCAACTTTTGCAGAATGAACTAGATTGTCTGAGAGAAGTGGAGATATTTGACAGTTGCACCAGCATAAAGCGCTGTTATTCTGCGGGAAAGTTGAAAAAAAGATAATATAGAAGGATAAAATCATGCACTCCGACAGATAAGACCGAAATAGCAAAAACGACAAATTCTATATTGAGAGACACTTTAACAATGCATATCTTCGGGAAATTCATATAAAAAACAGAAGATACAAAATAACATACAAACCACACACACACACACACAACACACACACACACACACTCACCCTCTGTGTTGAGTGAATAAACGGCGATAACCAGCAAAAGCAAAGCGGCCGTACAGCGATTCATCCCCAATAGTTTGTTGAGAACCTCCAGCAGCCTCCGGTCTGTTTAAAGCACTCAGATCCAAAAATCGAGATCCTCACACGGTGTCAGTCTGCAGAGAAACGCGCGCGCTGTCTCTGTGATGGGAGTCAGTAGCAGGTTGAATGTGCTCTCGAGCGCACTGAGCTTCTATAAACACATGCTCGAGCGCCTCATTGATATGCAGAGCGCTGACGAATTACCGGCGGCTGCGTCTCCACACCGAGCGAGTTGCCTACCTAGAAAGCATTTTTGAGCCGTGTGCATGCAATCGAGGGTAGGCAGCGCTCTAGGTTTTGACACACGGTCGCCAGAGAGAAAAAAAAGCGATACAATTGAGTTAAAAAAGTTTATTAGGAGAGTGTGGACGTTGTCAGGGGAGATAATTGCATTGGCTTAAAAAGTCTCACTTAATTTGTTCTTGCCCATGAATAAAGGCTGGGTTTAGCAAACTCTTTCTATGCATTCTGGAGTCTTTAGTAGAGGAGTGCTATCTTAAGAACATCTTAGAACTAAAACATTTCAAACATTTGAATAAAGTCACTTCTTGTGCAGGTTAGGTAGTTTAAAGAAGTCTTTCTGAGACTTACTCCAATAAGAATTATAATTAGGCTAAGTAAACCTGTGAATGAACAATTTCTTTCACATCTTGCAGACATTTTAAAAGAGCTCTTATCAGATTGTTGTTGCTGAAAATAGTATTATGTAATACACATAAAACTGTTTTGTGCTAAACTCTAAAAAAATTCTGGGTTAAATGTTCAACCCAACCTTCTGGGTAATTTTATCTAACTCAACTATTGTTTAAAAAATGTACTATATGGTTGGCTTGAAATGAATCCAAAATAGGTTGTAAATTAAAAATCAGACATAATTACTAGAGGCATCAGCAATTATCAAAAGGTGAATATTTATTAATAAGCAATTACATTTTTTTTATTATTTAATTATTATTTACTCATCTTGTTAATAAATGCTAATTTATTGAGCATATTCATATATGTTCATTTCCAACTTATTTTGAGTTCATTTTAAGCAAGAAATATAGTAATTTTAAGCAACAGTTGAGTTAAATAAAACTACCCAGAAGATTGGGTTAAAAACAACCCGATCGCTGGGTTTGTCCGTATTTCATCAGTGGTTGGGTTGTATTGATTTAACCCCGCAGGTTATAGTTTCAACGATAAAGCTGCACAGGTAAGAAGTCATGTGAATGTTATTTTGTACTTCTAACCAGGGTTTGTGTAAAAACTCTACACACAGTTGCATACTGGTGGAAATTGCTTGGAGTTGATGCTTTCCACCCTATATATCATCAGCATTTCTTTTTAAATTGAATAACAAAAAACAAAACAAACAATTCTAAAAAATGCTGGGTTAAATAGAACCCAGAGCTGGGTTAAAAAGGGACAAACCCAGATATTGGGTTGTTTTGACCCAGCGGTTCGGTTACCTACCCAGAAGGTTGGGTTAAACATTTAATCCAACCGCTGGGTCAAAACAACTCGATTGCTGGGTTTGTCCCTATTTTACCCAGCACTGGGTTGTAATTAACCCAGCATTTTTTTAGAGTGTAGTTGGTAGGGCACATTCATTCACAACACCTATTCCATGTTCAAGAGTGTATTTTATTTGTGATAATGAATTCATGAGGACTTCTACATTTGTAAGGTTTAAAAGGCACAAGTCAGCAATTCTCAAAGATTTTTGAAGATGCAAATTTTTTATTTGAATATGGCACCTTAGAGACATGCAAAGGGAGTTTCTATGCATGTTCATTCGATAAGCAACCCCGTGTAAGCTGTTTGTAATAGATCTATGCTATTTACTTTCATACAGTATGTAATGCTTTATAATATAATTTTGCACTTTTGAGTTTGTCACCTTTTAAAAATGTCCTTGTCACAGTGACGAATAAAACCTATTGTTGTCTGCACTGGCACCTAACAGTGTTTGGCTCTGTAAATGATACCCCTGAGAAGACTGTTTCTAGTTTCCTCCTCATGCATGGATGATTGGAGGGCATGAAGCGAACCATCTGAGTATCTGTGTCTGCGGACAAGAGCCTCATCCCAGCTGTCATCAGCCATGCCTCAGTCCATTTCATGTCTGTCTGTGGCCCATCCAAAGGCCCGGGTGAACTGAAAAGCATGAAAATCATATGTGAAGCTCCCCTTCATTCTGCCTGACTGGATATAATAAAGACTTAATGCTAACAGACAATGTCAATGCCCCGCTTTAACCCAAATCAGCTACCACTGTCAAGGGCGTTTACGTTGTCAGTCATACCAAAAACACTGGCAGCTACTTTTTATCGTCATAATGCTGAGACTGTCCACTGACAGCTACATCAGGGATCACAGGAAAAGAAATCTTGAATATTTTGTAGTTGTAAATAAAGATGATCAAGTATGTTCTAGAGGGAAATACTACATTTAAAATGTTTAATCAATTTGTTATGTGTTGCTTCTTTGTGATTAATTGTGAAAGCAATTTCTGAGTGATAAATGTTTCTACAAGTTCATCACATTAACAATAAAAAATGATCCGCTAATCTTTGCCATCCACAAAGTGTCACAAACCTTTTAATCTTTATTTTGAACAGTATTTCTACTGCTTTATCAATTAAACCCTAAAAAATTTTTTTCTGAAATGCTTTGCTTAAAAAGTCTATAATTTATTTAAAATACAACCCGCTTGATTTTTAGCAATGACACTCAGTTTTTAATGTGCTACGAGAGTCCAAATATTTTTTGGAGCCAAACTTAACAGAAGCAGATTTAACCAACAACCAGACACCAATGCAACATTTTCACTGGTGAATGTCTCTATATACAGAAGACTAAGCAATAAGCAGGTTACATAAACAAGGAGGCAACATGCACATGGTGTGGTAAATCTAAAATGATAGAAGCTACAGTATGTTGCCCATTACAGTTCAGTACTGGTGTCAAAACCGCCGTCTCTTTACAGCAGATCTCTCTGTGCAACGGAGGAATTCCTGGCACTGGTTTGACTCGTTGACACATTTTATAAGGGATTTGTCAGTTATCAGCTGGTAAAAATACCACCATATGTACACACAACAACGAATCCATTTAGCCCAGCATACAGCGGTTTTGGATGTTCGGTAAGTTTGCAAAATATACATCATAAAATCTGTCCAATCAGGTTGCAAATGTATTCTTATGCCTTTAGTTTTGTATCATTAGATTTGGTGTTAAAAATGAGAGTGTGAACACTAAGCAAACCAGGACTACAAGTATCACTTTCTTTTTTAGTACGGACCAAAAGAACCAAGAGAACTGAACTATAAGTGTAAACACACCTTTTTCACATTAACCTATTAAAGGCACAATATGTAAGATTTTTTTTATTAAATATCCAAAAACCACTAGAACAGTGTTATATATTTTGCTGACTTGTGTACTTACATTATCCTAAATTTAGAATAATGGAATGTTTAAATCCAGAGAAATAAGCAATTTTAACTAGTGGCACGGAGCGTGTCTATAGTGGCATTGTGTCGCCTGCCAATAATGTCATAACCCTCGATTTCCGGTTTTGTAGAAAACATGGACACACCAAAGACGCTTTAATATGTTGTACGTTTTAATAGACCAGTGACGACCGCACAGAGTAGCATTATAACAGAACGTTCAAATGTATCTAGTATGATAAAACAGCGCTGCTTTACCCCACATACGCACGACCGGAAGGAGCGGAAGCGGTCGACTGTGGCATAATAAAAGCTCCGCTGCTTTACCCAACATACGCACGACCGGAAGCAGCGGAAGCGGTCGACTGTGGCATAATAAAAGCCCCGCTGCTTTACCCCACATACGCACGACCGGAAGCAGCGGAAGCGCTCGACTGTGGCATAATAAAAGCCCCGCTGCTTTACCCCACATACACATGACCGGAAGCAGCGGAAGCGCTCGACTTTGGCATAATAAAAGCCCCGCTGCTTTAACCCACATACGCACAACCGGAAGCAGCAGAAGCGCTCGACTCTGGCATAATAAAAGCCCCGCTGCTTTACCCCACATACACACGACCGGAAGGAACGGAAGCGGTCGACTGTGGCATAATAAAAGCTCCGATGATTTAACCCATAGCACGACCCGGAAGCAGCGGGGAAGCGGACCGATCTGTGGCATAATAAAAGCTCCGCTGCGTTCGAGCCGTGTGTCACGCTCGTTCAGCGGCCTCATTTTGCTTCGATGGCTTTCAGCCTCACCCTGCTTCATTCTACTACGTTAATAAATCATTAGCTCATCCATGAACATGATTTCTGCCTTAGTCCCGTCGGATTGCATCGGCTGTGAAGATGAAGACGACAACTCCCATGATTCCACACTCAGTCACGGCTCATCAAACTACGCCTTTGTTTCTTTGTTTATTTTGAATACGCGCCCTCTAGCGGCGAAAACGTACATATTGTGCCTTTAATACATTTACATTTTTGTGTTGCGCATTTTACTTTTTGTACTGTGTTGGGCCATCACTCGATGTACAATCTGGGTTCTGAAGCAAAACTAGTTTAGAACTAGTTGTGTTATAACCAGATAAGGGCCATTGACTGTATGCAATAGCGTGACTGTGAAAGTTTTTGTGTTTTATTTTTTCTCCCACAGAGGCCCATTTTACTTTATTGTTGTTCTTTCATTAACTAATGTATCCAGACAAAACCTTTATGTATTTGTTGAATGATAATGATACAGTCTGTGGGCCTATAATGCAGAGAGATATTTTCTTTGTTGTATGTTATGTAGCCTATTCAATGCACTGCGATATGCACCGAATCTCTTCTGCTCAAAGAAAGCACCGTAACACGACAACGTGTAAATCAGCACGTCAACAAGCATCAAAGCGGCTCCTTTTTTCTTGATCAGGCACGTCTGTGCAAACTGCTGCTGCAGAAGGGTGGTGTTTGTAATTACACGTAATGATTTTAAGTCAGGTCAGCCAATGGCCTGCGGGCTCTCAGATTCTTCAAGTTTACTTGCTCCATGAGAGAACATGCTGGATAATCGCTGCGTAGAATTCCACTATACAGTACTATTAGTCTAAATGTCCAGGAAGAATCATAGGAATGCTTGCTTAAATTACATGCAAAGAGAAACCTACATATAGTGCATGAGAATACCTAAACAGGAGACACAGAAGATGCATTTGACTTGCAGTGTCACAAATAATTTGACTTCATAACAGTTTATTTTAGAGAGTACAATTTACACTTTGTCCCCACACTGACATGCAGTATAAACAAAAGCAGCTTTAGTACATACCAGAATCCTTCAGAGTCGATCTGTTCAGGATTGTCAAATTTCTGTATACCTCTCTCAATCTGTATATTTCTCAGAGAGCCTCGTTCTGTTAAGTAAATACGTGTGACGAGAACACTAATCGCTGATAATGTTACATAACTTATAGTCTTTGGAGCTGCTGATCTATTCATCATACATCTGTGGTGGATTTGACATCTTCTTGAGATACTTTCATATTATTCAGGGCGGGTTTGTTGTTGTGCTTATGTAAATTTCTTCATTATAGACCAAATCTAAAAATGCATCTGCATGATCATCAGAGACAGGATAAACAGTGCTTGAGATCCCTTTAATATCATTTGTTGTTCATAAAGCCAACCTTTTCTAAATTTTCTAAATTCCAAGAGTCCTTTGACAATAACACACAAAATATTATAATACAAGTCAGTACATTTCCATTAATATTGTAATATTTCTTGGTGCCGCACACTAGTCAAGTCCTATTTATTTATAAGGAACATTTGACGTGTACTGCACAGTGAAATAAATCAACTCATAATATAAAATCGTAATACTACAATAAGACAAAGCACTACACATATAATCTCAGACAATTCAATGCAACAAAACAATTTACACGGCCTCGAAATTCTATTGAGGAAGTCAGACAGGATTTTAATATATAATAGTCCAGAAGTATCAAATGCACAGTGGTATATCTATTGCCTCTGGGAGGCAACAAAGAAATCATAATCACCTTTAAACTTTAATCAGGACTGTGCAGAAGTAAATATTAAATATTAGTAAATATAGGCCAGTTTTCTGAAAATAGTTTTCCTGTTATTGGTGCCAGAAAGGAGTCTAGCGACTGCATGTTGTTTTGTCTGCTGATGGAATTGAGATAAATGACAGATTCTCATTTACTGTACAGAGATTATTAAATGAAAGGTTTTAATTTAACAGTAGCCCTGAGGTAGAAATTAATTTCACAACATCATTTATTAGTTACATCTTAAGACCTAGAGAGCCCAAATACAGTTTTTGTTTTCCTCTCATTTAGCTGTAGAAAGTTTTTAGCCATGCAATGCTTAATTTGAACAAAGAAATCGTTTAAAAACAAATTAGGCATTCAAAATAAATAAATAAATACATAAATATACAGTAATTATAAATTAATAGGTTTATAAAAATAAAAAAGTGCCCAATGCAGAACACTGGGGAACCCCAAAGGTGAAAGATACCAAAGTAGAAGAGAAACAGAAATGTTCCATATTTAAAGGTGAAGAAAGCATATTATAACTTTTGAGCAGTGCTTGCTTGAGATGACTGAAAATTGAACTTAAATATTTGAAATGTTACAACAGTACTTTTGGAGTCAAGATAAAATTACTGACCAGCTTAGGTCGATTTTATGATGTTCTTTGACTGGCAGTCAAAATTATTTTCTACAAAATGTTTTCTCTTTCTTTTTCATTAATGGACCTCTCCAACACCATAGATCATTAGACAGAGTGCATACCAGGCAAATGGTGTAACATAGAGAGAAATGAGTTTTGTCCAAATCTGGCTCAAAAGTGAAGCCAACTGCTCTCCCCAAGACCTTTCTGATGTTTTTCCATGCGTGATTGCTCTGCTGGAGCCAGGAGGTTTATTTGACTGGGTGCGATTGATGTAATACACCTGCACCCTGTGATAAACTCATGTCTTTAAAAAAACTTCTGTCCAAACATCACATGCCATACTCATCAAACCTGCCAAAGCAGGGAACATATCTGAAGGCCCTGGCCAGAAGCAGTACCAGTGCAAGGCTGGTGTTTAATCCAGATTGCATGTGTCATGCACTTAGTATAGTTCATGGGAAAATAAAGCCTGGATGATTTACTGTCAGAGTGTGGTCCAGAAACCATCCCACTACAGTGTAAATAAACAGCAGTTAAATAACCTGATTAATCCCACAAGGCCTAGCACTCTCTCTCCTTCCTCTCTCTCTCTCTCTCTCTCTCTCTCTCTCTCTCACACCTAAATGGGGACAGTTGCAAGACTTTGTTTATCACAGCTACGTTATAAATACTATAACCATAACTAACGGTTAGGTTATAGTATTTATAACCTAACCGTTATAACCTAACCCCCCCCCCCCCACACACACACAAAAACACAGATATTTCCTTGACCCTCATTTTCGCTCGCTCGAAATATAAACAGAATAAAGATTTTGAAATGTTGAGAATTTGGTTTCAAGGGTTTTTAATTTACTGATCAACTGTATCATTTATTGTCTTTATCCTTTTAAAATATGTTTTAAGAACATTTTAATGTATTTCTTTTCTTTAATTACAATTTTTTTAAGTAAAATAGTTATTAGTTGTTTTATAATACAAGCTTTATTAACTTGTAGCTAATACAGATATTTTTATACAAGCTGTAATGTGCGGGATTCTTTTTCTTCTTTTTTCTACTAAATTAAAATAGTTCTAAATAAATATTCATGAATTATGAAGACCAACCATGTGGTGTTTCATATCACTATACCAACTACGAACACACACACCACACACACACACACACACACACACACAACACACACACACACAACACACAACCACACCCACACACACACACACACCACCACACAACACAGGTTTGTTTTGTGAAAAGTGGGGACATCCCATAGGCGTAATGTTTTTATACTGTACAAACCATATATTCTATCACCCTACACCAACCCTAAACCTACCCCTCACAGGAAACTTTGTGCTATTTCAGCTTTTCAATACACTCCATTCTGTGTGAATTATAAGCGTTTTGAAAAGTGGGGATATGGGGTAATGTCCTGAAAAGTCACCTTCTCCTTGTAACACCTGTGTCATACCTTTGTCATTTTACAAATGTATGTCCTCATTTGTCACAAAAAAACACACACACACACACACACACACACACACCACACTCCACACACACACACACACCACACACACACACACACACACCACACACACAAAAACACACACACACAGGAAGTCGTGGCCTAATGGTCGGACTCATAACCCAAAGGTTGTGGGTTCGAGTCTCGTACCGGCAGGGATTGTAGGTGTAGGTGGGGGGAGTGAATGTACAGTGCTCTCTTCCACCTTCAATACCATGACTGAGGTGCACTTGAGCAAGGCACCGAACCCCCAACTGTTCCCTGGGTGCCGCAGCATAAATGGTTGCCCACTGCTCCGGGTGTGTGTTCACGGTCTGTGTGCACTTTGGATGGGCAAATGCAGAGCACTAATTCTGAGTATGGGTCACCACATTTGGACTCACATATCAAAAATATCTGCATGTCATGACCTCAGTCTCTGTGTTTTCCAGGCAAACATATATATGTACATATATACATTTATGTCTGGAAAACAAAGATACTGAGGACACAACATGCAGATATTTTCGCGAGCTGTAAGCTTTAAATAGAATATGGGTCTTTTAAAGCCAAGACAACAAAAGTAACGTGACTAAAGTGTTAAATAGTTCAAAAGTGACATGTAAATGGATATCTAACACAGCCTGAAGATAGCCTATGTAAGGTATACAACCCAAAGAGAATGTGCTGCCATCCAAATAAATTGCTCCTGGCTGCTCACCATGGGGTATGGGGCATTGACGTGTACGGTGAATATTTTAAATCTTCCACTCATCTCGGTCCTCCCTCACGATGTTTCTGACAACAATATTTATTGGTTTTCCAACGTGTCTCAACTTCATTCTGTGTTTAATCTGAGCAGAAGATGAGCACTCCATAGTCATCGTTATTAAGATAGAACAGCTGCAGGTAAAAAAATCTCCAAGAATGAGGACCCAGAGGAGTGCATTTTGCTCGGGCAGAAGAAGCAGGCACCTTCCTTTAAGCTCAGGGCTCAACCTTGGCTGGAAGTTGAACTGGTAATGGGCAGCCAACCCAGCATCTTAGCAACTGCCATTGACCTGCTGCGGAAACTATGTGTGAATGAGGCACAAGTCCTGAGACAAGTTTGCACCCTGGGTATAGGGCCATTTTTTCAGGGGCCATAATAGTGGCTTTGTGCACACATTATCTGCAGGCCTAGAGGACCCTACTTGGGATGAGAAGCACGAGAGACAAAGCAGATGCCCGCTGGTGTAATTGCACCAACAGTGGCATACCGTAGTGCACCAGAACTGTTGTGTAATGGAGGAAATGGGCAAGATGCTTTTTTCCCCTCAGAGAGCCATATTCTTCTGCATAAATAATAATAATAAAAAACAAACAAACATGTGGCCCAGTTTAAAAAGTTAACCCTACTTAGCCTTTGCTCTGGTTATGAATGGCACCCCATCATGGGGCATCTGCTAAAACACCAGCAGACGCCGTTCAACATCCAACTGACAAACTGACCCCCGCCTCTGTGAGATTATGAGCGAAAATTTGATGAAAGCAAGACAATGGTCCTATTGTTGTGATGGAGAAGGAGGCGGTTGCATATTGTGAGTCACAAAACATCCTCGTTATTACGTACAGAGGCGCCTGACATGCTTACAATATGAATAATAACAACACATTTGAAAAGTGACTTTGGAAACTCCTGAACGACCTCACTGTGTCTTCAAAACCAAGCATTTATGCTTTATTTTCAACAAATGATGAGTTCTGCTAAATACATCACTCTCCAAAAGCAATCAAATAAGCAGCTAATTATTGTAACTTAACAAAATCCTCTTATTGATTGCATTAGGATCCATGTGCTGAGAATTATGGGAAATGTGCAGAGGTTGCTTTGGATCAAGAATGACAAATAAGCAAATAGGACTCAACACAGCTGGGTGACTGAAATGCAAAACTGTGAGGGGGAGAGATCACAGTCAAGCCGCACAATAGATAGACTGTAAAGATTTCTTCTGGTTTGCAAGATCTGGTGCTGATCTGTATGTCTCCAGGGAGAACGATGCGAAACAGAGATATTTTCGTGAGTCACTTTAAACTTCATTGTTCTACAGAGAAATGCGTCATCGCTCACCGGAAACATTTAACCACGCCAACCCACATATTTCATATACTGATATAACATAAAGCCAATTTGAATGCAAAAATATATTTTATTCTGTCATCATCAGGGAATATGTGAGTGTCTGAAAGTCTACTGATAGTGGATCTGTAGCGTTTAAAGCAAAGTAGTTAAGAAAAAGTCCAAAGAAAGAGCATAAATGAAGCAAAAGTGAAAAAGAAGTGTGCTTAATTGTACTGAATGTGCACTTGTAGTGTACATTAAACCTTAAAAGTGTATGTAAAAACTGTATTTGCATATATTATTAATAAACTAAAAAAAGACAATGTTTCTTAATGCACATAAGTGCGCTTTGTAACAATGACAAATTAAGTTTAACATTAAGTCACATTTTAAATCATGTTTTGTTATGCTTTAAAGAATTATCCTATTTTGATGTGTTGACTAACATATTAAAGCACATGTAAAGTACTTGATTAACAGTAGTATCAATATCACATTTAAAATTGACATTTTAAATGTACTAAGTTGCAACTTCATCATTACAAATGTGTAAATTACAAATATATTTAAATACACAAACACAAATTTCAACAGAAATGCTCTTTCTGAACACTGAAGTATATTTTAACTTCAGTGTGATATGTTTCAATATGCTTTAACCATATTTCAAAGACAGCAAACATTCAACTTCTATTTAAAGAAATTTAAATTATAATACATTTTCATTTAATTGCAATTAATATGCAATTAAGTGTCCGAAAACATTCCATTTAGTTCACACTTAAGTATATTCTTGTAAAGCATATTTTTTTATGTGAGTACTGTCTTTGAAAGTTTGCTAAAGTGTGCATTCATGGTTTAATGACGGTCAAATCATACTAAAACCCCACTACACCTGTAATGCACAGGAAAGGCTCATCCTTTCATTCAAAGCCACACAAACCACGCTTTCTTTCCAGAACAAGCCACGTTTCCACACATCATCACAATGCAAACAGAGCAGACCACATCCCTCCCTCATGGAGATTATATTACAGTAGCAGGGAAGGGCATTGCTCCCCATTTCTTTGGCAAATAACGCAAACATTTCCATCAGCAGGTACGAAAAGAACAGGTGGAAGAGTCACAGATGACAAGGCAAGTTTTTAAACGCAGAAAGCTTCCCTCTGCATCAGTGTCCTTTTACTGATGAATCATACATGATAATGCTCCAAAGAGACTCCCAGGACAATAAGTGTCATCAGGAATCCTCTGGAATGTTATGTAACCGAGCCCTTTGGATTAGCAATGCTATTAAAAGCTGGAACAATATAGCCCTTTTGCCTCAAATCTCATCTCTCGACTCTCGAAACAGGATGTTTTGTTTCCCCTTCAATGAAATTACTCCTGTAAATGCAGGGTAATGTGGTCCCATGGTGCAGCAGCAGTTCATCCATCTGACCACGTGTGTCGGGTGAGGGTGTCCATACCCTCTCGCACACAGCAGGAGGGTCCCGCTTAAAGCTGCCAACCTCAGCAGGAAGCTAATTACTGCCTCCTTGCCCTGCATGGCAGGGGCTGTGAAAGCGTGGTGCTAGACTCCAGAGGCACCGCGCAAAGTTGAGCGGCAGCCCTCTCATGCACGGGAACCCGATTCACATGCACACGCAGGTGTCTCGCTTCAATCTGGAGGTCCCGTGGAGGTCTGTTGTTCACAACCACACACAGCCTCCTACAGCTCTTCATATCACTCTGCTTTAATCTCCTCTGATTGCACCCTTGTCTCAGCTGGGGGGGAAACAGATGATTCTCAGAAGCTTTTCCTCAGTATTCTGGAAGCATACATCAAAGCAAGTATGATACGTTAAATCAGTGCGATAATCACTTGGGTCTTCTGACATTCTTCTTAACTCTTTCCCCGTCAGCGATTTAAAAAAAAAAGTTCCCAGGCAGCACCAGCATTTATTTTTTTGCCATTTTCACAAAATTGTCATGGCTCCCAGAATATTGTGTTGAATGAATATCTGAACATGCAATATGTCAAAAGAAAAAAACAGATCCTCTGCTTTTAAACAAACAAACAAACCGTTTACTCTATCTTAAAGGGGTAATATGATGTGCTAAAAGACATTATTTGTGTATTTGGTGTATGAAAATCGTGTTTATGCCGTTAAAGTAAAAAAAAAACACATATTTTCCACATACTGTACATTATGTTTCTCCTCTATGCCCTGCCTTTCAGAAATGCATCAATTTTTACAAAGCTCATTGGTCTGAAAAGCGAGGTGTGCTCTGATTGGCCAGCTATCCAGTGCATTGTGATTGGCCGAATACCTCAAGCGTGTGACGGAAATGTTACGCCCCTACCATACTGTGATGATGCCCTGTCCTGGCCGGGCAGCGCCGAGGACAAAAACATTAAAAAACAAAAAAACAAACATTTTAAACGAGGCATATGTTGCAATCAGTGGGACATTAATAAGATTAGAATTGAACTTATACTGTCTTTTTATGCGTTGCGTTGTAAACATAAAACCATGTCTGTATTTGTGATCTGAGAAATTACAAACTACAAACGTTACTTTACACTGCTCAAAACTCAAGTTTGAATCATCAGTGGCAAATCCTTAAAATAAAAACGTACTTACAGTCTGTGAGTCAGAAGCCGGCATTGTAGTCTACTCTACCAAGATCAATAAACAGTCCTCCATAAAATGCTCTGCACACATCTAAATATTTGGGTTGAAACTGTTCTGGAACAGTGTTGTAAAAAAAACTTAACCACTGATTTCTAGTCGTGTCCTCTTGGAAGACCAAACAAAGTAGTTTTGCGTTCACAAAGCACCATGGCGGGCGTTGAGAACGGCAGCGGAGGCGGATTCGACGAAGGGGCGTCCGGCGGGCTTGCGGCAACCACAGGTGACGACCCCGGGGCTGGACTCCGCTTCGTCCATGGTGAAAGCCGATTCCGGCGATCCACAGTGCGAAGTTGAAGTATTTCCTCAGCGACCAGCACGGATCAGCTCAGGCATGACGAAGCAGATATGTCCTCTTTTGGAAGACCAAACAACGTAGTTTCACTTTAACAACGAAACACACAGCACCTTCACGAAATGGCGGCGGCGGCAACAACAATACTACAGCGAGAATAAAGTTATGCCTTCTTTCTTTGCTTGAACATTTGTGTGGTGTTATGCAAATCTTCCCACACTGTGACGTAGATATGTGGAGGCGTGTTAGAACGAGCCGTTTTATGTAGGCGTGGTTGACTCTTAACTGTTATAAAGAATCTCTTTGGTTTTGAGACTTTAGTCTTTGCAAGTTTTTCAGATCTTCTTTATGCACCAAGAGCTGTAACACTCCAAAGAGAAAGGAAAATTGAACATTGCATCACGGACCCCCTTTAAATACATATTTTTTACTCAACATTGAATGTGGGTAAGTTTCAAAGAAGCAACATTCTGAACAAAACAAAACTGAGAAAATTATGATTTTGGCAAAGTCTACATCCAGATGGGATTCAGATCGACGATCAAAACAAAGATGAAGTAGACGATTCCACCAAAACCCCCAAAGCTTCACAGTCCTAAACTACTGTCTCAATATTTCATTAAGTAACATTAGGCGGTTTTGATTTATTTGCTGTTTAATGTTTGATGATCACATTATTTTACATATGCATCCGCTTACACACGCAATGGATTGTTTCTGCTTCTTCTTCACCGTGTTTTGATCAGAAGATGTGTAATAGCGCCTCCTACCATATAACAGTGAAAACACAGAAAGCCAGAAATCTTGTCAATGGTGGGGAGGAAAAGAGTTAAAGTCAGTATCTTTTTTTGTACAGAGGTGAATATGAATGACAGGTGAGCAAATCTGTACAGTCAGGCTTTTATACCACACCTGAAATATGATTCATAGTAGGTTGCAATGCACTTTCTAGGGTGTTCTGGATGGTAGTTACATCATTGCTGTGTGGTTGCTAGGTGGATGCTTTCTAGCCAATATACATGTGAAAAAACTTTTTTTGTCTTAATTTAGGGACAGTTCACTCAAAAATGAAAAATTCTGTCAATTCTTTACGCATTATCATGTTTCTTCTTTTGAACATAAAAGAAGATATTTTGAAGAGTTCTTAGAAAAACCTTCCTTTATGTTACACATAAGAAAGAAAATCATGCAGGTTTGGAATGATGTGAAGATGAGAATATTATAACAGATTTTTTTTCATTATTAGATGAACGATCCCTTCACGTGAATCTCCACATCCACATCCACCTAAGCCTAAAGGTGTGGTCACATTTACCATTGTTTTGAGAATTTTCACGAGTGAAGTCCAGTCAAAGTTTTCCCAATGCAAATTCCACAGAGGGTTCAAGTTGAACAATTGAATTCATCGTGCTGACCAATTGAAAGCTGCTTGGTTCTGTATGAGCCGTGCTTCATCGCTACACTACAATACACAATCGTTTTGACCACAAAATCAAAAGCGACATGCTGTTGATATTTGAAATCACCAAAACAAACATGCCCCTAACCAAAAGGATCACCCCCCTATCTTGATATCCCCACTACCAAATTAACATGCTATGCAACCCAGGCAACTCCCCCATCATGAGTGGACACGCCCCTTACTGGTGATTGGCTACAAGTGTGTTTTGTTGCTCACTGCTTGGTTCAATCCACTTTCAACATCCTTTCTCAGAACTCACCTACTGCACCTTTAATGCATAAACATTTATGCAAATGAGGGTTTACATTCAGGATTAAAGCACCCATTTTCAAAAAGTGCATGAAAAATAGCTGAATATGAGACCTATGACCTATGAAATGCAGCCCACTCTCTTCAACATCATTAATGTCTGTATCACATAGGACGAGCCACATAAAACTAAAAGTTGGTGTCACTGCTGTTGCCATGTGATTTGAAAGTATTGTGCAGTGAAACTGACATTGCACAATATGTTGTGCAAAAGAGACAGTGAGTCAGAAGGATGTTTCAGAGAGTGTTTGGGCCAGCTGTCAATGAGTGGTTGGAGCATTCATTTTTTCTGTGAATGGTGTTTTAAATGCTGTATGATAAACACTGGTTAGGGTTGTCGTGTACCCTGAGACAACGCCCCCACCAACTGGAGCTCATCAGCACGGCATCCTGCTAGTCACTCCGCGTCTGCTTTCAGGGGCTGTAAATGCAGGTATTCGTTAACAGAAGACAATATTTATATTGCTCAGGGTTAGCAATTTGAACAAACCTCTAATCCTAGGTTTAAACTTAGAAACTCGTCCCACACCATTTTTTTCTGTAGACATAAATGATAGCTCGTTCAGGAGAGGTGTGCTATTACTGTTGCTATAAGTGTTCAGACTTATGACGTTTACATGGCAAACGATACAACAAGCTAAAAAAAAATCATTGCGTTGAAAATGGAACCTTACTCATATCTAGGGACCAGATTTTGGAGTGGGCTCATGTGTCACTTATGCCAGTAAGCAAACACCTAGAAACAGTCAAGTAACCACATAGCAATGTCCTAGCAACCAAAAACATGTTCGCAACTGCTAACACCCGTAATACAGTGTCAGCAACGTAGGCAGGAAGTACTGACTGCTAAAATTCCAGCTGTGCCATCACAGGAATAAATTACAGTTTTAAATGTATTCAAATAGAATATAGTTATTTAAAAGTTTAATAATATTTCAAAATAATACTGTTTTTACTGCATTTTTGATCAAATAAATGCAGCCTTGGTGAGCCATTCACACAACACATTTTTCCTTTCCAATGTGCTTCTTTTCCATTGGTTTTCTATGTAAACATGCACTAGGTGGACATGTACGAACGTTGCGCTCACGTCAAACATCTTTTGCAACATGAGCGCTGTGTGTTTAAGATGTTGTGTCAAGTTAAAAGATTTAGAACTTTTACATGCAGTGAGTGGACCAATCAGAAGACCCCTGAGGCGGGGCAAGTTGTGTGAGCTTTTGTAGCAAGTTGACTGAGTGCAGTGTCTCAGGTTTTTAGACGCAAAGACGCATTCTGTGTGAACGACCACTAAAAGACAATTCTTTGAAAAACATTTTAAAAATCTTACCAGAGACAGCAAACTTTTTAGCAGTGGTGTATAAAATTACATGACATGTGGGCAAGTATGGTTACCCATACTAGGAAAGTGCGTCTGCATTTAACCCATCTAAGTGCACACACACAACACACACACACCGTGAACACACACCGGAGCAGTGGGCAGCCATTTATTCTGCAGCGCCCGGGGAGCAATGCCTGTATTGAAGGTGGAGAAAGCAATTGGTTAAAAAAAAAAAAACAAAATTTCATCCACCATTCTACAATTCCTGCCGGACTTGAGACTTGAACTCGCAACCTTTGGGTTATAAGTCCAACACGCTAACCATTAGGCCATGACCTCCCATAAACAGAAACAAACCACATCTTGATCACACTAAAGGCAAATAGTGATAAATGCCAATAATATGCAAGGTAAAATATATGTGGTGGGTGGAGTTAGTGAAAAAGAAATTACCAGTAAGGTTGGTTATTTGCACTTATTGTCAAAAGACACTGTCCTGATTTTTATTTGTATTACTTTTGGGCCTTCTGCCATTTTTGTGAGTAAAAGAAAAAATTAAGGAGTAGACGGGGGGACAGAATTGGGAAATTACACAATATGTGTTTGAACCTAAATGACCTGCATGAGCACCACTACACAGCATGTTGGAGCATGTGCACTACCCAACAAGTCACATCTTCGACATGTCAACCATTCCACCCAAATGTGTTATTTAAGCCTATTTCTCTCTTAATTAAATCCTTGATATGTTATTGTTTACTATAGGAGTTTAGCAAAGCCTCACATTTGAGAGGAAATCCTAAATAGAACAAATGTAATGTTGTAGGTTAAATAATACCTCAGGATTATAAAACAGCTTGAAGGTGACTAGATAATTACTGCTTTACTCTCATAATCTCTGCTAGCATCTCTCGGGTGGCCCTACCCATGAACTGAGATTTGTTCCACATCATTAGCGTCTGAGGCCAGTCTCTCGCAGGAAAGAGTGACATTTACTGCAGCACCTTATCATGGCTGCAATACTCCCTCAACATATGTGTGGGTTAGGCACTGTCCATTTAAATGGATCAAGGACAAGGTTTCAAGCATCCATACAAACCGGTTTCATTGGGACAGCGTGAGAGTGCTATCTGATAAAAGCATGGATGGGAGTGGAAAGTTCTGCTGGTGATCTACTGACTGAAAAAGAAGCAGCTAAATAATTTCCATAATGACCAACACAATCACAGCCATGTCAAGGGCAAAATGGGTTAACACTTGCTTTTTTGGCTGTTAAATAAAGGCACAAATACCAGTAAACTGACAACCACTAGCCTGAGTAAATCACATTGTATGATTTATTTAAATACTCTCCTCCCATAAATTTTGCATTTTAGAAGGGGAACTCCTACAAATGCATAAGGTCAGCTGTGTCCATGCCTTCTCAGGCATGTCTTTCACTGTAAACTAGTTATCTATGGTTCCATGAAGAACCTTAAACATCCATGGAAACGTTCCAGTGATGAATAAGGTTCTTTATAGTGGAAAAGGGTTTTTCAGATTTTTATGTTCTTCACATAAAAAAGGGATTGGTTCATTTAAGAACTGTTCACTTTTTTGAGGAACCAAAAAATTCTTCTTTGGCATCGCTGCAAAAACCCCATTTTGGAACTTTCAATTTAAGACTATAGAAGAACCATTTTTGCAAAAGAGAGTTTGATGATGCAAGCTGTTAGTAAACTAGATTTTAAAATTGTAAGAGAAGTAGCAACAGATCTTTTCTTCCGTATTGTGATGTTCATCTGAGTGTATCAAATGAAACAAAATGTAGGGTGGACTTGGTTCTATGCCACTGTTCCTGGAGGCACACCAGCAGCACACATTTTGGATATCTCCCTTTTCTGACCCATCCATTTTAGTTCTTGGAGTCTCTACTAACAAGCTGATGAGTGAAATCAGGTGTGTTTGATTGGGAAAAGTTAGAAAATGTGTAGTGCTGGTGTGCCTCCAGGAACAGGGTTGGGAAACATGCATCAGTTGCTGATTAGATTTTGAGATGTGGGTGTTTTTCTCAAAAGTGGAGGCTGATGTAACTGCGGGTTTAAGAGGACTAAACAATTGGACAAATCCTGAATACGTATTTACACCAGAAGTCTGAATTTATGACATTATGATTAAAGATAAAAAAAACAAAACAAGCATGGATTAATTGTTCGCAATAAGATCTATAAAAATGCATTTACAGAACAGATAGGTTGAACTTCCATTTCATGCTGACTGTAGTGGGAAACATCTCTGCATGCAAGGATCTATTATTCTTCAGGTTTCTGGTGTGCTATCAAACTCAATGCATTCCTTTCTCTCTTGAAAACATGCAGTTCCTGTTTCAACGATGTAAAACAGTGGCACTGAACCACAGGCAGAGCAGCGCAATTACTAGGAGAGCTTGAATGTGGCAGTGCATTCCAAGACATTCAATATTAACAGATGCAATCCAAGACAAACATGTCAGCCGTTAAAGAGTTATCATGTCTCATTTGATCTGGAATATCCTGAATCAAAGACCACCCAGAAGCAAACACAGTGTAATGTTGGCTCCATTTCCCTGGAATGTTTTGGTCCCGTCTCCTGTCTCCTCTCCTTCATGCGTTCTCCTCAGACTGCACACGGCTGTCACTGCAGATTCACACGTCCGCTTCTCCCCGAGGCTGTTGTGGAGAAATGCTTCTGTGCCATATGCAAATTAAATTAGCGGTAGTCTGTCACACCACCTGACTATTTTCAGTGCTTTACCATCAAATGTCTGGCAGGTTTGCTGGACATGGATTATACAAAATAATATGATTTGTAGTCTTTAAAAAAAAAAAAAAACGTGTAGCGCCTTAAAGCTCTGGGGGAATGTAGGGCAAACGAGGAGATCAGAGAGTTATGCAATCTGACTCTGTGATGATAAAAGCATGGAAAATATCCAAACCAGCTGTTATACTCTCCCAAAGCGATCATCAGCCGCTGTGTCCCCAAGCCCAGCAGCACAAACATAACTGACAACTTCATGGTGTTAAAAATGACCAGGGAATCTGAATCACAATCATTTGCTCTGTCAAGTAAATTAGTACTTGTGAAAGGTCACGAGTCACATTCAATATGCAATAAAAATACATATAAAAAAATATAAAAATATGCTTTTAAGCAGTTCACATTCCTGTGCTGGGCATTTGTTGGATGCATTTACTTCACCTTTCACTCTTATTCATGCATTCACTTCAAAAAATAAAGTTGTATTTTTGTCGATTTATTTTTGTTTACAAAACTCATTTCAGGCATTTAAGCATTAGCATTTAGTTCAAATAAAAAAGTACATCATGAGAACATAATGTAAAATGTAAAATTGCCACTGTGATCAAAGTATTATATTATATGATATATATTTACATTTAAAGTGGTATGACACTATTTTGTAAATGTCAGTTACCTGAGGGCACCTGATTTGCAATACTGCACAAATGAGTCTGTTTGGATTTTTGTCTTGTTTTCTAGTATAAAATATCTACAAATTCTAAACACATCAAGATAATTAAGTCTTGTTTTCTGAGAAAGTATCAATTATTATTTTTTTGGTTTAAAACAAGAAAAAAAATATCTGAACATGGGGTAAGAAAAGTAATCTTATCAAAGGAAAACAATAGTATTTTCTTGAAGATATTTTTTCTTGTTTTAAGCAAAAACTAGAATTTTTTATTTTTTTTTTTGCACTGAAACAATTGGAAGATTTGTTTTGTCTTGTTTTAGTCACCAACCTTAATATGTGTGTGGGGGGAAAAAAACAAACCAATGGGGTAAGACAAATCAAATTAATTCAAGATATACAGCATAAACACACGTAATGTATCTTGCTGGAAAACAAGATAATACTGACTTTTTTTCCTCAATGTAAGGCAAAATATGGGAATGCACTTTCCATTTTCTGTCTTGCTAGATGTTGCTCAGATGTTAAGGTTACATGAAACCCATGCAGTCCATTTTTACTTCCATAATTTGGCATATGTAACATTCATGTAATTTTGACTTCATCTTGCTCACTGGTTGTTTTTGCCTTCTTTGAATCCGTTCAGATTTCAAAGAGTAGATAAGTATGAAGGATAGCTGATGTTAATCTTAAACAGCCGCTTTTATCAGCAATTCCTCATAAGCTGAATCTCCACACCACACCCTAACTTTCCACTAAGGGGACAGAAAGAAACTAAAATGTGTCAGTAAAGATATAAAACAAGTTATGTGTCGCAAGACCAAAGCATGGCTCTCTTTTGTAACTCATCAAATCATCAAAGCCTGAAGCAAAGGACATGGAAAACTCATTAATACATTTACACCCTGATAAATACCCCCTAAATAAATGCCATCTGCCGGGAGAGAAAGAGGTCAGGGTGAAGAACAAGATTTGTACTCCTCGAGTTTTAATAGAGTCAACAAGGATGATTCTGATGGAAATCCATGCGGATATGACAATAAGACAGCATGTGCAAGACAGATGGCATCTATCACAAACAGCACTCGGAATACGACGGGACCTGTGTGCTGATGTAAAACTGATGAAAAAGTGAGAAGTAAATGTATATACATCAAAACTAGCAAACAGAAGTGACGCCCCCGCCTGCTAAAGCCACCACACACTCCATTCCAGCAGCATTCCTGCCTCCGCTGCGGCCAACTTCCTAACAACCAGCCCGCTCCTGCTGCGTCTGCACCACCAGAGGAAGTTCTTTAACATTAATCTGCTCTCGTTTAGAGTTCTCACTTGGCTAATTATCCCACAGTATAGAGTTTATTAGGTGCTTTGTGCTTCCCTGATAAATGCACTGGAGTGGGTTTCAGTGACAGGGCCAGATGGCTATGCCTAAGGCAATGTGGGATCATGGTGCCCCTCCAAATCCAGACAAACATGCACATAACCTCGTCCCTTTCAACACCTGTTGTGAAAGCAGGACTCACTTTCTTTCAAGCCTATCATTGTGAGGATTTTAATGAATGCTTGGAACGCTACTGCAGATTTATTGGCATGTGTTACGCATGAGAGCATCAGAGGACATTGAGCATGTCTGGAAACGTTTCATATCAAAACAGATGAAAAGACAGGAAGAAGACCTGGCTGATCATAAGCATTCATGAAAAATTGATTGGTGGTCTGTAAAAACAACACTTTTATACATCCATGCATCTATATTCAAAATATTAATACCAATATAAATAATACACATATAACATATATTTATATTCTTTAATATTTCAATATAATAGTATACAGCTATGGAAAAAATTAAGAGACCACTTGAAAATTCTCACTTCCTCTGGATTTACTAGATATGAGTTTGACTAAAATGTTAATATTTGTTTTATTCTATAAAGGTCTGATAACATTTCTTCCAAATTTCAAATACAAATATTGTCATTAAGAGATTTTTTTTTTTTTTTCAGAAAATGACAATTGGTCAAAATAACAAATGTTTCCATTTGTTGTGATTGAAAATCGGGGTTATTCCACCACATACTGATTTCTTAACTCTTCTGAAGTAAAAATATTGGTATTGTGTGTGATTAAAAAAAAATTACTATAAACATGTCTGTAAATATGGCATCTTTTTTGGTATTTTGACCAATTGTCATTTCATGCTCTAAAGGATAACATTATTTAAAATTGGGAAGAAATGTCATCAGTAGTTTACAGAATAAAACAAAAATGAATTTTTTACTCAAACACATAACTATAAATCGTAAATCCAGAGAATTTTCAAGAGGTCTAAGAATTTTTCCCATAGCTGTATTACTATGAAATATAAAAAATTATGGTAATTTTTGGGATTTGTACAGGGTTTTTTTCTTGCACAGCTACAGTAACATAAACTGCTTAACCAAAATGTATTTTACTATATACATATTATGGATATTTATTTATTTATCTTTTTAATATGAAATTGAGAGATAATTAAAGACATTAGGCCTACAGATCTAATGTTTACGTTACTTATATTCAGGTGTGATTTTTGGTCACAAGTGTCAATTTGGCGCCAGGTAAAATACATGCTTTTACAACTTCAGCAAAAATGTAGAATTAGACTAAACCTGCTTGGTATACATAATTAAATTCCTTTAACCAACAATGACACTCCCGTGTTCAAAGATACTCCACCCATATGCCTACAAACATCAATCTAATTATTCATGAGGAAAAACACTCAGGTGTGAATAGAGGTCATAAACAACTTGCCAGAAATCCTGTGAACATACAGAGAAATGAAAGGATAGTTCACTCAAATATGAATAATCTCTAAATCATTTACTCCCCATCATGTTAAATGTTGTTTGACTTTCATTGTATTGACAAAAATAATCAAAGAAATTCTTCAAAATATGTTCTACAGAAGAAAGAAAGTCATACCGGTTTGGAATGACATGTGGGTGAGTAAATGATGACTGAATATTAATTTTTGTGTGAACTATCCCTTTGAAGGACTTTAAAGGCGGGGCAGACAATCACATTTCATGCTTGCATCATGTATAGGTTACATAAATCAGGGTGGAATTTTCCATTGACACCTCCAAAAGAAACGATCTCGGAAAGCTGGTTATGATGCAGGGATCCTGAGGGCAGAACAACACATTTTGTTTTGTCAGTTATATATGTTAGATCTCCTTTAGAGGTCTAAAAGGTATTGAGGTTAACATGTTTCATCAAAACCTTTCCATACAAATGCATGACATTTATAACTGTATTTTAGCTTGGACTAGAAACCAGGCAACCATCCTATAAGATATGACAGCTTAGCCCTTATAATGTGAGGTTATATGTCATTTGGGATACACTATTCACTATGACGTATACTGTAATCATTAGG
This sequence comes from Sinocyclocheilus anophthalmus, assembly GCA_018155175.1. Lineage (NCBI taxonomy): Eukaryota > Metazoa > Chordata > Actinopteri > Cypriniformes > Cyprinidae > Sinocyclocheilus > Sinocyclocheilus anophthalmus. The sequence continues at coordinate 639,707 of JADLZN010008040.1, forward strand.
CCCAGTGTGTCATGGTCATTAGGTGTAAATGCACGTAAAACAATATCACTTTTATGTTCACCTGCTCGAATCTGAACAAGCACAGAGAGCAAATTATCTTTATACTTTATACTCCATAATACACTTTTTTTTCCCCAGACACATTTTGATGGAGTTTTAAAACAGGTATCCTGTGTCTGCCAAGTCCCTGAGAGAAAACATGAGAGCAGGCCAAGAAATCAAACCGAGCAGAGCCCTGCGGAGGTCATGTGAACCTAAATTGTATCTCAGATGTTCAAACTGTCAAGTTGTTTTGTGGTTGTATCAGTTAACGCTTGGCATTGAAACTACACTAAATGGCAGCCCTAAAAGACTTACTGAATCTCAATCAGGAATGTTTCTTTAAAGCCTGAAAAGATATTCGAAACCTCAAAACCTTCATTCATAACTAGCACGAAATGCACAGTGAAGAACGTGACTCTACATGTAGCAGCGTTTGAATCATTTCCTCTACATTTATCCGATTGCAAATAAACAATATTATCAATGAATAGTTATTTTTAAAGTCTTCATTTCATCTTTATTTAATTTTTGGGGTGTACTAGAATAGGTTTTCATGCTTGATAGTTTCAAAGGTGCATTATTTTTCACATATTTTAAATGATTGCAGCACCTCTCTTCCCAGTCTGTTTGCTTCCCAAAAGCATCGCTAGCTAACTATGGTCGTTAATTCTATTGAACTCTGTTGGTAATGGTGGAACTTGTGACCATAGTTGCTTTTGGGAAACACGCATCCCCTAAGTAGTCTGTTTCGTGAAAAGACCCTCCTCCGATTAAATACAAAATGCGCTCTGATTGGTTAGCAGGCCCAGTGCGTTGTGATTGGCAAACCGCTTCCGGAAATGACACGCCCCTTACCATAACGGCAGTTTCATCTGCTCAGCTACAAATATTAACGATGGCGTCAATTTTGCCATACCAATTTGAGCCTGATTAAGACCCTGAGAATGTTTGTGAACAACAGGATCGTGCAGAATCATTACAAGCACAGATTTGATAGATTCAGAGTGGTATGATTTTTTCTTACAGTCTATGGTCAAAGTCCCTTTAAGACAAGTCATTTCACTCGGCCATCTTTAAAATGCCTCATGGCCAGCTATTTCAGTCATGCAAGCACAGCTCCTATCTCGTCAAATGGAGAAACATCTAATTCTCTAAAGCTGTTCACCAAGTTTACGATTCAATTTCATATTTGAAATCACCAGTGAACAACTGACAACTGTCTCGTAAATGTTGTTTCTTATGCTCAAATAATGTTAAAAAAAGAAACTAAACCAGCCAATGCACATATCCATTACTAGACACACGTCTCAGAACTGCAGCTGATGCGTTGACTTTACCAATTGGCGATTGGCTCTTTTATTTAGAAGGTGGGACTATTTCATCATATTGCGCATTGCACTTACTCCTATTCATAAGTCATAGGATAGGACAGTGCCACCGTCTCTGATATCTCTAAGGTCTTGTGCTTATGGTTCCACTAGGGCCTCCCTTTTATTATGATATATTTTTACTTATTCCATGGCGGGGAATTATTTAAATGAGTGTTCATTGTGAATTCACAACATCCGGAGAAGAGTTGCTGAAGAAGTCGAACAAGCCGGCGTTTGTTTTTAGTTCTTGAAAAGTGTTTTCTGTTAAAGAGAACATCTTTTTTGAGTGGACTTTGAGCTTTGTAACCTTGCAGATCTTTTTTTTTAATGCTCAAACAGCAAAATTACACTAAAGCTAAAAAAAGCGAGAAAGCATAAAAGCTTAACGTTTCTCCCCCTTTAATATATAAATACAATAAAAAATAATAAGCGCAATCTTTTGATGTGCCCTGAAGAACAACGCCTGCACTAAAAAAAGTTTTGCTTCCAGTGAAAGTGATAAAGAAGTGTGTCAGCAATTCTGCTTCTCCACCAAGAAAAATGTCTTTTATTTCCCAACAATGAGCCGTGACAAGCTCTTTCCTCGCTCTGTGAGAGCAGCTGGATGGAAGGCAGACGGCCAGCTGAAGGATTAGAGGATCAATCATCGAGACGACCAGGGGTAACAGATAATCAGCGAAGGGGCATGCACCTAGAGGTCATGCACAAAGAGAGGGCATTGTGTCCTTGAGGAAGGGTCGTACCTTTTGCCCGACTCTCACACAAAGCATCAGATCTCCTCCTCACGCTGACAGCCAGCACCCCACGGCTCAGTTGAGATGAAAATGTCAGTAAAAGGTCACGAAGGGTTGAAGAACCCTCATTAGAGGAAACGAGACATCTTTTCCTACACAAACATGTTTCTGAAATTAATTTTTAAGCAGAAAAACTGGTTCTCACAATGTTCTGCACAACATGTCCAAGACTAAAGACCGAGGCAAAATCCTTTAGACGAGGCAGTTGGTCTGTTGGAAAATGCGTGATGAATGAAGAGATGATGACAGAGAGAGGTATGACGGAGAGGGACCGTGGGAGCAATATTAGAACTTCAATTATAGTCAAAAGTCATAAAATCCTCTAGAATTGCCTGCTGATGCCCATGAGTGGTGAACTGTGGAGATATTGATGGGAATGGGACGGATCTCCATTGTGCAGGTGTCATTAAGACATATAATCGAGAACCTGAACTCCTGTAATTATGCCTGGATGCTTTATGCCATAAGTCATGAGACACTCCATGACTTTAATATCACGTCTCTATGGTGTTAAAATCATCACCTGTGTGGCCTTCAAAGAATTTTAATATTTACAATTAAAGGTGCAGTATATAATATTGACTGCTAGAGGCTGAAATGGGTACTGCAGTCCAAATTCAACATTTTGGAGAGAGTTGTTTCTCCCGCCCCTTCTCCTCCAGGTTCACGCGGGCTGCCAGATTAAGGACAGAATGAGCGCAATTAAAAATGGAAGGCGATGAAGTTGATGACTTGGTTTACTGGCATTTTAATATTTAACTGGTCATAGAGCTTTTTAGATGGATTCCGAAGCTTTTTTTCTTTTTTCTTTTAGGATGGGTAGAATCTGTGATCTCTTATGCAGTTCGTTTGCTGGCTTCCATGGCTGTTTTCCTCCAACTGGCAACCCGGGGTGTCGAAATCCTATTGGGTAAACTGGCAATGGGCGGGGTCACACAGATCAGAACAAAAACAGACATTCCGACACTGAACACACATTTCAAAGTAGAACAACTGCCTGTGGCATTGTTTTTCAGAGAAACAAGTATGTGAAATTAGTTTCCTAAATATCTGCAAACATATGCTCTTTTCATGCTTTGGTACAGTCAAAAAAGTACAGCACCTTTAAGCATGTGATTTCTGCACGTCTTTCAATCACAACTAGACAATTAATAGAGCTAATGAAAGACAAGGGAGCTGTTTTTCTATCCGCAAGGTGTAGTGGTGACGTATGAGCACCTGATGTTGATAGATGGGTCTGCTTGGCATTGTATGAATGAGTTACTATATTTGGACATAGATTTTAAAGTCTCAACAGGTACACGCTGCCTTGAAATATGTCTGTTTTGAGTTGTGCTGTGACCATACAGCAAAGTATGTAGGTCAAGCAACAAACGAGTTCGAAAAGAGAGTACAAGGTGGCAGCTCTTGCTTTGGAAAGTAGTTTCTAACTCGAAGCTTAACCCTAAAGCACCACATTATTTAATTATTTTCATGTTATGTCTGGTAGTCGATAAATAGCCGATGAATTAATTCATTATTAATTAATTCACCCCATTTTGTATAAATAAATTCAAAATAAAACATTAGAAACTAAAATCAGATATTTTAAATGCTACAAGTGCATTTAGGCAATACATTATAATGTACAGTATGAAAATGTATATTCATTTTGCTTTAAAGATTACAATAGTGTTATTAAAGTATCAATGTTTTAAATAAGGTAATCTAAATATAAAAGAAAAAATGTTTATTCATGCACAATAAAATATCATAAAAAATTAGCATTATATTGTGCATCAAAGAAAATTTGGAAATGCATTTGATTTGATTCCAATTAGACTAGATCTTAGACTTAATAATGTAACAGTCGATTCTGGTATAGTGTCATTCATTTTTTGTGTCCCTTGAGTAAAAAAAAACAAAAATATTAATAACTCATGAGATTTCTGTTTCAAGGCATGCTTTGTGCCAACTTTTTAGATTAAGCATGTTTCAGAATTGATTTTTCAAGGGCTTTATATCAGTGCAAAAACTTCTAACAGTCTTGGCTAGAAAATCAGTGAGCCAATAGAGGTCAGCTCTTTCTGCTTTGTAAAAAAAAAAAGGGATCACTAGGATTTTACCTCATAACAGAGTTTATCTACTGAGCTTTAGAATTGATATTCATAGGCAAGTGATGAAGACCGCAAGAGAAATAAAGACTGTTATATGTTAGAACTGCATTATGCACTAAACAGGTTTAAATCTATACAGTGACTAATTTTATTATCTCAGTAATTAAATCATCAGTTACTCAAATCATTAGCAACACACATAGTAAACAAATAAAATCCATCTGTGAATTGTCAAGCTCTTTGGACAAATACATTCTTCCCAACATATCTCTAGAAAAAACAACAACAACAAATAAAAGCCTAATGTTGTGACTGGTGTGCACAGAAGAAAGGACTTGCCCAGACTTGCGGGTGCTTTTTTCCATAGTTCATTACAGGTTGTGAGAAGGACTGGCTGTTTGCAGTGGCATCAAAAGACCCCACAGACCACATGCTCAAATTGTCTATTATATCACTGTGGGATTTCCTCCTTTAACAAAGCATTCTCCCCATGACCTCTCAGTGCCTTTGAACACCAACTCAAGTGTTTCATCTCAGACAGGGAGCTGTGAATGAATGATGAATTGCCCCAGAACAAAGTGCTGTCGTCCAACACAATCAGACTGTTGAAAAGTACTCTCTGCCGACATGTTTACTTTACAGTCAAGGACGTTGCCTCTTCCCAGACCCAAATCTGCAGATAAATGAAGCTTGCATGGCACCGAGATGCCCAGGCGTTGTGTGCTGGACTGTGAGATTGACAGGCAGCGGGTGGGTGGGTGACTGAAGAGCAGAAATGGGCAGATGGTGGTCTGTTGGGACGTGATTAGGTGGCTTCACAGCAAACTGTCTGCAGGCAGGTGAGTTTAACCCCGCTGGGAAGGCTCAGTCTCACTCGGCTGTTACAATTAGAAAACTTTGAGGCCACTTTATGTCCATGTCCATCAGGGCCACTCCGTCGCTTCAGTGCAAAGCTCCTAAAGCTCATTTAAGATTGTCTACAACAGGGGTCTTCAAACTTTTTGAGGCCAAGGACCCCCTTGGTGGCTAGGAAGAGCATTAAAAAAATAAAATAAATAAATAAATAAAATTATATATATATATATATATACAAAATATATATATATATATATATATGTGTTTGTGTGTAAAATGTAACTACATACATTAACATATTGATTGATATAATGGGAGTAATATAGCTCAAGCCACTAGTGCAGTTGGGTGTACTCTGTCCCACCAGCATTTTTTTTAAAGTGCCAGCCTCCTTCAGCATTTTTGTTCATTTTCAGAAAACATTTATTGCCCCCAGAATATTTTGTGCATGAATACCTGAACATGCAATAAGTCAAAAGAAAAAAAAAGCTTAAAAATTGAAGCAAAATTTAAAAAAAATTATTATAGCTTCATGCATTCTTTTTTTGTTGTTTTTATAAACACTTATGTGCGTAAGTTTAAAAATCTTTTTAAAAAAAGCAACATTTTGAACAAAAAGCTGAGAAAATTACATTTTGGGAAAGTTAGTCTGCATTAGATTACGAACGAGGTCACAAAAATAAGATGGAGTAGAACCCCAAAGCTTCACAGTCCTAAACTACATCCTGGCTCGACATTTCATTCAGTAACGTTAGGCAGTTTTGATTTATGTGAGGATCATAGTTATTTTACAAATGCATCTGCTTATATATGCTATCGCTTGTTTCTGCTTCTTTTTTGCCTATGTTTGATCCGGACATTCAGTACTCTTGCAATTCAAAAGAGGTACAGTCTAGTGCCTCCCACCATGAAAACATATAAAGACGGAAAGTGACATCAATTTCAGGAAAGCATTGTCTCACAAATTATGGAAAATTCTGTCAGGGAAAATAATTAATGGCTAAAGAGTTTAGATGACCCTAATTGACTCGTTTTGCTCTGCGATAGTCCAAGTAAACTTGCAGACAGCATGTTTTAGATGCTGATGGGGAAAGAGGGTAGCTCGGCCCACATTAGCTGGTTTTCCATCCCATGCTGGAAGGAATTATCGGACTGGAAAGCGGACAGCTGTCAGTGATCTGAGGGCAGAGCAGCAGTTAGTCTCGGCCACATGCCAGGCCAGGCTGCCACCCCTCCACCGTCACTCTCCAAGAAACACTCCAATACCAAACATCTCAGATGACCACTGAACAACCAGTCATTGCCTGCTAAAGGAAACATTAATCTGATCCAAAGAGTCTTCTGTCCTGGTTTTGTTGTTCTGCATTAACCACTTCAGCTTTTTTCAACATCCTCAAAACATTTTCCATTTTATTTTTCAGGTCAAAAAGACCCAGGAAAGTGTCCTTAGCAAAACAGATTACATTTGTTCTGAGGCTTTGCGGCTTGCTTTATAGCTTGCTCATTAACCCCAGTAATGAAATAAGTGTCTTCAGTGGTGGTCTTAAATAAAACCATAAACAACCTGAAAATATGCAAGTCATGCAGTCAAGCTGTTGCAGGACCTTGAGGTGTGGACATTTTTTCCAAAACAAAATTCTTCTTAGAAACAGACATTCGTAAACACTAAATTTGTTGTTCTATTGATTAAATTCAATTTGAATGAGATATTCAACAACATTCTTTACCAAAAGAAACCAATAGTAAAATAGAAACCAGATTTGGACTTTTTCGAAAAAAATAATATGAGTGCTTACCTGGAAAACTCACCGCCATTGATGCTAAGATCTGGACTGCATTTCCCAAAAGTATCGTAAGCCTAAGTAGATCGTAGAACCATAGCCACCAATGGTGTGTACAATCAATTTAGCTCACGATGCTTTTGAGAAACGCAGGCTGGACAGTTGCCAGTGAATGCCTGCCTAAGACGTTCTGATGAGGTTATATTAAAGGGGTTGTATGTGAGTTTCTAGGTGCTATAGAAAACCACACGCTATATATATCGGGGCGCTTTATATGGCCAGGTCGGCACACAGCTCTCTAAGATATGGTTTAACGAAAAACCAATATCTGTAGACCACTACAAAATATTAAATGTCAAATATGTATATTTACTGAGTAAAGCACTATACTTGAGGGATGGCCAGAGATACGATTTCTAGTTTCACATTATTTATCTTCAGGACATGCCTTTTAAAGAAATAAGTATCATCTTTATGCAAAGGTTGACTCACATTGGGGTTTGACCACCGAAAATGTATCCAGTAAAATATACTCAGAGCATATTGAAATGACAAATCTCTCTATAACCGAAACACATAAGGCCTCTAAAAAATTGAGATACCAAAGAAAAGTTGTTAAGCCCAAAATCTCAAGGGGCATTAAGATCTTAAAGGGGGATCATTGACGTTGCTAAAAAGAACATTATTTTTGTGTATTTGGTGTAATGCAATGTGTGTATGCGTTTTCCAAATAATGTACATTATTGTTTTTCCTCTATGCCCCGCCTTTCTGAAACGCGTAGATTTTTACAAAGCTAATCGTTCTAAAAAAGCGAGGTGTGCTATGATTGGCCAGCAATCCAGTGCGTTGTGATTGGACGAATACATCAAGCGTGTGACGGAAATGTTACACCCCTACCATACTGTGATGCCGTGTCAGGCTGGAGCGACGAGACAAAAACAATAAAATCCATTATAAACGGGGCATTTGTTGCATCCAGTGGGAACATGATTACTGATTATAAGGACTTATACTGTCTTTTTAGAATCAGAATCAGAATCAGAATCAGAAAGAGCTTTATTGCAAAGTATGTTTGCACATACAAGGAATTTGTTGTAGTGTCACAAAATTCCAGTACACTGAGACAACAACAACACACAGATAATAAAAGTGAGATGTGAATAAAATACACATGCATAAATATAAACCACAAAAAAAAGAATAAATTGTATGTACAGGTGTGATATAGATGGAATAGGAATAGAATAAAATAAAATAAGTTGTAGGAATGTACTAGGGTTTAGGGTTATAAATAAGTATAAGGTTATTGCACATAATGTACTTTAATTGCACAATGGGAGAACAATAACTGTTCATGAGGTAGATTGCCTGGGGGAAGAAACTGTTCTTGTGCCTGTCTGTCCTGGTATTCGGTGCTCTGTAGCGCTGACCAGATGGCAAAAGTTCAAAAAGGAGCTGGCTTGGATGTGAGGGATCCAGAGTGATTTTATTTACACGGTGTTGCATCGCGCCGCGTAACATAAAACCATGTCTGCATTGTGATCGGAGAAATGACAAACAACAAAGTGCTACTCTACACTGCTCAAAACACACGTTTGAATCATCAGTGGCAAATCCTTTAAATATGAAAGTGTACTTACAGGCTGTGAGTCAGCATTATTTGTCTGAACATCATAGACGGTGGTCGAGCGCGCCGAAGGGGAAACGGGAACTGAATTCACCAGAACACCGGCATTGTAGGCTATTCTCCCAGGAAACAGTCCTCGTACTCTGTAAAATGCATTGCACACATCTGAATATTTGGTTTGAAGTGTTCTGGAACAGTGTTGTAAATACAACTTACCACTGATTATACGAAACAAACAGCATCTCACGAAAATGGCGGTGGCGGTGGCAACAATACTACAGCGAGAATCAAGTTACTCCTTCTTTCTTTGCGTGAACATTTTGATGGTGTTATGCAAATCTCCCCACATTGTGACGTAGACATGTGGGAGCGTGTTAGAACGAGCCGTTTTAGGAGGACGTGGACGAGTCTTAACTTTTATAAAGAAAATCTATTTGAGTTTGAGACTTTAGTCTTTGCAACTTCAGGGATCTGATCTATTCACGAACAGCTTGTAACACTCCAAAGAAAAGGAAAACTTGAAATCACATCATAAGACCCCTTTAATATTTGAGTTACAGGCAAGCAAATGTTGGAGAAAAAATTTGAAAAGTGCTTTTTCTCATTTTTGAATGGTCACCGTTGTCACATAACGCAACAAAGATTGATAAAGTCAACAGATTTTACTAACAGACCTACCAATCCCTGTGCAAAAATAAAATGATGCTGCCATCTTTCTAAAATCATTTTTACCCCCCTGTAATCTGGCTCAAATCTCAGGTGAAAACTGTCATTTATCCTCCTCTCCAAAATAGTGGATTACTCAGTAAATATTCATCCATGACATTTAATATCTTGGCTTTCATCACTATACATTTCTGTCTTTCTTCAGAAAAAATATTAGAAAAATAAAAAATTTGAGCCAGGGACCTGGCTGGTTGAGTTGACACGGAAGAACCCAATAGTGCTGGACAAGAATGATATATTTCCTGATGCACAAAGTTCCTGTCAAAATAAAGCAATAGATACAAAAACTAATTGTGTCTCAGGCCCTGTCCACACGAACATGGTTATTTTTAAAACCACAGGTTTTTCTACGCTGTTTGGCCATTCGTCCACACACAAACACAGCACCAGGTTACTGAAACCAAACATTTTTGAAAACGCCTGCAAGGGTGAAGATTTTCAAAAACTCCGGTTGCAGTGTTGTCGTGTAGTTGACAGCGAAACCGGAGATTTTGGCTTGTGACGTCGGAGCATGCGCTGTTATCGCTGCCTACTGGAAACTTTTTCAGCTTATGATTGGCCAACATGGCTTTACGGTTGAGATTATATAGCCACCTGTTGGTTTGGCATGCTCTTGACTGTGCTTCATAGCATGCATTTGCATTTTCATGTGGACAGAGTTTTTTTTTTAAACGGAAGAAGGAAAAACTCTGTTTATAAAAACACCGGTGTACGTGTGGACATGGCCTCATATATGTTCTTTTTGACATGTTACACAAGGTTCTGCCAGTTGGGTACCATCTGTTTGCTATCTCAGCCTGATTATAACCAGCTGTGTGGTGGGAACTTTCTTTCACACAGTGTCACGCTCTCTGTCAATGCCATATTTCACTATCACATCCAATACTGTCAAGATACCATCTCCTTATGAATCATAATCCTTATGAATGACATTTCGGAAAATTGCTGGAGACATGGCATTGATTTGAAATTTATCCAACTTGTGACCTGAAATAAAATGGAAAACATTTTTGGGATGTATTTTTTTTTGCTTGACACACCTTTTAAAGGTGAAAATTAAAACAGTGTTGTTGTTTTTTCCCACTCTCAGTAAGAAAATAATTTTTGCCGTGTAGAGGTATCAGAAAAGTAGTCCATATGATTGTGCACTATATTTCAAGTCTTCTGAAGCTATACAATAGTTTTATGTGAAACACAAACCCAAATTTAATCAATTTTTGACATAATTCCTAGCTATCTTTGGCAAGGTCATAGAGTTAAACAATAAACTGATATCTGATTCATGAGTGACTCATTCATGCAAGTTGGATCTTTTCAATGAACGTATTCCACAGAAAAGAGAAAGTCAGACAGGTTTGAAAGGAGTGAGTAAATGATGACAGGATTGTCATTTTTGGCTGAACTATTCCTTGAAGTATTTCCATTCATTTCCTGCATCTGTGTTTAAATTCTGTAGCAATTTCCTCCCATCTTCTTCCTCAGGAGCCCTTTCTCACATGACCACAATGTGTGGCTAATTCTGAGGAATCACAAGTATTATAGTGCCTCAATAGCTTAACATGCCCCAGCAGTTTTACCTCTCCATCTTCTCTTGTGGGAGCAAGAGCCACATGTTAAGAGGCAAGCTACTGAACGTAATGACTGAGCACTTGAAAGGATTTGAATGGCATGAAAGAGGCACAGATCCGTCCTTTTGTAAACAGATTCTCACGGGGACTAGACTTATGGAGAGATTAGCCCTTTCAATAAACAAGTGGATGTATCACGCTGCAAACCCGGTGCAGCTGGGCATTAGTGCACCATTGTTCCGGGTAATCTGGGATGCTTGCCATTTAATCTGAATGCTATTAAAATCTCTCTTTTCCTGTGGATTACTAAGAGAGATAATAGAGCTAGCAGGTCGTCCTGACCTTCACATTAACTGTGAATCTCCCAGCGCTGCACTGAGTGTTCTAGTCTTCACATTTTCAGAAGCAGCTAAGATCCCATGAAATCACAATTGGAGTTGTTGGCTTTTATTCCATGTCTGTTAGCTTTGAGGTCGTCTATATGCTAGTGTGCTTGTGTTGTGTTGACGAAATTCCCATTACGCAGATATACATATTTAAAATGTATAGTCTTTCTCCGCTTGGAAACAGTCTAAAAATGCTGATTATTCATTTTGCATTCACTCAGTTTGTCTGTTTAGACTTGAGCAATGAATACCACATTGATAGCACACGTACTGTTAAAGATGGCTTCATCTGGAAAGCATCTGCTGTGTACAAACATCTGACAGACGTCTTTAAGATGTCAGTTTTACAATTATTCTAAATCATAAACATCTTAAATACGTCTTCTAAACGTCTGTTTGACATCTGATAGGAAATGTCCTATAGATGCAGATGAGCAAACACTCTAAAAAATACGTCTTGCAGATTTAAATGCAGACGTCAAATAGACGTCTCTGTGATGTACGTGTGCTACCAGGGACAGAACTATAGGTACTGACTATTAAAAAAAAGAAATAATCAATACGAATAAACCATATCATGGGGTCTCTAAAGGTGCACTCAATTTATTTAATTATTAAAATGCTTTATAGAATCAGGAATGAGGTTTTATTGCCAGGTATGGTTTAACCATAAGGGGAGAAAAAAAATAAGTATTTAGTCAGCCACCAATTGTGTAAGTTCTCCCACTTAAAAAGATGAGTGAGGCCTGTAATTTCATCATAGGTATACCTCAACTATGGTAACTACTATAAAAAAAAATCCAGAAAATCACATTGTAGGATTTTAAAGAATTTATTTGCAAATTATGGTGAAAAATAAGTATTTGGTCAATAACAAATTTCATCTCAATACTTTGTTATATACCATTTGTTAGTAATGACAGAGGTCAAACGTTTTCTATAAGTCTTCACAAGATTTTCACACACTGTTGCTGGTATTTTGGCCCATTACTCCATGCAGATCTCCTCTAGAGCAGTAATGTTTGGGGCTGTCGCTGGGCAACACGGATTTTCAACTCCTCCAAAGATTTTCTATGGGGTTGAGATCTGGAGACTGGCTAGGCCACTCCAGGAACCTTGAAATGCTTCTTACGAAGCCAATACTTCATTGCCCGGGCGGTGTGTTTGGGATCATTGTCATGCTGAAAGACCCAGCCACGTTTCATCTTCAATGCCCTTGCTGATGGAAGGAGGTTTTCACTCAAAATCTCACGATACATGGCCCCATTCATTCTTTCGTTTACACGGATCAGTCGTCCTGATCCCATTGCAGAAAAACAGCCCCAAAGCATGATGTTTCCACCCCCATGCTTCACAGTTGGTATGGTGTTCTTTGGATGCAACTCGGCATTCTTTCTCCTCCAAAACACGACAAGTTGAGTTTTTACCAAAAAGTTCATTTTGGTTTCATCTGACCATATGAAATTCTCCCAATCCTCTTCTGGATCATACAAATGCTCTCTAGCAAACTTCAGACAGGCATGGACATGTACGGGCTTAAGCAGGGGGACACGTCTGGCACTGAAGGATTTGAGTCCCTGGTGGCGCAGTTTGTTACTGATGGTAGCCTTTGTTACTTGGTCCCAGCTCTCTGCAGGTCATTCAATAGGTCCCCCCGTGTGGTTCTGGGATATTTGCTCACAGTTCTTGTGATCATTTTGACCCCACGGGTGAGATCTTGCGTAGAGCCCCAGATCGAGGGAGATTATCAGTGGGTCTTGTATGTCTTCCATTTTCTAAAAATTGCTCCCACAGTTGATTTCTTCACACCAAGCTGCTTACCTATTGCAGATTCAGTCTTCCCAGCCTGGTGCAGGTCTACAATTTTGTTTCTGGTGTCCTTTGACAGCTCTTTGGTCTTGGCCATGGTGGAGTTTGGAGTGTGACTGTTTGAGGTTGTGGACAGGTGTCTTTTATACTGATAACAAGTTCAAAACAGATGCCATTAATACAGGTAACGAGTGGAGGACAGAGGAGCCTCTAAAGAAGAAGTTACAGGTCTGTGAGAAACAGAAATCTTGCTTGTTTGTACGTGACCAAATACTTATTTTACCGAGGAAATTAACAATTAATTCTTTAAAAATCCTACAATGTGATTTTCTGGATTTTGTTTTCTAATTTTGTCTCTCATATTTGAGGTATACCTATTATGAAAATTATAGGCCTCTCTCATCTTTTTATGTGGGTGAACTTGCACAATTGGTGGCTGACTACATACTTTTTTGCCCCACTGTAAGAGGAATTTGTTTTCATGACAGAAGCTCCACAGTGTAACAGAATGACAGTGACAGAACAAAAAACACAGATAATAAAAAATAGAACAAGTAAATAAGGAATAAAAATATACAAATCGACAATTGTATGTACAGGTATATAACAATAGACAGTTTTTTTGTATGTACAGGTATATTATGTGCAAAATTGAAATGTAGACTGAGTATGTGAGTTAGATAAATAAGTGTATGAGTGAATAATAGTGTTGTGTGTTCCACGTCTATTGTCAAGTGTTCATGAGAATGGATTGCCTGAGGGAAGAAACTGTACTTATGCCTGGCTGTTCTGGTGCTCAGAGCTCTATAGCATCGACCAGATGGCAACAGTTCAAAGAAGGAGTGTGCTGGATGTGAGGGGTCCAGAGTGATTCTGCCAGCCCTTTTGCTCACTCTGGATGAGTACAGTTCTTGGAGAGAAGGGAGGGTTGTACCAATGATTCGCTCAGCAGTCCAGACTACCCTTTGTAGTCTTCTGAGGTCAGATTTTTTGTAGCTGAGCTGAACCAGACAGTTACAGAATTGCAAAGGATGGATTCAATGATGGCGGAGTAAAACTGTTTCAGCAGCTCCTGTGGCAGTTTGAACTTCCTCAGCTGGCGAAGGAATATCTCCTTTATGTATAGATAAATAAATGAATGATACATTTGAGAAATTAATTTTACAATTATGTACAATAGGCTATAGCCTACTCACATTTCAAGTGGCGTATAAAAAGCAGGTTTCATAATCGAATAATAATGAACAGAAAAATATAAAGTCCAAACAAGCAGTACAGTATAAATGAATATGTTTGAACTGAACCCCAAAACGTCAGTTTTATTCATTTTTATCAGTTCAAAATCATTCTGATTGTACACTGACTTCTAATAACGCGCATTCGTTTCTAGCTTGTAATAGTCTGCAAATGTATATTATGTGCCAGTGTGGTCAATTTCGGTCGCCATTACCGTACAAAAGCTCACGTGCAAAAAGCTTGCACACAAATGATAACATTAGCGGTTTTATTTCAGCAAAGTAAAGGTTCTGTCATTCCTGTTTATGCAGTGGTTTTATATTCCTTTATAGATAAATAAATGAATGATACATTTGAGAAATTAATTTTACAATTATGTACAATAGGCTATAGCCTACTCACATTTCAAGTGGCGTATAAAAAGCAGGTTTCATAATCGAATAATAATGAACAGAAAAATATAAAGTCCAAACAAGCAGTACAGTATAAATGAATATGTTTGAACTGAACCCCAAAACGTCAGTTTTATTCATTTTTATCAGTTCAAAATCATTCTGATTGTACACTGACTTTCAATTAAGCGCATTCTGTTTCTAGCTTGTAATAGTCTGTCAAATGTATATTATGTGCAGTGTGGTCAATCGTGTCGCCATTACACGTACAAAAGCTCACGTGCAAAAGCTTTGCACACAAATGCATACATTAGCGGTATTTCAGCTAAAGTAAAGGTTTCTGTCATTCCTGTTATTGCAGTGGTTTTTATATCTCACCTTATCAGTCGACATTGTTCTTCCTGGCTTTTGAAAGCAGTTAGATTGTCAACAAATGCAAGTGTACAGTCACCCACGGAATGAATATTTAGGACAGTGAATTCCACTCTCGTAACTGTAGGGGGCTCCAAAGCGCCAAAAAAAAAAAACTACATAAAGTTGCTCTATTAAATATATCAAGTTTTTGACCAAATCTGTGTGCTATATAGTACGAAGAAAAAAAAAAATATATAAAAATACCTGTGAAGTAGTATGTTTCACAGTATTTATAAAACAATAGACAAAACGTTCCCTGTTGATTATTATTCCGGCAGATTCTGGAGGATGACGATGGGTTTGTTTGATTTTAGCACTGGTGGGGACATGACGGCAGACAACAGACATTTAATTGTTTAAATTAAAATTATTAAAATTATGTACCCACACAGAGAAATTTTGTTCAGATTTTTTTTAATGTTCATCTCAATTTGTAAGTGACTTTTCTTTCTGTTTTAAAGATATTTTCTTTGTAGCCTTTTGTTTGACTACTCGAAAGACAATATAGGAAAATATAAATGAAATAATTAGTTTCCTGCTTGCCAAATTTCACATACATAAACATTTCACATTCACAAAGCTGTAAACCTCTCTTTTCTTTATTCAAAGCTGATCTAGAGAAGCACACGGAAACTGAAGTTCTGTTAATCCCAAAGCAGTGAAAACTGCATCTCTATATTCATCCTACAGTAGGCTATGTGTCCTCTAATAATAAAAAATATGCTAAAGTTAAACCATAGTAACCACAAATTAACCATCGTTTTGCTACAATAACCATAGTTTAACCATGGTATTTGTAGAAAAAAAACAACAACAAAAAACAAAACAAAACATGGTTGCGACAATTTTACTATAATAAAACCATGGTTAATTTTCTAAAGGGATTTGTTTTTGTGTATTCTTTCTTTCTTTCTTTCTTTCTTTATAACTGTACTAGCTAATAGGTTCGATGTTTTGTACTGTTTAAATAAAATAAAAAAAATCTGAAAGATTGCGATGCAAGAAGAAAGATACGAATCACATGATTGCGAAACTCGATCCCTTTGGAGCCTTCGAAACCGTGAATCATTTTGTGATGCAATGGCTTAACGGATTCGGAGTTTCGAAAAACTCCGTTTCACCCATCATGTTTTTAGGGTGCTTTCACAGTTGGTTCGATTGCCTGCGGCTGACCCCGAGCTAAAAATACGTCTTGCAGATGTAAATGCAGATGTCAAATAGACGTTTCCGTAATGTACGTGTGCTATAAGGGATAGAACTATAGAAAATAAATATATAGTTGTATGCATATTCAGATGCAGCCAGCCACTTCGTTACTGAATGAATCAGTGTTGTGAACGAATTGTTTGACTGAATGATTTAATGACTCCCTCATAAAGACAGTCACTTGTCGCCACCTACTGGCATAACGATGTAACCTGCAGAAAGGATCAGTGAAAAAATCCAGTAGCCCCTCATTGCGAACACAAGATTCCAGGGGGGTGATGGATCCACCTCTAGGGGGTGGAGATAGTAGGTAGGGTGGCGCTTGGGAGAGACGGGTAATGTTTAGGGGTGGAGATTGGTAGCTTACGGGGTGGGAGCTCTGGGAGAGGCGGTAAGTTAGGGGTGTGGAAGATGGGTGGGAGTTTAGGAATCAGGGGTGGAGAATTTAGTAGGGTTAGGGGTGGGCTCGGGAGTATGGGTAAATTTAGGGGTGGAGATTGGTAGGTTTAGGGGTGGAGCTCTGGGAGATGGGTAATTTTAGAGGTGGAGATGGGTGGGTTTAGGAATAAGGGGTTGGAGATTGGTAGGTTTAGGGGTGGAGATTGGTAGGTTTAGGGGAGGAGATGGGTAGGTTTAGGGGTGGAGCTCTGGAATGGGTTAAGTTCTAGGGGGGAGATGGGTGGGTTTAGGGTGGAGCTCTGGGAGATGGGTAGGTTTAGGGGTGGAGATGGGTGGGTTTAGGAATAAGGGGGTGGAGATTGGTAGGTTTAGGAGTGGAGATGGGTTGGAGATGGGTAAGTTTAGGGGGGAGATGGTAGGTTTAGGGGTGGAGAAGGATAGGTTTAGGGGTGGAGATGGGTAGGATTAGGGGGGGAGCTCGGGAGATGGGTAAGTTTAGGGTGGGAGATTGGAGGTTTAGGGGTGCGTGGAGCTCGGGGAGATGGTAAGTTTAGGAGGGGGTGGTAGGTTAGGGGTGGAGATCTGGGAGATGGGTAGGTTTAGGGGCGGAGATGGGTAGGTTTAGGGGTGGAGCTATGGGAGATGGGTAAGGTTTAGGGTGGATAGGGTGGTTTAGGAAATAAGGGGTGGGAGATTGGTAGTTTAGGGGTTGGGCTATGGAAGGAGGGTAAGTTTCAGGGGTGGAGATTGGTAGGGTTCGGGGTGGAGCTCTGGGAGATGTGGGTGAGTTTAGGGGTGAGAGATTCGGTAGGTCTAGGCGGTGGATTCTGGGAGATGGGTAAGTTTAGGGGTGGAGATTTGTAGGTTTAGGGGTGGAGCTCTGGGAGATGTTAAGTTTAGGGGTGGAGATGGGTGGGTTTAGGAATAAGGGGTTGGAGATTGGAGGTTTAGGGGTGGAGCTCTGGGAGATGGGTAAGTTTAGGGGTGGAGATGGGTGGGTTTAGGAATAAGGGGTGGAGATTGGTAGGTTTAGGGGTGGAGCTCTGGGAGATGGGTAAGTTTAGGGGTGGATATGGGTGGGTTTAGGATTCAGGGGGTGGAGACGGGTAGGTTTAGGTATATGTAAGGTGAGAGGAGTTGTATCTGGATCCAACCACGCCCCCTGGATCTTGTGTTCTGCAGTGAGGACCATCTTGAAAAATCCCCTCCACTAAAGCACAGACTGAGAGTCTTTCTGGAACCCAGTGCTTTTGGACTGTATAGCTGAATTCAGAATAGCATACCATGGTATTCTTACTATTTCTGCCATTTCTTTAATTGCAGAAATACGAGTAGGCTATTTTACGACTGCTCAGACCAGGTTCAAGAAATGGTAGGCTACTAACTGTTGCATAATAATGTGTAATATGAGATCTGAAACTTAATGTATCCATATCATATATTAAGAACAACTGTGGCAAAGAAGAGTGTGCAAAAACAAAAACTTACTGAGGGCACCTTTAAGGGAAAAATAATCAGGATCCAGTTATTCAAAGACAACAGGTCACACAGGTTCTGTGGTCTACACACTACGGGAAAAACATTTCAAAATTCAACAAAAAATCTCAGAGTTCTCCAAATAATTGGAAATAAAACGGCCCTACAGAACAAGCTGCCTATTGTGGGTCAAGAGCAAGGCTGTAGTAAGAGTTTTCCTTTGTGTCCTGATTAGTGAAGGAGAAATCCTCCTAATCTTAACCAAAATGATCAACTCTTTCCAGGCCGACCCCCTCGATGCCTGCGAGAGACATTCAGACTGGTGTTTACCTCCATCTAGTGGACAAAACTCCTAAATACACTCATGACATCATTTTTCTATCATTGGGCTGATTTCAGGTCAGAATTGAGCCTCCATAAATACAATATATAATTCTTATATTATCACTGGATATAGGAACAAATATACAGTATACACATAATTGTTGTTCATAATTGGTGATCTGAAATATATAATTGAATGAAATATTTTAAGAGCCACAACATTTACTTCTGAAAGGAAGTAATCCAGCATTATCTCTGACATAGAACAGGGAAAAAGTCATTTTAACAGAAAAAAGTACACACATTACCTTTAATTTGACCAACAAAAAATTATGACGAACTGTGGCCTTTAAAAGACTAAAGATTGGCAACATGTCTCTTGATTTTGCTGTTCTGGATACTGGTTTGAGTTGCATTTGAATATTATGTTTGGCAAATTTACAAAAACAAAATGGCCTTATCAAATAAGCTTACACACACAAATCCAACTGTGTATTCATTACAAGTTTAATTCAACATTCACTGTAAGTTAATTATCACTCTCTAATTCATATTTAACAAAACATTAGAAAATGCAACCAGTCTTCTGATTAGAGGTGCTAACAAGACACTTCCTGCACAAGCTCAGTTACATCGTTCACTGGTGATTCCTACATCCGCTTGTACCTTATACAACAGTATGTGGCGAACAGGGGTGAGACAGAACGAGGAGGAATGTTCATTAACACTGATTAGCTTTTTCTTGGGAATATATCTACAGTCCTCGCTCTATTCGAGTAAGACACTGAGTGTTACATCTGAAAAATTAAAAACAAAAAAGGGTACACATGAAACAATACAGTAGTAATGGGTGAAATATATTTGCATTTAATATTTTAGTAAAGGACGGTTATGACGGAATACTACGTCAGTATGAAGTGCTTTGCACCAGAGACGCGGTCACCTGCATCACCTGCCGACGCATTTGGATTTCAACTGTACAAGGTAAAACAGGCAGAGAGCGTTTAACTATCATAGTTACTACAATAGCTTTACTGCCTGACCGCAGCATGTTACAAGTTCACATTTAACTCTTCCATGCAGTCATGCAAAAAATTCCCTCCGATGAGTTGCAGCTTGTAAACCAGAGCCACGCCGAAAGAAACAACATCCAAAGTACAAAATATCAGCCCATCCCACTCGAAGCTCTGTCCTTGAAGTCTTGCAGGTGAGATCCGTTAGGAAGCAGTTCATTAATTTGCCGCCACCAGAGCACAGGAAGTTGGCTCACCACTTCCTGTGTTAGAGAGTCCTTGCCTGATCGGCTACACGGGCACATTTCAGCTCCTCCATTAAAATTTCTCTCCGCTCACACACTTCACAACAGACATGCAATACACAGACCAAAAATTAATTCTTAGGTTAGGTTGTACATTTATATAGATTTATACATATTTATATAATTCATGTATTTTCAGGAATGTTAATCTGTGTGTGTACTTTTCATATGACACACATAAGCAACATCATAAAAACAGTCTCTTTCTTTAAAAAAAACATCCCTTAATAAAAATAAGTTCTATTTGTGTTTTGTTTATTTTACAATATATTTTCTTTTCCGCTCCATCTTCTTCTCCAGGTTTGGGAGGTTTGTTAATATTACAATATGCACTTTGTGCAGCTGCACTCCACGGTGGTCTCCATCTCCTCAGAAAAGGAGGATCCGTCGGAGCACTTGAAGCTGACCTTCCGTCTCCGGCTCTTGGTGGGAGCGCAGCACAGGCTCGAGTGGCAGGTGCTTGGACACCGAGCGATTTTATTGGTGGAGGTACAGTTTTTATGACCCATATTACGCTTGAGCAGCTCACGGACCATCTCTCCTTGGCACGTCGGCTCTGTGTGGAGGAGGGTACGGAGGACAGGCCATCAGATATAGCATTTATGTAATAGATGAATAAACATAAGATATTGACTCTTCTGGATTCCGTATGGCAAGTTAAAGACTACATGAAACAGCATATGCAATGCATTTAACTGCTGTAATGCAACATAGTTTTGAGTGGAAACAGATAATTTTGCAGGAAATAAAGTATGAGGGAATTTTATTCATCAGGATTTGATTAGATCATGAAATAACGTGAAGCAGTCGCATTCATTTTCGACACGAAGAAATTGATTTTTAATAACAGATCTGCTATGAGCTCTGAGGTTATTAATCAAAGGTAAACTACTGTCAACATTTAGTTATTCAAAGTCGTCTCTTATGCTTACCAAGATTTAATTTATTTGCTCAGAATACAGTAAATATGAATAATATAATAATATTTTGATAATACTGTAATATTGTGAAATGTTATTACAATTTAAAATTAGACAAATTTGCAGCGTGAAGACAGCGTTTAGTAATACACACGAAAAACGCTGAATTTTCAGCATCATTACTCCAGTCTTCAGTGTCACATGATCCTTCATGCGCCAACACATGGTCTAATCACGAGAGAGCATAGCAGCTATATGGGTCTGGCTGCCCAAGAACAATTCTTCTTATTATCATTAATTATGTTGAAAACAGTTGTGCTACTTATTGTTTTTTGTGAAACATTTGATACAAGTTTTTTAAGGATTTTTTAATGAATATAACTTTTTTTTATGAATAAAATTTATTACGTAACAATGTAAAAGTCTGCGTAATTCTTGCGGAATAAAAGTAATACTTTATTTTTTAAAAATAATTTTGAATGGTATTGTACATGTGATGCTTATTTATTTTTGAATAAATATACAAGAGTGTTTTTATTTTTTGAAATCAGATATTATGGAGAAAATGAAAGAGAGCTGAAAACGTGACTGGTTATTATTGTTGCACTCTATTGAAATTAGATATTATTACCAGTATCAAAATATTATTGAGATACTATTGAGATGTCATTGTATTATTCTTCCCCAGCCATTTAACTTTTGATAAAAGATTATGAAAACATTTTATAATTATGAAAACAAGTATTTGAATGCGGATCATCATCTTGTACAGCAAGGGGTAAAAGCAACCTCGCTAGCAAATTTTAGGGTTCCTCTTCAGGAACTCGAGCTGCGTCGAGAAACGCTAGGGGAACGCCGTTCAGCGTGACGGGCTCTGAATTTCGTGTGTAATCAGACCAATAGATGGGCGAGACGTCACGGCGGGTGACGTAATGACCAGGAGGCTATAAAAGCACGTGCGGTGAGACCAGTGTCAGCTTTTTGTTATTCAGCAAGCGCTCTGTGTGTGTGTTGTTCTGATATCTGTCTGTGAGTCATTTTTGGTGTTGTCTGTCCCGTAGGGCTAGAAAATAAAGGAAATAATTATGTCTAAAGCACATGGCAAGTCACGTCATTTGACTATGGGCGAAGGCAGCCAGCGTGTGTTCCTCCCTGTCCGCGTTTCATTTCGGGGGCGGATACACACAGTTTGTGCGTTGTCTGCCTGGGAGCGGAGCATGCTGAGTCAACTCTTGAGAGAGCTGACTGCCCGCATTGCGAGCGTCTTCCGATGCATGTTCTCCGCTCTCGCAAGGCACTCTTCGCGGAGGGTGCCTTCACAAGTGTTCCCCGCGGTGCGGGTCCGTGATGAGAATGACGCAGAAGAGGCCGGGCGGCCGGTGGGACGCAAGCGGCGATTACGAGACTCGGGGGGTTCACACAGCGGGAATTGAGAGGACCGGGGAATGGAGACGGGCGAGTCACTATCTTCTTCCTCACCCACCAGATTCAGTGCCCGTTCTCTGGGATCGGAAGCCCGTTCTGCGGTTACTTCCCCCCGGGGAGCGAGCTCGGCGTTCCGCCTCTCTTCCTCCGAGGAGGTTGACGTGGTGGGCGTCGATGAAGAATCGCCCCCTCAGTCGCCCCAGTATGAGGAGCCTTCTTGGAGGTGGTAACTCGTGCCGTGGCCAAACTGAATATCGAATGGCCCGCCGAGAAAATGGCTGAACCACAAACAAGTAAATTAGATGAGCGATATTTGCGTACTAAGCCACCACCTCCACGCCGGAGCCTGCCTTTTTTCCCCGACCTCCACACGAGGTATCGAAGTCGTGGGGAAGACCATTCTCGGCCCGCCTCTTTATTCCCGCCTCTGATTATTATGGCAATGTGGCGGGGATGAAAGAGTGCGGTTATAAGGCGATGCCCCGGGTAGAACAGACGCTTGCGAGCTATCTGTCTCCCGGCGCGGCATCGTCTCTAAAGGCTCCGGCATTGCCCTCCAAGCCGCTGCGCACGACGTCAGCGCTGGTGGGCAAAGGGTACTCAGCAGCGGGTCAGGCTGGTGCGTGTCTGCACACCATGGCGGTGTTACAGGCGTACCAAGCCGACCTACTGAAAGAGCTAGATGAGGGTGAGCAAGTAAAGTCTGAGGATATTACAGAGCTCAGGAGAACCGCTGATTTGTCTCTCCGCGCCACTAAGGAGACCGCCCGTGCCATTGGCAGGTCTATGGCAGCTATGGTGGCAGCGGAGAGGCATCTATGGCTGACCTTGTCAGACATGAAAGAGAGAGACAAGGTTTGCCTAATGGACGCCCCGCTCGCGCCTGCTGGCCTGTTTGGCGACGCCGTCAATTCGGTCGTCGACAGGTACCAGGAGGCCCGTAAGCAGGCGGCGGCGTTTCAGCGGTTTCTCCCTCTCCGCTCTCTAGCTCCGGGGGCGGCTAGGCTGGTTGCTGGGCGACGCCGCCCAACCAGCCCCCTCTGGGTACCAGCTCCGCATACAGGGGTGCACAAAAACAGAGCGTGGCCTCGCGTGCTCCCCCGTGTCGAGACACGGGAGCGAGGCAGCGTTCTAGGTCGGGGGCCTCCAAGGCTAAGCCGGATCTTCGGACCGTACTTAAGTCTAGGAGGTCCTCGGCCAAAAAGTCCTGACGCCACTGGCCCAGGACGTATGAGGGCAGTCCCCTCTGGGGTGCAGGGGGTTTCACCGCATTACACGGTGTCCATCTCGCCTCAGTGCCCTCAGGAGACCGATCTGCTAACACTGCCGGGAGGGTGTTCCAGGGCGCAGCGGTCTCCTGCGAGTGCTTCTCTCAGTTACCGCCCGGAAATGTAGAGGTACTAAGAGGCTCGCTACCTCTATGGAGGTCTCTAGAGCAGCTAGTATGGTCGTCCCCTGTCGGTTCGCTGCTTCAGGGCACTGAGCTAGCCGCTCTGGTTACACCAGAGTCAGTCTCGAGAGACTGATTCCCTTAGTAGATGTTTTGGCAGCGTGGAAACTACTGCCACATGTGTCTCGGTGCGGTCATGGGCCTGTGAGAGAGGCTACAGAATCAGTTTTGGTTCCACTCCGCCTCTTTTCACCGGGAGTACGCCACGCGGGGGCCCCGAGCAGCTCTGGCCATGAGGCAAGAAGTAGTTCGAGCCTCGTGAGGAAGGAGGCCATCGAGGTGGTCCCTCCTCATGCAAGACAGTCCGGGTTCTACAGCCGGTACTTCATAGTTCCGAAGAAGGATGGAGGGTTGCGTCCCATTTTAGATCTGCATCAGTTGAAACGCTCAGTCATGCGACTGAAGTTCAGAAAGCTCACACTCAAACAAGTTGTGTCTCAGATCAGGTCCAAGGACTGGTTTGTCACGATAGATCTCAAAGACGATTATTTCCATGTTTCCATCCTTCCTCAACACTGGAAGTTCCTGAGGTTGCTTTCGGGGGCGAAGCATACCAAAAAATCGAGTTCTTCCCTTTGGCCTGTCACTCACACCCCACACTTTCACGAAGTGTGTGGATGCAGCCCTGGCTCCGTTGCGACTCCAGGGCATCCGCATACTAAACTATATCGACGATTGGTTGATTTTAGCTCAGTCAGAGCAGATGGTGGTTCGACATCAAGATGTCATTCTCGCCCACATGAAAGAGTTGGGGTTAAGACTAAAAGCCAAGAAGAGTGTTCTTTCTCCAGTACAGAGGACCACTACTTATCTGGGCGTGGTGTGGGATTCGTCCACGATGCAGGCACAGTTTTCTCCTGCTCGGATCGAGTCGATCCTCGCCGCAGTCGCGAGAGTCAGAGAAGGCGGGTCACTCACTGTCAAGCAGTTTCAGAGACTGCTGGGGCTGATGGCAGCTGCGTCCAACGTAATAACTCTTGGCCTGCTGTACATGAGACACCTACAGTGGTGGCTCAAGACCAGGGAGTTCTCACCGAGGGGAAACCCGCTTTGCATGATCAAGGTCACGCGGCGATGCCTACGTGCATTGGACATGTGGAGGAAACATTGGTTCTTGTCTCAGGGCCCGGTGCTAGGAGCTCCTTGTCGCCGCGTAATGCTAGCGAAGGATGCGGCCTCACGGTTGGACGCGGTCAGTGAGTGGCCACCTATGCCCGTGGTCATGGATCGTGCGCCCTTCATGTCGGCACATCAACTGCCTGGAGATGATGGCCGTGCTGCATGCACTGAGATATTTCCTCCCAGACCTGAGAGGTCACCATGTTTTGGTACGCACCAACAACACAGTGGTCTCTTACATCAACCACCAGGGAGGTATGCGGTCACGCCGTTTGTACAAACTAGCGTACCAGATCCTTGTGTGGTCCCAGGGCAAGCTTCTCTCGTTGAGGGCAGTGCATATTCCTGGGCATTTCAATATGGGGGCAGACATCCTGTCGCGGCAGGGGCCGAGGCCCGGGGAATGGAAGCTTCACCCCGAGGTGGTGAAGCAGATATGGAATTAAATATTATAGATAATTTATATGGAGAGTCTTTGGCCAGGCCTAGGTGGATTTGTTTGCGACTCGCATGTCATCGCACTGTCCCCTCTGGTTCTCGCTAAGTCCTCCAGCTCCACTGGGGCTGGATGCCATGGTACAGACGTGGCCGAGGCTTCGTCTGTACGCCTTTCCCCCGATCGCTCTGCTCCCGGGAGTTCTGGAGAGAGTGGGCCCGGACTGGGTCCGTCTTCTTCTAGTAGCCCCGTTCTGGCCCGTATGGTTCTCGGGCCTGATTTCTCTCATCGACGACACTCTATGGGAGATTCCCGTCAGGAAAGATCTCCTCTCACAGGCAGAGGGGGTATGAACATCCACCCCCGCGCGGAGCTGTGAAATTGTGGGTGGGCCACTGAGGTGGGCACCACAAACTCATAGCTCGGTCTCGTGTCAAACTGAGGTTGTCGAGACCATTCTTCAATCCAGAGCTCCCTCTACGAGGAAACTGTACGCCTTGAAGTGGAACTTTTCACTTCCTGGATGCGGAGACCGCCAGCTAGACAGTTAACTGCCAGACTTGGTACAGTGTGCTGGATGTTCGTGCAGGGCCGTTTTCCGCCGGGTTTCCCCACTCCACCTGAGGTTACGTGGCGCATTGGGACGACCACGCCCCTCTCCTGGTGGACTTTCAGTTGGCAGACACCCCCTAGTTACACGTTTCCTCTGCGGTGCGCTGAGGCTGAGGCCTCCGGTACGATCTCGTGTCCCCACGTGGGACCTGGCTGTGGTGCTACAGGCTCTCGCTAGGCCTCCCTTCGAGCCTATTGAGGACATATCTGATCGCCTCTTGACTATAAAAACTACCTTTCTTCTGGCGATATCCTCCCTCAAGAGAGTTGGGGATCTGCAGGCCCTTTCGGTGGCCCGTCTTACCTAGACTTTGCGCCTGGGCTGGCCAAGGCATTTCTGTTCCCACGAGTGGGATATGTCCCTAAGGTCCCCTCCTCTGCACCACGGCCTGTCGTACTCCAGGCCTTCAGTCCTCCTCCTTTCGAGGATCCAGACCAGCAGAGGCTAAACTGCATGTGCCCGGTGCGTGCACTGGATGCATATGTCCACAGAACTGCCCTATGGAGAAGGGCGGACCAGTTACTAGTTTGTTACGGTCCCCCTAAGAGAGGTCTGCCGGCAAATAAACAGACCCTCAGTCGGTGGATAGTAAATGCCATTTCCATTGCTTATGAGTCCTCTGATCTACCCTCGCTATTGGGGGCAAAGGCTCAAATGCTTACAATCGCAGTGTGGCAGCATTCTACAGGCTTTTTAGCGGGTTGTTCCAATGCCGGACATCTGCAGCGCGGCGGGCTTGGTCCACGGACCCTGACCTTGTTAGGTGTTCTGGCCCTAGACTTACGAGCACCCTGGCATCTTCTGGCCTCTCGCCGTACTGTGCATTCTTCCACACCTCGGCAGAGCTTAACGTTGGTGGGCTTGTTTTTCTTTTTTTTTTCTTTTTTTGTGTGTCTTTTTCTTAGTGGGCATTCTCGTTCCCTAGCGTTTCTCGACGCAGCTCGAGTTCCTGAAGAGGACCGTCTCAGGTTACGTATGTAACCCTAATTCCTCGAGGGAACGAGACGCGGCGTGCGGTGCCAGCCTTCGGCGTCCCTGCCCAGAGGGCCCCTACTTCACTTCCCTGAGCTGACGCGGTTCACCGCAGTGATTTTATTAGCCTTACTGGTAATTACGTCAACGCCGTGAGATCCGCCCCATTCTATTGGGTCTATACACACGCAATTCAGAGCCCGTCACGCTGAACGGCGTTCCCCTAGCGTTTCTCGACGCAGCTCGAGTTCCCTCGAGGAACCATGGTTACATACGTAACCTGAAGACGTTTTTTTTACCCAAAGAAAAATGTGCACGATTGAATTGGGCACAATTAAGACCAGAAACATACTATATATATAGATATGAAGAGTTATTTGCAAAACACGATAATCATTTTTTTTTATTTTTTCAGAAATCATGTTTTTTTTTTTATTGCGCATTCCAAGTAACATCAATCAAACTGCAGTTGGGTTGTTTGGATTAAGTAATAATAACTTAAACAAAAACAGGTAATTTACCAAATTAAAGTTCATTGAAAGTATGTTTTTTACATATTAAAAGTTTGTTTTATAGCAAAAACAGATAACTCCAACAGTCCTTTTTTGGCAAAAGCAGATAACTCCAAATTTCATGTTTTAGAGTTTAAAAACCACTGGTTTAATCTTTGTAATCTCCTCAGATGACGGTGTAGATGCCTGACAAACGTTGTTGTTGTTGTTATTATAAACTGTATGGATGTGATTACACGGAGCTTTTCCCTCTCCATTGTAACGCGCTGCTTTTACAATGTTCTGTGAAAACGTTTCAGCTTTTAATTTCCTTTTTCGCCCTAAAGAAGATATCACAGGTTCATCAAGTTCGTCGAAATGATCCATCCTCGATCACTTTTTAGTCAGCTTTGACGAAACTCCTATCAGCTAACACGTCTTTTCAAAGTGAAAGTAGCCATGTCACCTGACCTGAATACAGCGCGCTGATTCGCTAAAATGGACTTAACGGCTTCTGTTCAAAATCAACAAGGGCGCTTGTTGGCTTCTGCAGTAAAACGTGAACTCTCGATGCCTTGAAATTGGACAAAACCGGCTTTTTTGACAAACGTGTTTAGGGTTCACATCGTGCTATATGTGGAGAATGATTCACAGCAATAAGCTCTTTTTTTTTTAAATGGCATTTAACGGTTTTTGCAAATGAAATCGTCAACATATAATTATATAATATATATATAGTTTTTATGGTCGATATGTAATTAAAGAGTAATTATTAGGCTTCTGCAGGGCTGTGTCTCACCTATTTCACAGGTCGGCCCACTGTATCCAGGCTGGCAGTGGCAAAACGTCTCTCCGCTCTCCGTCACCCTGCACTCTCCGTGTATGCAGTGCAGCCCCTTGCAGACGGCAGACTCTTGCCGCCTGTCACAAAACTGGCCAGAGTATCCATCTGCACATGAGCAGCTGTACGAGGAGCCCTTCAGCACACACACACCATGCACACACCTGCACAGGAATAGAGAGGGAGGAGATTACCACCTGATACAAGCACAACTGTGAGTGTCTGTGTACGTGCAGGTTTATGTACCTGCTGTTCTGACAGGGGTTCTGGGAGGTGGTCTCTTCACACAGTGGGCCGCTGTGGCCGGTGGGACACTCGCAGGTCACGCCTGCCTCTCCTCTCTGTCTGCAGGCCCCGTGAGCACAAACACTGCAGGAGTGACAGCCCGGCAGAATGCCCTCTACCCCTGCCACTCCACTGCCGAGGTCTTGGAGTTCCCCGTTGAGCCGTACGTCATGAATACAGCCATTAAAGGACTGGAGTGGACGGTCTGGACCCGGTCGCAGGCCTGCTGTGTCAATCAGAGAGGGCACACCTAAAATACGAAAAACAGGCAAATATTAGCACACGTGGACTGCTAAGGCTAACGTTACAGTCATTATGAATTCAAACACTTTGAAAGCATGGTAAAACAAGCCATGTTTAATACTTTGAAACCTTTGAAATATGGTTGTGATGAACAATGAGGTGTTTTTGACTCTTACCGCCTATGTAGAGCTGTGTGTTGTGGTCCACAGCAGGAGGGCGGGGGAGTTTGCCCAAGCTTTTCGGTGCCCCTTTATCCACCACCAAACTTAGGGTCTGATTCTGGATCAACACCTCCACCGTGTGGAAAAGACCATCATTCACTGACTCCACACTGCAAGAAAGCAGAAGATAAAAAAATATACATTTGCTGTATTTTATAATTATAATTATCTGAACTAAGTTTTAAATAAACCATTTCAATATGTACTATGTGAAATTTATTTATTTATTTATGCATGCATGTGTAATTATTTTTTCCAAGGAGGCTGTGTCAGTCAAGAGCACACTTGAGATTAAATATGAAATATAAAAATCAAGCTTGGGGTCGTAAGATATGTTTAATGTTTTGTTTAATGAAAGGAGTCTCTTTTGATCATTAAGACTGCATTTATCTGATCAAAATACAGTACATTTAGTAAAATATTTTTACAATGTCAAATAACTTTGAATAGATTTTAAAATGTAATTTATTCCTGTGATGCAAAGCTGAATTTTCAGCATCATTACTCCAGTCTTCACTGTAACAAAAAAACCTTTAAGAAACATTTCTTATAACTTAATGACACTAAACTTATCATGTCACCACTGGGGTAATTTAACTTTTGAAAGTAACATTTTAAGTCCAAATTAAAAGCCTGAATGTGCAATACAGAATATCTCCCCGCTGTCTGAAAATGCCATGGTTTCCACATTAGGCTCCGTCAGGTGTATTTCCAGTGAATTTGGCTAACACGGCGAAAGCTTATGTTGTGGGAAAAGGAGAGCTTGTGTTGGCCATGAGTTCACTCTTTCTTTGAGTTAGAACACACTCAAATCACATCCTGCTGAGTTTGGCACTGAGACTGTGTGAACTCCTGAGAGCGATTCTCTTTCACACGGTAATTTTTTAACCATTGAAGAGTGCTGTTTGTTCTCCGGTTCCATGAAACCTCCATGAAACATTTCCTAGACTATGAGAGTGTGCTCTGACCAGCAGAGTTGGATTTTCGCCTGTTTCTTCCTTAGTTTCTTACAATACAGTGCATGTAGCACGCTGTTTGGCCCAGATTCTGCTGACTTCTAGGACTGTAATTTGTTTAAAGGTGAGATTTAGGGTTATGAACTTATCAGTAGCCTCTGAACCATGAGAAAGAGCAGTCTGCTCAGGCTACAGGAAGCCCGCGTTTTGTATTGTAGTAGTGATGATGGATGGAGCACAAGCAGTTAACAAGACAGGCTCGAGACAAGTGGTTTGGCAAAGAAGCAGGAGACCAACAGAGAGAGAGGAGAAGGGGTTTATCTATATATATATATATATAGATATATATCTATATATATCTATATATATATATATATAAAAATGTAAGATAAGTAATATATATATATATTAAAAATTACTAATCCATGTACTAAACAAAAACAAACAAACAAACAAACAAAACAACAACAACAGAGCATTGCCAGCAAATACATTAAGCAAACAAGGAGGCTAGTATTAAAATTAATTCATTTTCGTGGGCAGGCTGCTAGTATTTGTGCTGGCTCGCAATGCTATTTTCCATTGCTGAAATGCTGAGGCCATAGGTGCGGATAGAGATCAGTGTCCCCAGATATAGGGGGGTACGGTTCACGGAGGTCTTGACTGAACAAAGACCCAACACAGGCGCACGTGTGGTTTGCATTACAGGCCCATAATTCAATTCCTGTTTCAAAATAGGCTTTTGCAACAAATACTACAGTCCACGGGCTGAGACCCCCCCCCCAACATCTCAAGCCCGTCCATTTGATACATCAGTACCACCATAGATGAATGGCTTCATTATAATATAAGGACATTTTAATCCACTGTCTCTGGTTTTGACAGCCGTCTTTCATTAAGTCCGTCTGAGGGCCTACATGCTGGCTGGGAAGGAAATGGGAAGAGTATTTAGTGGAAAAGGGGGTGAGAGTGGGAATGTGATGGAACAAAGAGGAAGATTCTATTATGAGAATGAAAACATTCTTAATCAGAACATAAATATCACCATGGGGGACAGAAGTCATCATTTGGAACTGACAAAATGTTCTTGAATGTATGCAGTGAATCTCTAGCACGACTAGGGGGCACCAGAGATCAACTCTTCAAGATGTAGCCTAGCGCTTGCAACTACTGGCCTTTTGTTCATATTCTGACAGACAGAAAATATCCTGAGGCTGTAATATTTTTAGAATGGGGGGTTGAGAAGGTGGAGTGTCTTTGATGTGCGCCTAGCCTGCATATTAGCTTCAAGCAGCCCATTATGGAGCTCAATAAAAACAAACAGAAACCCGTGGAAGATTTCAGCAACCTCATGTCACCCCTCTCGCACGAGGGGAAGTCAATTTCCTGTCAGCTGAAAATAAAATACTCTTGTTATTCCTCGAGCGAACTGCATTATAAATGACACTTACACAAAGTTAGGAACTATTACCGGCTCCTTCATCTTGGAGAGTTATCTAGATCAGCAAACCTGTAGACATATTTACATTTTCCAGATTCAATTTCCTTACACTAGCTAAGAGTAACGGACTGCAGCTGTGAAGTCAATTATGCCCTTCTGGAACATGAATTGCTAAACAAGTTTTTGTAGCGTTTGAGATATCATGGCGCTGTGCTCTACAGATGGACTGGAGTTAACAGCTAACATCAAAACACTTGTAAGTAGCAAGGAACAAGGTCTCATCCTTGGGATGAGATTATGTAGCCTTCCTGAAGCACAAACATTAGAGCACAGTGCTAGTAAAGTTAAGGTTATGTGTTTGATTCTTGAGGAAAGCAAGAACTGATAAACGGTGTACATTAATCCAATATAAGTCTTCGGATAAAAGTGTAAATGCCAAATGTGCAAATGTAAATAATGATGTATGCTAATGCTATAGCTAACAGGTAAACGTAAGAACACTAAAACTTTGTTAGTGGACAGTTAGCATTAGCACCCCTTAGCCTTGCATTAGTTAGGGTGAACATACGTACCATTTTCCCAGGACGCGTCCTGGCCAGGATTTCTATATTGCCTAAAATATCTAGGTTTTGGCTTTGTTTGCGTGGTTGTGATGTCATACACCAATCGGTCTGCACACGTAAACAAAGCCAAAACCTAGATATTTTAGGCAGGCAATATAGAAATCCTGGCCAGGACACGTCCTGGGAAAATGGCACATATGGTCACCCTAGCATTAGTGCTGTCGCACTTAGCCAAGCTGGTCTTAGAACACCACATCCATTTGGTCTTCTCCAACCCGAGGAACTTACTCCAGGTTCAGTCACGGTTCAGACTGAATTACCACTACTTTCCCCCCATTCAAACATTCTGCTCACACAGGAACTTAGTGCTAATCTCGGGCGAAACGAAAACAGGCCGTAAAAACATACCCTGACCCTCCTTGTTCACCCTAACATTGCTCAGTGTTAAACCCAGTTGACATGCCAAACATTAGCTACATTTGGAGAGCTGTGGTAAGGCGTGGCGCAGGATGGCGAGCCCACGCTGAGGAGCTGGGGGCAGGGAACGCTGCAATTCTAACATTCTCATTCAATTTCCTGCAATGTTTCCACAAACCGCCGCTTCTGCTGAGGAACTGCCCACACCGCTGCTTAAACTAATACACAGATTAGCGTGACATTTAGTAAAGGGCAGCGCATTAACACGCTGCATGGGCCCAAGCATTCATCTCATGGTAATGAGGCATTACTGCTAGTTAACAGCCTCCGTCGCTCTCCACCAACCCAGTGCATATATCAGTCTCTCCATCCCTCCCCTCACCCGCACCTTCGGTCAAGGCAGGATCACATTACAGAGATAAGTGTCCTTCACTCTTCGTCGGCTCTCTGGCACTCTTCATCTCTCTGGGGTCCGATCTGTCTTCTTTCCCGCCGCCCAGAGCCTCCCTTTCCCTCTCACCATTTCAAATTTCTTCATCATCATTCCTTGTCTTTCCTGTCAGGGATCTCGTCTCTTGCTGACGTTCAGCAGGGACAAGGTGTAAGAAGAGCTGAGTGGAATCTGTAGATGGTGTGGGAATTTTGCAAGTTTCCTCCTCTGATCTTCGCCCCACAGAGTCTTTATGACCCAGTTCCACATTTGAAGTCAAGCACCCGCAGAGAGCCACTGAACCAGACTCAGCTCAGGAATGCTCCAACCACAGCCTCAAACCTCTAGCTTCCATGGTGGGAAAACCAAAGCAAGGGAGCTGCCCGAACGCTGCACTCATGTCCAAGCATTGCGGCGTATGATGGGTTGCAAATTGAGCAGCTGGCTCTCTTGGCTCTGGTTACACATTGTTAGGACTAACTATGACATGGAGAACTTGGGAGCATGTTTGCCAGACTGGGTTGTGCCATGTCCAAATAAGCTAAATTGAGACGGAAGGACATTTTCTCTCCTTGCACTTCCTCTCTTCACATGTGACCCTCATTCTTTACCCCAAGACAATGGGGTGCAGATATGCCAAAGCCACACAGCACTATGCCGCTTGGGGAAAAAACAAGATGAGGATGAGCATGGATCTATGATTAACTGTGGGTGCCATGATGCATCTTGGACTTGACCTGGCAACAAACTTGACTTCATTCAGTCACACCACTGCATGCTAATTTAACTGTTCAAGCACACAGCTGAGCCCTAACATATATGTGCTATATCACATTAAGCTGTGGTGCTCATAGATAGTGCTCATTCTGCCTGGACCAGCCTGAAAAATACAACTCTTAGCAGGGGTTTAGCTAAATTAATGATGCCATCGGATATTTTGGTCTTTCCCCATTCAAGTATATCGAAGCTGTACTTGTATCTCGTTTGCCTACATAGAAAATAGCTGCCAGGGGTATTCCAAGATGACTGCCAAGTAAACCATCTTGCCTTGAAACAACAGTCTATTCCTTCTATCTTCTCCTGAAAAACTGAGCACGTGCTTTAAATGCATGTTTGCAACTAATACTAGAAACACCTGAATTAAGTGCATGTATTCTCAGTCCGCAAAGACAAGGAATCTGGTTGAAATTTTATTTTTCATGCTGAGACTCCCTCATAGAGCAATCGATTCAGCCCTTGCTGCAGGCGGAAGGGAAAAGTGGCCCCCTGCAGCAGCAACGGGAGGCACTGAATCAATACAAAGTCAACAAGCAGGCAGGCAGGGCCTGAGCACCCAGCTCACCACTGTTCACGTCTACTGCCTGCTAAAACAGCTGCCGGTCACAAACGTTCACGCTCTACTTCTGCAGATGTAGATGAAAAAGATGCCGGGTCCACATACCCATTCTTAACAGACACAGCTAGACAAGGACACAGATTTCTATCTAGAAATGCTTTGAAACTGTACGCTGTCATTAGGTTTGTGTGCAGACTGGATTTAAAAGTTTGAATCTGGGCTCTTGAAACACGTTACAGAGCCTGTGCTAGCTTAATGACATCCACAATGACCCACCAGGCCGGAGTCAGGCACCATCTGCGCCAGACTCAACAAGCCTGTTGTCTGCTGATAGGGCAGGAGGTGAGGGCTAAGAGCTCTGTTTATGGGGGCTCCAGTGAGCATAGAAATCATGGCGCTGCAGCACAGAAGCTTTCACATGGGAACCGGGCGAGAGAAGCAAGCTCTCGCCTGAGGCAGATTCAAGCAGGTCATGTAAATCCGGGCTCCTATATGGTTTTATGATGTGCCACGAGCTTACAGGGATTGAACCTCCCTGAGAACGGAGAGAAAACGTGCCCGTGAAAACACGCCTTTTTCACCCCAAATTATTCTGGACGAGAGCAGGGGGCCTCCTTTGAAACGCAGTCTTTTTTTATGGAAGATGAATGAGTGTGTATGTTTGATGTTTTGAAATAATTTAGGGTGGTATATGTCTATTTAGATTATGGTGCAGCAGAAACTTGCTGTATGGGTTTGTTTACTGTGTAGAACAGAAGTGTGCTTGTGTTTGTGGGTCTGTTACAAAACCTAGTGAGCTAAAGAGGCAGCTGGCTTCTAAGAGAGCATCGTAACTAAAATTGAACCTCTTAAGCGGCTAATTTGGAATGTTCTACACAGGCAGCCACAAATAACATTCCTCATGTGAGATGCTCTGGAGACCTGCGACTGATTCTGGTGTTAACATGTTGCTAAGATAACAATGCAATCCTCTATTAAACATAAATATGCATAGCATAAACAAATATACAGTGGGGAAAAAAAGTATTTAGTCAGCCACCAATTGTGCAAGTTCTCCCACTTAAAAAGATGAGAGAGGCCTGTAATTTTCATCATAGGTATACCTCAATATGAGAGACAAAATGAGGGGAAAAAAAAAATCCAGAAAATCACATTGTAAGTTTTTTTTAAAGAATTAATTGGTAAATTCCTCTTTAAAATAAGTATTTGGTCACCTACAAAAAAAAGCAAGATTTCTGGCTCTCACAGACCTGTAACTTCTTCTTTAAGAGGCTCCTCTGTCCTCCACTAGTTACCTGTATTAATGGCATCTGTTTGAACTCGTTATCAGTATAAAAGACACCTGTCCACAACCTCAAACAGTCACACTCCAAACTCCACCATGGCCAAGACCAAAGAGCTGTCAAAGGACACCAGAAACAAAATTGTAGACCTGCACCAGGCTGGGAAGACTGAATCTGCAATAGGTAAGCAGCTTGGTGTGAAGAAAAATAACTGTGGGAGCAATTATTAGAAAATGGAAGACATACAAGACCCCTGATAATCTCCCTCGATCTGGGTCTCCACACAAGATCTCACCCCGTGGGATCAAAATGATCACAAGAACTGTAAGCAAAAATCCCAGAACAACACGGGGTGAGGGACAAAAGCCTCTTAGCTGTGAATGGACCTGCATCGAGAGCTTGGGTGTGGGACCAAAGAGTAACAAAGGCTACCATCAGTAACACACTGCGACAGGGACTCAAATCCTGCAGTGCCAGACATGTCCCCTGCTTAAGCCAGTACATGTCCAGGCCCATCTGAAGTTTGCTAGAGAGCATTTGGATGATCCAGAAGAGAGATTGGGAGAATGTCATATGGTCAGATGAAACCAAAATAGAAATTTTTGGTAAAAACTCAACTTGTCGTGTTTGGAGGAGAAAGAATGCTGAGTTGGATCCAAAGAACACCATACCTACTGTGAAGCATGGGGGGTGGAAACATCATGCTTTGGGGCTGTTTTTCTGCAAAGGGACCAGGACGACTGATCCGTGTAAACGAAAGAATGAATGGGGCCATGTATCGTGAGATTTTGAGTGAAAACCTCCTTCCATCAGCAAGGGCATTGAAGATGAAACGTGGCTGGGTCTTTCAGCATGACAATGATCCCAACCACACCGCCCGGGCAACGAAGGAGTGGCTCCGTAAGAAGCATTTCAAGATCCTGTAGTGGCCTAGCCAGTCTCCAGATCTCAACCCCATAGAAAATCTTTGGAGGGGAGTTGAAAATCCGTGTTGCCCAGTAATGCCCCAAAACATTACTGCTCTAGAGGGGATCTGCATGGAGGAATGGGTCAAAATACCAGCAACAGTGTGTGAAAACCTTGTGAAGACTTACAGAAAACGTTTGACCTCTGTCATTGCCAACAAAGGGTATATAACAAAGTATTGAGATGAAATTTTGTTATTGACCAAATACTTATTTTCCACCATAATTTGCAAATAAATTCTTTAAAAATCCTACAATGTGATTTTCTGGATTTTTTTTTCTCATTTTGTCTCTCATAGTTGAGGTATACCTATGATGAAAATTACAGGCCTCTCTCATCTTTTTAAGTGGGAGAACTTGCACAATTGGTGGCTGACTAAATACTTTTTTTCCCCACTGTAGGTTCAATGACAATTTTAAAAGTATATTAAACTATTTTTATCCATACATATTGGGATACTGCATTCTGGGATTGCATTTTCTGCTGAGGATACATACAATGATGTTTAGGATTTTCAAAAAGAAGTATCTTACCTTTGTATTGTTACAATTTTGGTATATACGTAAATGAACAATGTGTACTCTTATTCCGTGTTATCTGCATTGAGATATATTGTTTACATTTATTTGTAAACAAAAGGCAATTGACTGGCGTTAAATATGATGTAAAAAATCTGAAAGCTCCAGAGCTTTTGTGAAAACAGATTCTACTTCTGCATTTTTAAATTCCCACTCATGGACAGTCGGATCGAGCCCAGTGCATTATGGGCATTTTCCTACCTTTTTGGCAAAAGGCAACACCACAGCCCCTTTTCTCTGTTTGCTCATGAAGCATTGATTAAAAAATTGCCTTTCTACTGATAGACAGCCAAGTTTTATTAAAAGCCCATCTTTTAATTACCCTATACAACAACTTGTTCACTGGAGGGCAGTTACCCTCTAAAGGGACAACTCTTACCTTACCCCTAAAAGTGTGAATATTATACCTTAGAGTTTACCCTTAATGTACTACTATGAACCTTTTAGGGGTAAGTAAGGCACAAAGTAGGGGTATGCAATATTTATCATCTGTGATAATATCGTAATTGTTGTTTAAACAATATGCAAGCTGACATTATAGAGTATGTATGAGTACATGCAAAAAAAGTCCAAAAGCATTGACTGTGTATTAGAATGCAGTTAAAATGCCTCTATAATTCACGTTATGAAAGCAAAAAATATCTCATTATGGGGTTTTGTTTTTTTATATTTATAAGATATGTTTAAGTAATATCACACAAGCAAGAGTGCTGTTTTCTGGAATATTGGTACGAGGTGATCAGAGGTGATATTAAATTTTTTACAACAGTTAATATTGAGTGAGTTACATTTTAGACACAATATTGTCATTTTTTTTTTCTGTTTTGCCAATTAAAATAGTTTCAAACAGAGTTAAGCTAAACATTTGCATGTCTCAAAGAAACACTGTGGTGTTTTGTTCCTGAAAGAATCTGGTTTTGAACACCTATTGATTCAATGATCCATTCATAAAGACTGTAGCTTGAATCAGTTGTTTTGAATTAATCATTTGAGTGATTCAATAATCTATTCATAAAGACAACCAACTGCTTCTTTTTAAATGAATCAGCCGTTTTGAATTAATCGTTTGAAGGAATGATTCAATGAATCACTGAATCACAGCTACTGACGGATTTATTTATCCACGACAGGCCTAAACCAGCCAAGGTAACAGCATAAAAACACACTAAGCAAAATGTTGTTTAATTATCATTATCGAAAAAATCCTCAAAATTGCACACCCTTAGTGCAAATATGCCCCTTTGAGGGTACTGCCCCTACAGGTGTTGTGCTTCTAAAGGTAAAATTTTTGCAATTTTTTTTATGAGAGTGTATGTTTCCTTAAAATACTACCTACAGAGTATGTGTGTGTATGCTCTCTATCCTCACCTGTACACTGTGGTTGGGGGGTACTTGGCAACATCATAGATCAAACGTATGTGTCCCTGGTACAGCTCTAGGGCGAGTGGGTCATGGTCCTCCTTATAAAACAGAATGCCATTGTCCTTATCTGTGGCTACCTACAAAGACAGAGAGGAGGGTAATGGGAAAGAAACAGCAAAAGATCAGTGAAGGAGAATGGCAGAAATACTGAGGATTGAGGTGGAAGGGTAAAACGATGTACAAAACAATCAAGAGTGCGCGATAAGCACACTATTTCAATACGACATGCACACCGAGACAGAACCACCGCAGGCCTGACACTTAACTCCCTGTTTAGTCAAGGGCATCAAACGGAACGTGTGCGAGCAAGCTGTGATGGAAAACAGCTCACGTTTATATATAAGCACTAGGACGAGAGAAGAGAAAAGAGCAGTTGATGGCTTATGGAGCATGGAAACCTCTCTACACATCAGTTGAGACCAAGAGGACTGCTAACATTCATATCCTGGAGGCATGTGAGCAGTTAATGTGTCCCTGTATTCCGTTTATGTCAGTGGATACGTCACAGGAGGACCAAGTCATTAACGCTGTTTAGCACAGTTTTGCTAAGAACGCTGGAAATAAAAAAAGCAACCGAATTTGATTGCTTTTCTATATTTACAGTTCCCAAGCGTTTTGCCTTTTAGGGCCTGTTAACACGAACAGAGCGAAAGCTGTAAAATATTCAGAACTATTTCACGTGAAGTGCAATGATGAAATGTCATTCTCTTAAATTTGACTTAATGTAAAAAGTAAGTGTCTAAAATATTTAACAATTACATTTTACTGGACAAAAACTTACATCTGTACTAATTTAACATTTTTAAGATTATTTTTTAATGCTAAAAAGAGTAGAATTTATGGACATGGTATTTGGATCCTTTCACACATTTTGCAGCATTAATGTAAATTAATTAATGTATTGATTTGAAAACATCTAGAAAAATTCCTGAAATTTGACATCACTTATCTGGAAGGCCTGTGAATTTTAGACATCTGATGAATGAAAAAAAAAATAAAAGATCCGTTTTGATAAACACGCTGTAACACTGCAGTTTGAACTTAACTGATCATAGAGATGCACGGTTTCATTTTTTAATTTTAAAACCTCAATGTCCATGTTTTCTTCTTGCAAAAATTCTCACTTGGTTTAGAAAGCACCATTACTTAACACACAAAGGCCTCTCGATCTGCAGATGTGCTAAGAGAAGCCGAAACGGAGAGATGCTGACGTCCGCAAGGAGATAAACAGCTACTGAGCTCTTTTTAATTTCTCCTACTTTAATTAACATTAGTGTGCCCTCTCGACGGTGAGAAGATAGGATCATTTGTAGCAGATCTAGCGGTTACACAGGGCCCCTGATTGCAACGGATAACAGCCGGCTCAATCTCTATTACCATGATATATGTCCTCAGGAGAAGAATTATTCACGCAGGTGGACGAGAGGTGACATTCTCATAATGTCAGAGAGGCCAAAGCTGGCTTAGACCATGCACTGCTGATGAAAAAACACCTAGACAGAGAGGCAGATCGCTTCTCATGGCTGCAGATGTTAGTTCGGGTGATACGCAGACTGTCCTGAGGCTAGTGATATGTGAAGTCTATATTACAGAAACTGATCTAGGACCCTTTGTTAAGCATTACAGGAAGCGGTTACAGGCATACCTGGAGGGATATGTGCATGGGTGGTCGGATCTTGGCGCCTGAGAGCTCCAGATATGTATCTTTGCCGAGGAAGTGCACTGTGACCATCTTATGACACTTGGAGCCAGGTGGACACCGGCACACAGGCTCTCCCTCCACGACCAGACACTGTGCTCCATTCTGACAGTAAGACTGATCACATGGACTCGTCTTCTGGAGTAATATCATTGGTGGAGGTGTCTCACAGAACAGCCCACTAAGGAAGGAGAGCATAAGGCATTTAGACTACTTATTAGGATTTTTAAAAATGTTTTTGAAAGACGTCTTTTATGCACACCCGGGCTGCATTTATTTGATGAAAAATACAGTAAAAATAATATTGTGAAATATTATTAAAGTTTAAAGTAACACATTTGAATTTAAATGTAATTTATTCCTGTGATGCATGAATTTTCAGCATCATTACTCCAGTCTTCAGTGTCACATGATCCTTCAGAAATCATTCTTGAATATTACAGATTGGTAATATTATTGTGCCAATATACAGTAATATGATATAACACAATAATGAACATGCATGATATTGTTATCGTGGTCACTTCAAAACACTGTAAATAATTATTTATTTTTCAGATTTTTAGAATGCATTTTAAGAATACTAACAAGTTGTATTTTTTAAACTAACGTTAACATTCTTCTGTAACATTAACAGATAACCTCTGTAACAAATGTAGCTATTTCTCATTGTTAATGTTAATTCATTAACTAAGGTTAACTAATGAGGTGTTATTGTAAAGTGTCTTTATAATTCTTTTGCACTTTAAACTGTTTGAAATATTTGTTTACTTTGAACATTTATATACAATAAAGTGATGCACAAAAATGTTTAGTTCTTTTTTTTATAAGAAAAAAAATTATTATACCTGTAATAGTATAACAACACTTTGCAACTTATTTCAATATCGTGATAATATACCACGATAAAAGCTTCAGCAATTATCGCAACATGAAGATTTTAAACCATCACATGCCTAGCATATTATTTCAAGCACTTTTAACTTTCTTTCTTTCTTTCTTACTCTTTCTTTCTTAAATCTAAATCACACAAGAGATGAAGACAGTGTTAGAATATTGATAGAGTGTCAGGATGGGTGGTAAGCCAGATTAATGCGGAGCTCAAGACACCATCAGGCCCTTAATTAGTAGCCGTAGTGGAGTGAGGGATGCTGGGGAGAGAGCGAGCTAAGTTGTATGTACAAGCCACACACCGACCGCACTGCTAGTGTTATAATTAGCCATATGTATATTCATAGTCTGGGCATGTCAGATTTAACTACACACTATCATATAACAAAGGACCAACAGAAGCTTGGTGTGTGTGTAAGTGTGTATATGTTTGCATCATTTATCAAGCCTTTCATAATTCAGAAGGAAACAGGTGTGCCACGGTAGCTTCGTATCAGAAAAAGTATGAGCGCTTTTTGAGTGTGATTTCTAACCTTACTTTTTGCAGACATATTTTGACGAGGAGGAAACAGGGGTAAAATGATAATTAAAAAATAATGAATAACTCTTTATGACTGATGTATATAAAAAATGGCAGGCTCAATATGTATCTATAGTTTTAATTTCATTTACATTTAGTCATTTTGCAGACGATTTTATCCAAAACCACGCAGTCAAAACTAACAAAAGGAGCAACAATATATAAGCGCAAATGACAAGACTCGGTTAGCCTAACACAGTACACGTAGCAAGTTTTTTAAAAAATAATATAATATTGGATACCACACTAAAAAACACACACATACACACAACACACACACACACACAAAGGAAAACAAGTAGATAGAATAGAAAAAAAAGAAAAAAAAGAAAAAAAAAAAAAAAAAAAATTTTTAAAATAAAAAAAAAAAAAGCGAATAAATGTAGATAGAGTATAAAGTTTAGATTAAAAGTAGAATACAGGTTGCTAGAGTTAGAGGGTCAAATAAAGATGGAACAGATGTGTTTTTAGTCGTTTCTAGAAGATGGCTAAAGACTCAGCTGCTCAGACTGAGTTGGGCAAGTCATTCCACCAGGAGGGAACATTTAATGAAAAAGTCAGTGAAAGTGATTTTGTGCCCTTTTGAGATGGCACAATAATACGCATTTCACTTGCAGAAAGGTAAGAATACCTAAGGGCACATAACTCTGAAGTAATGAATTTAGGTAAATGGGTGCAGAGCCAGTGGTGGTTTTGTAGGCAAACATTAATGCCTTGAATTTGATCATCTATTGGTAGCCAGTGCAAATTGATGAATAGAGGTGTGACATGCGTTCTTTTCGGGCTCATTAAAGATTAATCTTGCAGCACCATTTTGGATTAATTGTAGAGGTTTGAAAGAAGTGCTGGAAGACCTGCCAAGAGAAGAGAGCATTGCAATAGTCCAGCCTGGAAAGAAAAATAGCTTGAACAAGGAGTTGTGTTGCAGGTTCTGAAAGAAAGGGCCTGATCTTCCTAATGTTGTATAAAGCAAATCTGCAGAACCGGGCAGTTTTAGCAATGTGGTCTGAGAAATTCAGCTCATCATCAATCACAACTCCAAGGTTTCTAGCTGTTTTTGAAGGAGTTAGGGTTGATGAGCCTAACTGGATGGTGAAAACCCAAGTGATGGGTTTGTTGAAACCACAAAAAGTTCTGTCTTAGCCAGGTTGAGTTGAAAGCGATGGTCCGTCATCCAACAAGAAATGACTTTTTAGACATGCTGAAATGCGAGCAGCTAATGTCGGATCATCAGGGTGGAATGAGAGGCAAAGTTGAGTGTCATCAGCATAGCAGTGATATGAAAAGCAAGTTCTGAAATGACAAGAACCTTAGTGATGCCATGTAGACAGAGAAGAGAAGTGGTCCAAGAGAACTGACCCGGAGGCACCAGTAATATAGATGTTGCGACTTGGACACCTCACCTCTCCAAGATACCTTGAAGACAACTCTGAGGAGGTAGACTTCTCAAACCACTGAGTTTAAGGGTTCAACTTAAATGTTCTATTTAAGT
Organism: Sinocyclocheilus anophthalmus; assembly: GCA_018155175.1. NCBI lineage: Eukaryota > Metazoa > Chordata > Actinopteri > Cypriniformes > Cyprinidae > Sinocyclocheilus > Sinocyclocheilus anophthalmus. The sequence goes on from JADLZN010008040.1 coordinate 682,597, forward strand.
AGTTATTAGTTATTATATTTTAAAATAATACAACGTAATATTTTACATTTTAAATAAGGTTTAGAATAAGATTAATTAGTATCTAAGATTATTGAAATATTAGATAATATTCTTATTCATGATCAAATAATACTAATTCTAACTGATTCATAAATAAAGTTAAAAAAAAAATTCTTAGGAGTAGAGATATGGATTAGGTTCGGATTAGTGTTTAGCAGTTTTACAGTAATTAACTTACAACAGAAACAACAGAATTCTACGGCATGTCTTTATTTGTATAAGTAAATGCACTTGTGTATGAGTGTGAACAATGCACGAGTCTCACCTGAACCCCTCCTTGCACACACACGTGTATCCATTGATGGCATCATTACACTCTGCTCCATGCTGGCATTTGTTCTCCAGACAGTCATTGTAATCCTGCTCACAGTGCTGGCCAACATAACCCGGCAAACATTCACACCTGAAGGAAAACAACAACAACAACAACAGTTTAGATGCAAAAAATCACTAGGATGTCCTAGCACTAGTTTAAAAAACAATTGCTAACCTATCTGGTAGTGAGAATTGAGGGACTTCATACCCTGAGTGGCAAGTAGTGGCCCACCCCGTTTTTCAGCAACATGGTTCTGGAAGTATTTTCCCATAAAGTATTGTTTAAGAAAAGGTTTACTGGTTTAAGCGTTATAAGCCATGAACCAAACGAGTATATTAAAGTATAAAAGTATATGAAAAAAGTAATAAAATAATAAGTATAGGAAAATCGGACAAAACAACAAAGGCGGACACGTTTCAGACTATGTCCTTTTTCAGTCGTAGCGAGTGATAGAACTACAAATTCATAAGCTTGCAATGCATTTAAATGAAGGAGACAATAATAAACTCTTAATTTATAATTATTAATTTATAGTTTATAGTTAATTTATTGTTGTCTGCATAAGTAATGACTATGTATATATATTATTTTATTGTATTTGAGAGAAGCAGGGTCGCACAGAGGCGACTATGTCCATTCGCAGAACTTTAACGGGACGTGGGGCGGCAGACTCCTAAAGAATTGCTCTTTTGGCACGCTGCGACCCCTGATTGGAGGAATTTTCTGTACAGCATCATGGGTAGTTTTTCCATTACAAATTCTCCTATTAAGCAGTTAATTTAAAAGTAAGTTGAATTAATGCAAACAGTTTGCGTTGAGGAAAATCATACATCCTCAGTGCTCACAACTGGTCTGGCTTTAATGTTTTATCAGTTTATTGTTAAAAATCCCTTTCCTTATGGGGAAAATGAATGGAGTTTTTACTTTTGGAAGCCGACTGTTGAACTCTATTACAGGCAGCACAGGCAGGTCACGCAGTCTTTCCTGTGAAGTTCTGAGCAGAGGAGCTCAAACACTCACCTGTAGCCCTTACTGAGGAGAACACACTTGGAGTCGTGTTGGCAGAGGTCAAACCCGGGCAGACAGGGGTCAATCACCTCCTCACACAGATCCCCTAAGAGACACACAAAGAAAAAAAAAGGAACAAATGACTGTAACAGTTGCCCTCTCCCAGCATCCGGAGGTTTATCGCATGCTGAAACACTCAGGGCCTCTGCTGTCTACGGGTGAAGCTCACAGTTGTGTGGCTAAAGGAACTCTTTGACTGAACATACGGCATATGTGTGTCATGACCCTCCTCGAGGTGTTTTCGCCCCTCACACCATCTGCCAGCATTTAGACTGTGAGGCTTTTTCTCCTCCAGGCTCAACTGAAAACATCTTTGTGTGATGGCAAAGTCTTTCTAGAGCACACAGCTCAGCAGGGTCCATTCAAAGGCACTAAATCACTGCCAACCAGAACCTTCAATAAATTCCCTGTTCCTGTCCACCTGCTGTAGGACGTCCCGCCCTGCAACAGGCCGTTTTGGGTCTAAACCAACCTCCACATCCCTGCACTCATTCACCCAGATTCCTAGCATTTCCTGTCCAGCACATTTGTGCTGGTGTTGCTAGTTGCATGGCACAGCAGCAGCTCAGAAACAGATGTACCCTCTCCGTGCTCTGGCCCTTGAGACGGGGTTTAGGTGGTCTTCTGCCAGGCCAATTTCCTCTAGACTCTTTCTGCAGCAACTGTATGTGTTCTTCAGGGAATCAATTCAGTCGGTGTCTACAGTTGATGTTTCCTGCATGCACCTCACAGGCTGGAGTCTGGCAAAGGGTTTTTAAATCAAATCTGGATGTTGGTGGTAAGATTTGTACTGACTGATGTTAATACAGAACAATCCTCAGTTGTTAAAACACAAACTGAGATACAAAAATATAATGACAATGGAGAAGGAATGAATCTTTATAAGACTTGACCTTTGGCAAAGTGTCATTTGTGAGGATTCGACATTAAACAAGGATTGAAACACATTGCCTTTCCTTGTTTGGGGCATAATGGCATTTTGGAACATTTCAGTAGGTATGCTAACTTGCACTACTGTTAAAAAGTTTGGGGTTTGTATGATTTTTTTAATGCTTTCAAAAGAAGATGGTATGTATTTGATCAAAAATACAGTAAAATGGCGAAGTTGTAAAATATTTTTACAATTAATTAAAATAGCAAAATATGTCTATTTGAATATATATTAAAATGTAATTTATTTCTGCGATGGCAAGCTGAATTTTCAGCAGCCATTTCTTCAGTTTTCAGCGTCGCATGATCCTTCAGAAATCATTCTAATATGCTGAAAAAGAACAGAATTTATTTGAAACAGAAATCTTTTGTAACATTATAAATGTCTTCACTGTCACTTTGATCAATTTAATGCAATCCTGCTGAATAAAAGTATTGATTTCTATCAAAAAAAAGAAAAAGAAAAAGAAAAATATTTTTTTTTTGAAAGGTAGTGTATTACTTCTTTCAAAAAGAGAAAAAATCTTACCAACCCCAAACTTTTGAACGGTAGTATAAGTCCCAATATAAATGTAAAATATAAAAAGTTCCACAATGCCCATGGGCACAATGTTAAAACAGGAGAGAAAACATCATCAGTATATTAAATCTTCAACCTTCCTTCTCCCCTTTCATTTCACCCACATAATTACATACTTTTATTTGAACTAATGAAAAATATATTCTCTGTTGAGAGTCTGATCTATAGCCAGTCTGGTACAGATGACTGAGTGAAATGGAGAGAATAAGATGAGCACTGCATACTTTCTGTATGCAAGAAAAATCCCAAATTAGATTTTTGTGAAATATCAGAGCAAATGGAGACTCTAGTTTTAAAAGACTTCAGTAAAAAAGCATCCCCCCTAGTTCTATTCCTATTTTAATTCCTCTTTTAGGGGAAACCCCTGAGCCAAAGCTGATACTTTCATGAAACATAACTGAGAACTCCATTAACCTCTGAGCAATTACATTTCTCTCTTGCTTGGTTTAAAACTCAGTTTTTAAGACTGTGCTCTTTAACCGGACAGCTGTGTGTATCCTACAAGCTTAAGAATGTGGCCAGGCTTATACCGCAGCAAATACCAACTACACCCGCTCCAAGGGAGGTGGCAAAGAGGAATGCCATTATAATGACAGGGCCAGCTAGGAGCAGTTGCACTTCCTATTTTGAGGAAAAGAAGAGAGAACAAGAGCAGTGGTGCCACTGGACGGCATTTGGCAGATCTGAAGTGGAAATAAACAGACAGTTTTAACAACAGCTGAACTTTAAATCTGCCTAGTCAGGACTTCTGTCAAAAGCTGGTTTGTTTAGTAAAACTGCCCACTACCAGTCTTAACATGCATATTATTTTGGTTTCTTAATGTTTTCTTAGCCACCTCAGTTGTGGCTGGAGGATATAAATGCAATTGGCACAGTCATACCAGTGAAATGGCCTCATTGACTGAGACAGACAAATAGGGTAATATGACTAAGAAAATGGTAACGAAGAGTCTGAAACAGTCTGAATGCGTTTACAGGCTGGTTTAATGAGGTTTAACTGGTACCTCTGTAGTTCGGAGGGCAGATGCAGGTGTAGTTGTTGATGCCGTCCACACAGGTGGAGTTATTCTCACAGTCGTTGTCTTCACAGTCATCAGGATTCAGCTCACACTGTTGGCCCTCGTACCCAGGCGGACACACACAGCTAGAGGAATGGGAAGGCACAGGACAACGATCAATACTTCAAATGTTACAACAACGCGTGGGTTTCAGTGATTTAGCTCTGTTGGGTGACACCCTGATACTGCCAGACTGATTTTTTTCAGGTCTGCAGCCAGAACAGTGTCATTTGTTGCCATTCATGTCTCATTGTTTGGTCTTTAAATGTCAACCCAACATCCTTCATTAGTGCACTGCTCACAGCCAACAGGAACACTGAGTTCTGGTTTTAACATGTACTGAACACATTACAGGGATAGTTCAGTCACAAATGATAATGTTGGCATGAACACAAAACAAGATATTTATTTATAACACTCTATAAGCCCTTGTTTATTGAGAATATCAGAATTTTGTAAGAAGATCTTCAGTGAGTAAATTTGAACTCACTTTTTTTTTCAAATACACTTTCTTTGAGGAAAAGAACATACTGAACATTCTGCTAAACATCTAATTTCGTTCCACCAAAATCAAGCAATATGATTACGAGTAGATGAGTCAAAAAGTTTAGTCAAAGCCCATATTTTCAAGGTCTTGGTCCTTGAGTCTGAGTTCAAAAGCATATTTTCATTGTATTGGTCTTCTCTTGTTGGGAGCATGAAGACACTGTCTTGACTCAGACTTGACTATTTTCTGGCCTCGGTCCTAAATTAGACTCAACCCTCTTCTGGTCTCCGTTTTGACTCAGACTTGACCCTCTTCTGGTCTTGGTCTTGAATCAGACTCAATCCTCTTTTGATCTTGGTTTTGACTCAGACATAATTTCTTCTGGTCTCAGTCTTGACTCAGACTCGACCCTTTTCTGGTCTCTACTTTAAATCAGACTCAGCCCACTTCTGGAATCGGTCTTGACTCAGACCCGACTCTCTTCTAATCTCAGTCTTAACCTGAACCTGATGCTCTTCTGGTCTCAGTCTTGACTCAGACTCAATGTCTTCTGGTCTTGGTTTTGACCTCAGACTCGAATCTCTTCTGATCTCAGTCTTGACTCAAACTTGATCCTCTTCTGGTCTCAGTCTTGACGCAGACTCTGCCCTCTTCTGGTTTCGTTTTCTGACTCAGACTCTACCCTCTTTTGATCTCTGTCTTGACTCAGACTTGACTCTTTTCTGGTCTCAGTCTTAGATCAGACTCGACCCTCTTCTGGTCTCAGTCTTGATTCGGTCTCGACCCTCTTCTGGTCTCGGTCTTGACTCAGACTTGACTCTTTTCTGGTCTCAGTCTTAGATCAGACTCGACCCTCTTCTGGTCTCAGTCTCGAATCAGAGTCGATGTCTTCTGGTCTTGGTCTTGACTCAGACTCTATCTCTTCTGGTTTCTCTCTTGACTCAAACTCGACCCTGTTCTGGTCTTGATCTTCACTGGGACTCAAATGAGCTGTTCTCAATTATATCACTGCAAATTACCTGCTGAAATTCCAAGCAGCCCCTAATATTTGCATTTTTCTCTGTTGTTTTGCCTTTCTGTTGCTATCCATTAGTCTTGTAGATCAGATCCATCAGTGACTGAGGCTCAGTGTTTGATAAACCTCCATTTCTATGGTGACTTGTTGAGCAATAGCAGTAAAACTTATCTCACTGTTTAGCAGAACCCACACCCATCTGTATCCTTCCACCCAGTCCCTGCCCACTGGCTGCCAACTCTCAGGAGCTACGCCAGCAACCGATATATTCCACCTCCAGACACATAAAAACACACAAATCTCTGGGCTCATTTGTTGTTTTTTGTAAAGTCATTGTGCAACTCTGTTCCTGCTGGATGTGAAGCGGCTGCCCTGCAAAAATTGAATAGAGGCCTAACGTGACATTACCAAAGTTGTTGGGAGATTTATAGGACACAGGGGACCTATAAATTATTGTGACATTATAACAATCTGCCTGTCTCTTGCTTCTTTCAGATGTCCAGGGGTGTTACAAGCTTTGAATTTTTAATACACAGATTTTGTCCAGATGTGCATTGTAACAAAGAACTTTCAAATTAAATTATTTCAGTTTTTAAATCTTATTTATATCCTTTTTGACACTTGTATTCATAGTGATAGTGGAAACACTGTGCAGGCTACATTCAGATTTATTTTGCCAGCATGAGCACCAAAAAAAAAAAAATCATAATTTCAAGCCACAGGTCCAACAACTTCACTATAAATAATATTAATAAATAAATATTATTTATACAGCTCTGAATGTGACCTGTAGTGCCGTCCAGTCCAGGTTTGTGAGGGGGCAGTGCCTCCATTAAACACACGGCAGACTGATGCAGTAGTAAGGGGTCTAACCGGTACGACCCTGAGGAAAGAGAAAGCCTGTGAGCATGGATGAAGAAAGAGAGAGCTCAGGTTTTAACATGTCTGACCCTACATACTGGGACAAAGGTCACAATCAGATGGACACTTTCAAAGGTGAAGAGGTTAAAGAAATAAAAAGCGATCATCTACGGTATTACATAATGAGTTCTGAGTAAAATGTCAACTTAAATGTTAACCGCAATTTACCTTTCAAACAGGGTTAAGGAGTGGACATTAAAGCCAATGATTAGCGGTGCTTTCTATGGTTATTATTGTTGCTCATACTTATAATTAGGAATCCGTTTTAATCCTTTTAATTACCATCCAGAACACCCTAGCAACCACATAGCAACATAATAAAAACACTCAGAACATATTACCTGCATAGCCTATCCTGCAGCATTGTGGTGGCTAGTTTTGCACAGACAAGCACCACTCACATTTTCCTCAGCAAATGTAAAAATCTTGTTTGTTTACTAGTTCTATATCCAGGCCCAGAGCTGAGTTTAGTTTAATATCATGGTTTATGGAAGATGTATGTTGTGTCCTGATCCTTTTACACTCTGGGGCTGTAACTCCGTGACTAACTCTCTCCATTTCAATTTCAGACAAAGGCTCTTGCCACTGATATGCCTGTTTCCTCTGCTCTCCTCAAAGGGCACATATGCCTGTTTTCTTTCTCTCGGCCCCTCTGTTTTTTCTCTTTCTCTCTTCCCATGTTTGACTTAATTCAGTACTCTAGAACATTCTAATTAATCTTCACTTATTTCAAGGACAGACGCACACCTGGAACTGACCTTGAGAGCTGCGGTTTTAATTAAAAGACAGCTCACTGGTTCTGTCTTGTAGAGGGCGAAGGGTTAAGCTCTTATCTGTTCTTCAACAGAACAACACTGACAGGAATCCCATAACCAAACAAAAGAATAATGATTGCATGCTGCATCCAGAACACGCACACACATTCGTAAACCACTTTTTGTGTGAAACCGAGTCTGTTTGATATCAAACTTTGGTTCGTTTGGTTTTTTGAAGCAGTTTTTCAAGTGTTTTTCGATGTGCATCAGCAATCTGCAACCCAGTCTGCTTGGAATGATGGTCTAAAGTTTGGTTCATGTTTATAATAGCAATCTGTTCAAACTCACGGAAGTGAACTGCCACTGATGCTGCATAATTTACATTTTTGTACGTTACCGCCCGGTCACACTTATCATTTCTCATAGCTGCTTGTCTTTGAATAAATTGCTTTTGAAGAGCAGCTCACATTCTTCACATCCCTTGCAATACATTTGCCATCAGCCCAAGACCTCACCGCCAAGGTCGCACCACTGAGTATGTATCCACTACACAAACAACACCTGCCTGAGTACAATAGGAAATAATCAAGAAACTTCAGATCCAGCGAGTTCAGCTCGGGAAGATGGATGATGAGGCTCTCATGCATGTAATGATGCACATAACTCATAGGAGTATTCTGTACACGCGTGCACGCTGCCTGAGGATGTATGTGGGGCGGTGGATGGTCACTCACCTTGTAGCCAAAGGGGCAGGTGCAGTGGTAGGAGCCCATGACATCACTCACACATGTGCCATTGTTCTGACAGGGACTCACCCGACAGGGGGCGCACTTGGACATCAGATTCAAATCTGCTGGACCTGAAAGACACACAGCACAACATGTGAAGCATAAATGTGTGGACGAGAAAGGGAACAGGAAATAAAAGGGAGTGGAGGTGACATTAAGGTCAACATGAAACAAACCTGACCATATTTCTTTGCCAAACTTTATCTGTGCATGTTATTACTAGAAACAAAATCGAAAAAGCATAATTACCATTTATCAAAATATAATAACTTGTCTCTGCCTCTGAAACACTGTTATTTTTGTATTATTTATGTTCTATTAAGTATGTATTTATTATTTTGCATTAGCTTTTATTTTCAAGTTTTCACTTTAATTTAAGTTTGAATAATTTTGTTATGTGCTTTTGTCATTTTATTAGATTTTCTTAAATATTTCTATTTATTTCAGTTTGAGGTATTCAGTACTTTTTTCAGTTAGTTGCAAAGGCAGCATTTCTAATTTTCATTTTTAAAGTTTTTCATCTAATATTTATATTTTATTTAATTTAATTCAGCTTTATTTCAGTTACAGAAAACTTATTTTTTTGTAGTTAACAATATTTCTCAACCCTTATCCTTCAACCTGACTCCATTCTGGTATGTAATGTCCACTTTTAATGATCAAATAAATTCTGATCAAATCAAATCAATTCATACCCTACAGTTTTTCCTCTCCTCAAATATCTTGTTTCATTCTGAAATATTGCCATTGCAAACTTAAACACTCAGAAAAAAGGTAGTAAACTGGGGTGGTACTCTTTGAAAAGGTACCAATACCTGCATTTTATGTACTAGTATGTACCATTTAGGGGTAAAGAAGGTACAAAGATGTACCTTTTAGCTTTGGTAAGATAGGCTACTGAGAGATTTTTGAGAGTGAAGAGGCTCAGCATCACTGCTCTCACGCTTAGTTTTTGGACGTTGACAATGTTATTTAGGGAGAGAAAGAGAGCGGAAATTGAATCAGGACATGGTGCAGACCAAATTGAAATGTTGTGTTTGCCATACGAGCACCACGGCTCAATGTGCCTGGAGCAGATGTGTTATCCAGCAGAAAAGAAGACAGACTCACCCTTGCACTGGAATTGACTGAGAGGGGTGGTAAGCAGCAGGCGGTCTGCCATGCCGGGTGGTCCAGTGCAGCGGGCGATGCCAGGCTCTTTAAACCCAGCCTTCACCCACTGAGACAACCAGCGCAGCTCGCAGTCACAGTACAGGGGGTTTGCACCCAGAGCCCTGGATCACACGAACCGGGTGTTAAACTTTGTTTGAAAGGATAAATGCATTAGAATATCAGTATGATTCATTGGCCAAGTGGATTTTTCCTTGTGAATACAACTCTTCCTTACAAAGCCAACTTCTTCGGTTACTACAAACATCCCAATTGCACTTCCTTCAATTCAACAGGCCCTTTATTCCTCAATGGGGATTTTTCTCTGACAGTTCTTTTCAATGAGGAAACAAGGAGCTACAGTAGCCTCGCTCCAAACCAGCAAGAGGTACTATAGCCGGAGAGGAAAAAAAACACCACCACCATAAGCCTCCATAATAGATGCCTTTTAGCTGTAATAAAATTTACAAAGATTCCCTGTGGGGCTCGGTCTCCAAGCGCAGAGCACAAGGCTGCACTCTCTCTAGGTTGCACCCGGTAATGAGGTAAAACCTACATCGAGTCTAAAGACCTGAGTTGGTCTCTAAGGTTGAGACTGGGAGTCCATCATTAATAGAGGCAGAGAGAGCATGCTTTTACACACACACACACACATACACACACACACACACACTCACATATACACACACACACACACTCGCACACACCACACACAGGTTTGTTTTTGTGAAAAGTGGGGACATCCCATAGGCATAATGGTTTTTATACTGTACAGACCGTATATTCTAATGCCCTACACCAACCCTACCCCTAAACCTACCCCATACAGGAAACTTTGTGCATTTTTACTTTATCAATAAAACTCACTCTGTATGATTTATAAGTTTTTGAAAAGTGGGGACATGGGGTAATGTCTTGAAAAGTCACCTTCTCCTTTTAATACCTATGTCATACATTTGTCATTATACAAATGTATGTATCTTTTATTGTCACAACAAAAACACACCCCACACACACACACACACACACACACACACACACACTTAAAGAGGAGACAGAGATGTCAAGTGGCTGAAGGCTCCCTCAGGAATAGTTGAAAGGTCATTTCCGTGGAGGGTTCTGAAAGAGAAGAATGAAAAGGAAATGAAAAAAAGGCATGGAGCTCTGGGAGTTGGTTTCATTGTTTTCCACACTATAAACGGAGAGAGAGAAAGAAAGGGTCATTCACGGCATTTAGTGCGGATTATAGAAAACCGCTGCCGTTTAGTGAGGCACCGGTGGGAACGGCAGATTTGCATTGAGATTTCATTGTATGCTGTGTCAGTTCTGTTTAATAATTTCTCCTGTTCTATTTTGGGCCGCTCGACCAACACATATACTCAGACCGCAACCTGAGAACATGATTGGACAGCCACAGGCCCTTGAGGGCACGTCAGCGCTGGCCCTGGGGCATTTTGGGAAATTAAAAAGTGACAATGATGACTGCCTGGCAGACTAAGCTTAAAGAGGCCAGAATAAGGTGGGCGTCCTTTGATCTGTTTACGGTATCTGTGCACACAGGGTGTTGATAACGTATCCAGCTTAATGCAGACAGATATCCAAGGGTGTCTCTTCAACTATAGTCACACATTTCAAACTTCATTTGTATTAAACAGACATTTCAAACAAACATTTTTATTAAACTGATCAAATCTGACAAAAGACATCTGTTTCGAATGCAGTTTTTTTCTCTGTTCTAAGAAACATAAAAAGTATCACGGTTTCCAAAAACAATTCCCAAACTTTTGAACGGTACTATAATTTTCGCATAATAAATATTGACATGATTCATGTTTATTTTGCACTTTGTTTTAGAGTATTATACTTTTAAATTATCATAGCAAAATTTATATTTTAATAGATTTTTGTACAATGAAAAAATAGGTGTTGAAATAATTACAAAGAAACAGCAAATTAATTAAACAAAATTTTGAAGCAGAAAAACTGAAATAGCATTTTTTTTGGTAAACTGAAATCCAATAATCTTTGTTTTAATTTACAGCTACAAAAAATATTTTTACAGTGTGGTTTTGAGTTTGAGTCTGTAAATAGTCTGGTAAGCAACAAAAATAAATCATGAAGGCATGGTAAAAAGTTTCCAAGACCATTTTAATGTGACTTTCATATAACCAAAAGAAAAAAATGTACCCACAGGACTTAAGTGTTCTTAAAATCTATTGCTTTGTTCCTTCAGAACTTGCTTATGCTGTGAATGTGCTGTTCTAAAGCAGCTGGTCAGCATATCTCCTGAGTTAATTCATAAGTCAGGTGTGTGTGGCTAAAAACCATGGGGAGTGTGTGTTGTGTGTGTGTGTGTGTGTGTGTGTGTGTGTGTTTGTATGTGTGTGTGTGTGAGAGAGAGAGAGATTGATGTGAATATGCAGCAGATCGCTGGTTCATGAGATAAAAAACAAAAGGGAGTCTTACAGCAGGCGGAGAGAACGCAAGCCATCAAATGCATGAACCGGGACACAGCGAATTTGATTATAGCTCAGGATACTGCAGAGAAAGAGAGAGCGAATATGAGTGATACACAGAGACAGTGAAACAGTCATTTAATGTCAACATTTCTGCCCAAATTTTTGGAAGTAGTGATCAAGTTCACATGACGGCACTGACAAACTCATATGTGGACACAGAAACTGTGTCTGATTGTTGGATGATGGTGTAAACTTACAGGGTGGCAAGCTGCGTCATGTTGCTGAAGGTGAGAGGGGCAAGAAGACTGATGCTGTTATTACTGAGGTCTCTGCAGAGGAAACACACACAAACACACAGCAGATCCAATTACACACCCTCAGAAGAATGTCTACAACATGCCTTCACAATCCAAAGCCAGGTTTACTCTTAGAAAAGAGATTTAATCGCAGTTACTTCATCCTGGTTTTTTTAAAATAAATTTTATTAATTAATGACTTCAAACGTGCATAAAAACTGAACCGTAGACACAAAAAAAAAAAAGGAAAAAAAAGGCAGTTGTGTTTGCCAGAAACTCACTCAGTTATAATGTTTGAGGGATTATGGGATGGCATGTTGGCATATTTTACAACATATTATATTTCCTTAAAAGGTTGAAAGTTATTGCAAGATACTTAAAGCACCAAAAAATGCTTTGTATACCTTAAAAACTTTACTGATAATTACCATCTAAGTACACATGCCAATACAAAGTCACATGATGAGTTCATCATAAGTGGCCTGTCTATAAAATATGGCTGATTTTCATATATAAATGGTGCATATGCTCACAATCACACACACACACAAACCCAGCATCAAGGGTAATGCGCAAGATACTAAAAAATGCAATAAACGTTAACTAAAGCATAAAATTATTTAAATAAAACACAAAACTGGTATGTGTCACACAGAGACTACTGGGAAAGTCGTTTTTCATGTTTTTAACCGTAAACTACACAGTAATTCATAGCTTTTACAGTAATTTGACAGTTTAATGTTATAGTATTTTAGTTATTTTGACAGTTTAATTTTACAGTAAAATTTCATAACATGCAATTTTAAACCATTTACAATTCTTCACCCCCCCCCGCCCCCCCATATGCCTAAGGTAACTTACAGTGAAAACATAACAGTTTGTTTTTTTCTGTAAAAATTACAAACTTTTTATTATTATTAAAGGGGTCATATGATGTTGCTAAAAAGAACATTATTTTGTGTATTTGGTGTGATGAAATGTGTTTATGTGGTTTAAGGTTAAAAAAAAACATTATTTTCCACATACTGTACATTATTGTTTCTCCTCTATGCCCCGCTTTTCTGAAACGCGTTGATTTTTACAAATCTCATTGGTCTGAAAAGCGAGGTGTGTGCTGTGATTGGCCAGCTATCCGTGCGTTGTGATTGGCCGAATACCTCAACGTGAGATGGAAATGTTACGCCCCTCAAATACTGTTGATGCCATGTCCGGCCGGAGCAACGACACAAAAACATTAAAACCCATAACAAACGAGGCATTTGTTGCATCCATGGGGAATAATTACTGATTATAATGACTTATAGTGTCTTTTTACTCGTTGCGTTGCATCGCGCCGTGTTAACATAAAACCAATTTTGCATTTGTGATCGGAGAAATTACAACAAGCACTACTCTACACTGCTCCAAACTCGCATTTGAATCGTCATCAGTGGCACAATTCTTTAAATATAAAAAACTACAGTCTGTGAGTCAAACGCCCCGGTCATTGTATTCCCTACTCTACAGACTCACATAAAATGCACTGGACACTATGAATATTGGGGTTAAGTGTTTCGGGAACAGTGTTTGTAAATACACTTCACCACTGATTTCCTAGTTGTGTCCCTCTTTTGGAAGACCAAACAAATAGTTTTCCCTTTCCAACAACACACACGTCGGGCTAGAGTGCGCGTAGGCGGGCGGTCTTGAGAACGTCTCCGCCGTGTATTCGACAAAGGAACGGCTGGTGGGCTTGCGGCAACCACATGTGACGACCTCGGGCTTGACTCCGCTTCGTCCACGGTGAAAGCCGATCCTGCGATCCAAAGCACGAAGTTGATGTATTTCCTCAGCAACCAGCACGTATCAGCTTCTAGGCATGAAGAAGTGGATATTGTCCTCTTTTGGAAGGCCAAACAAATTATTTTCGCTTTCACAACGAAATACACGGCAACAGCAATACTACAGCGAGAATCAAAGTTACGCCTTCTTTCTTTGCGTTTACATTTGGACGGTGTTATGCAAATCTTCCCACATAGTGACGTAGACATTTGGGGGCGTGTTAGAACGAGCCGTTTTAGGTAGGCATGGCTGACTCTTAACTGTTATAAAGAATATCCCTTTGGATTTGAAACTTTAGTCTTTGCAACTTTACAGATCTTCTTTATGCACCAAGAGCTTGTAACACTCCAAAGAGAAAGAAAAAAATTGAAATCGCATCATATGACCCCTTTAATATTATTTACAATGTGAGACGATATCTCAGATTTGCTAAAACATAACAATTCCTGCACCTTTGGAAATACAAATAATTCTGTATACTTAAAATAAACATACAAATGAAGGCATTAAATGCATAGTGGGTCCTTTTGGATAATAGCGTGTGGCAAATGAATAAATTAAATGAAAAGTGGAGAAATACATACAGCAGTGTCAGTTGTTTCAGACTAGCAAGCTCTTTGGGCACGGAGGTAAGGAGATTTCCTTCCAAGTATCTGAAACGGTAAGAAAAATCCTGTTAACAGGCAAGTTTACAATCCTCAAACAAGCTATAAAGTAAAACCAGATTCATTTTAAATTTCATTTCATGCTTAAAAATACATTTTACATCGGAAGAAATAGACTTATTACCACAAAGCGGCTCTAGATGTAGAGGAGTTACAGTGAGCTGCCTTGCTGTCTAGTGTAGCTGAAGTGTAGCTGCTGGGATTGCTTATCTACAAAATTTACTCTTGGTATTATATTCAAAACTACGACACAGGAGAAGAGGTCAATCCTGCTGGAGTTTTCCTGTACAACCCAAGAACAATTACTGTCCTTCTGCTGAAAAACCGACAGCGTCAAGGCAGGATATTTCGGGGGTGTTATCACAACCCAGTAGAACCGAGAAGGGCAGATTATATTACATCAGAAAGCTACTCGCTTGTCGACGTGTAAGTAGTACTGTGTCACTGTATCTAGTCTTCGATCTGGGTAGTCACAGGCGGTGGGGGGGGGCGGTCTTGTTCTATTGCTTCCCTGTCTCTCCATCTATCCCTTTTCTCGAAGTATGAGTATGAGCTGCTCTTATCGAGTTTAAACGACAGTGTCAGCAGTTCTATGAAGGCGCTGTGCTCACTCTTCATCTGATTGGTTCAGTAGATTATGACTGACACCTTAACTGTGCAACAACTCACTACCCCTCATACAATCAGAGTGACCCATCTCAGAATCAATCTCAGAAAAAAGGTCTGAAGCTGCCACTGAACTAAACTGAAAAAGATGAAAACATGACAGGAAGGAGCTGGAAGGAGAAACTCACGCTTCAGTTGTATCTTTAGGGATACCCTTAGGCAGCGAATGCAGCCCCCGGTTACTACAGCGCACCACTGTGTCCGAGCATGAGCAAGAATCGGGACAGCGAGGGGCCGACGGCAGACAGACATTCTCTTCCGTACCTTAGAGAGGAAGATATGCATATTTTATGCTCCTTTACATCATGCAAGACAAAAATGTAATATGTGCTGCTAACAGATCTAATATAGAAACTCATCAATTCTTTAAAAGGAAGTAATGGAGGATGGAGAAAAAGAGAGAGAACGGATGAAAGTGCACAGGTGCTGCGTGCACCAAATTGCATTGCACCCTCTCTGAAAATAGCCCTTTCTCAGGAATGTGGGTCTCCAAACATGGGTATCATTATTACAGCGCACGCTTGCTCATAATAAGTGATACAGTGCACAGGAGTTTAAAATCAGCAGCTAAATATTGCTTTTGGCTTCGCTTGCTCCACATTTCCTGCAAGCAATACTTGTAGCCTCCTCCCGAGCTGCTTTCATCCAAGCTCTTTAAGATGCTATCTGTAAAAGGCTGAATTGCCCTATAGATTAAAAATAAACAGCGAATTAAGCCATTAATGGGAGGTAATGGAGACTGAGAAATGCTCCAACAATAACACACAGACCGAGTCTGGAAGGAGAACGCTGGATCTGGATGTGCCTGCAAACGTAGAAGAGCCAAAGGGGCTGTGGGCTAGTTTTACAATGACTGGACTCTTTCAAACGACCAAAAATATCTTCCCGCAAATCAATTTAGCTTGACTTTGTTACTCTAACTGTAATTGCAGAGCACTGAAATAGCTGGATGTTATGGTGGTGAGTTTTTTGGAGCCCCACTCAAGGAGGAAGAAACGAACAGAATAACAACACATGAGCCCTGACAGACAGCTTCTTCTAACTAATGGACCTCGAGCCAGGGCGATTTCTCTCACTTTCAACCTCTTTATTTCAAAGTGCTTCGCCCGTCTACAGCTGAGCAGGCTCTCTTAACACGATATTCCCTGAAGCAGCAAAAGAACTGTTTCTACCATAGCTTTGACAGGGAGGCCTTCTGAAACACAGGACCCCAGCCAGACAGAAGCCAAACCGCAGTTTCTTTTTCTCTGTTAAACTTTATGTCGGTCTCGAGAGGTTCTGTTTTTCCCCCTCTTTATGGACACAAGTTCTTCCCTATAAAAACCAGAGTTGGAGAAGATAATGTTTAGGCCTCATGAAAATTTGTCCTCATGCTGCCCTCTCAGTACGGCCTTGTGGGAAGCTGGACGGGTGTGATTTACTCTGACGCTGAGAAGCAGGGAGAGGAGGATGAAGGTGTGGGAAATCCGAGGAGATGGGAGATGGAGAGAGCCTCAGTCTGGAAGTAGCCGATTCAGCGGCCTGATCTAAGCAGCGCGATTTCATGGGAACTGGAGATGGATGTGGTGTGGATGGCACAGGCTACAGAGCAAATACTAGCTGAGGTCTGCAAACCCTTGTTCAGCGTCCTGACAGTGCGACTCTGGTTCATGAGGAACTGCTTAAAAGGCCATTTTGGACCTAAAGGAATAAAGAGTATGAAAGAGAATCACATTATATTACCTCTAATATAATACAGGGAGTATATATATATATATATATTAAATATATATATATATATATACACAGTGCCTTGCGAATGTATTCATACCCCTTCATTTTTTTCACATTTTGTTATGTTTCTGCCTTGTTAAACTGCTTTAAATTACTTTTTTCACATCAATCTACACTCCACACACCATAATGGCAAAAAAAAAAAAGGTTTTTATCATCTTTGCAAATGTATTAAAAATAAAAAACTTAAATGATTCCGTTGCATAAGTATTCATACCCTTATCTGGGACAGTTACATTTTAGCTCAGGAGCATTCATTTTGCTTGAAGATGTTATTACACTTCAAGTGAAGTTAACTGTGGCAAATTCATTTGCATGTAATGATTTGGAAGGCACACACTCTTAATAAATGTCTACAACATCTGACAATGCTATCAGAGCAAAAACCAAGCCCTGAGGTCAATAGAACTGCCTGTAGAGCTCAGAAACAGGTTTGCGTCAAGCCACACATCTGTGGAAAAAAATTCTGCTTCATTGAAGGGTCACAGAAGCATGTAGTCTCTGTTATCCTTAATGGAAGAAGTTTGAAACAACCAATACTCTTCCTAGAGCTGGCCTCCTGGCCAGACTGAGCAATTGATGGAGAAGGGCTTTGGTTAATGTGGTGACCAAGAACCTGATGGTCACTCTATTTGAGCTCCATGATATGTGGAGATGGGAAAAACCTACAGAAGGACAAACACCACTGCAACACTCCACCAATCTGGGCTTTATGGCGGTGTGGCCAAACTCAATCCTCTCTTCAGTGTAGACACATGAAAACACACTTAGCATTAGCAAAAAATCACCTAAAGGACCCTCAGACTGATGTCATCAGACTCAGTCTGATGAACCTCAATTCTAAGCATAATTTTTGAAGGAAACCAGGCACTGCTCATAACCTGCAGAGTAGCAGCCCAAAAGTAAAGTGTGCTGGTAGCAACCTCATACTGTGGGGCTGTTTTTCAGCAGCAGGGACTCAGGGACTCGTCAGAGTAGAAGAAACGCTCAGTGCAGCAAAATATTGAGTTAGCCTTAATGAAAACCTATAGTCCAGAGCATTCAGAAGCTCAGACTGGGCAGAAGGTTCACCTTCCAACAGGACGATGACCCTAAGCACACAGCAAGAGTGGCTTATAGACAACTGTGTGAATGTTCTTGAGTGGCCCAGCCACAGTCTGGGATTGAACCAAATCAAATATTTCTGGAGAAACCTGAAAAAATGCATCTGCCCTCATCCAACCTGACAGAGATTGAGAGGAGAACAGGTGAGGTGAAGAATGACAGATAATTGCAAAATGCTGATGAGCAAAGCTTGTCGCATCAAAAAAAAAAAAAACTTGAGGCTGTTAAGGTGCTTCAGCTAAATATTTAGTTAAAGGTATGAATACTTATGCAATGTTACTTATACCCTTTTGGTTACACGTTTACTTGAAGGGGTGGGCCTAGACTGACTGACACCTTCATATCATAACATGACACCTTCATAATATGACATGACACATGTCATGAATATGAAGGTTTTTTTATGCATGTTTATGATAACTGTCATTAAGTGTCATTCGCTCAGTTTTGTAATTTTTAATGCAAAGATGACATTTTTTTTAGATGTCTTTGTTATGGGCTATGGTTCGGGGTAAGGGTAGGGGTAGGGTTAGGTCAAATAAATTCATATTTGCATTAAAATTACATAACTGAACAAATGACACTTAATGACAGTTGTCATAAACATGCATCAAAAACCTTCATATTCATGACATGTGTCATGTCATGATTATGAAGGTGTCATGTCTGTCTTATGCACACCCCTTCAAGTAAAGTGTTACCTCAGCTTTTTATTTTATACATTTATGAAGTTTTGACAATTGTGTTTTTGCTTTGTCATTATGGTGTATGTAGTGTAGATTGATGTGGAAAAAAAGTTATTTAAAGCTGTTTAACATAAGGCTGCAACATAACAAAATGTAAAAAAAAATTAAATGTATGAATATTTTTGCAAGGCACTGTATATGTCACATGTTTGTTCCTGTTTTCCTTATTTGGTCTTTCCTGTTCCTGTCCTCTTTGTGTGAATGCGTTTCCAGCTGTGTTTAATTAATTAGTTAATTTGCTCCCAGGTGTGTGCCATTGCTGTCTGTGCATTTAAACCCTGTGTTTCCCGACTGCTGCTAAATGTCATTCTTTCTACTTGATGTCTCCAGTGTTTCCGCGTTACTCTCATTAAACCCTTTGAATTTGTATTTTCCTGGGTCTCCGTCCGCTCCTTCGTCATGGGGGGGAAAAAAGTCATTCCCGAGTGGGCCGTGACAGAACAGCAGACCTTGACAGTAAGCGTTTTGAAAAGGGTTTTGTTTTTTTCCCCGTTCATTTCTCCCCGACCAAATGGAGGAACGGGCGATGTTCATCGCCGAATGACTTCCCATCGCCCCGTGGAGCTCCCAGACACCACCAATCTCGACTGAAAGGAGGCAGTCATCCAGTGTCTGGAGAGCCTCCGATCCCGATCAGGAACCCGCCGTTCTTAATGGCCGTCTGTGCAAGACGTGGCCACTCCCTCCCGAGAGCTCGCTCCAGTGTCGGCTCCAGCCCCAGAGCTCGCTTCAGTGTCGGCTCCAGCCCCAGAGCTCTCTCCAGTTTTGGCTCCAGCCCCAGAGCTCGCTCCATTGTCGGCTCCAGCCCCAGAGCTCGCTGCAGTGTCGGCTCCAGCCCCAGAGCTAGCTCCAGTGTCGGCTCCAGCCCCAGAGCTCGCTCCAGTGTCGGCTCCAGCCCCTGAGTTTGCTCCAGTGCCCGCTCCTTGAAAGCACCTTGCTGTGCCTGCTCCTCCAGTGCCAGCACCACGTAAGCGCTAACCTGATCCCCAGTTCAACCCAGGAAGGGCTCCTGATCCCCAGTTAAGCCTGAAGGGCTCTGATTACCTCGTTTTTATCTTCCAGGTAAGCAGTCTCCCTGATTCTCCCGTTTTTACATGGGCCCAGGGAGGGCTCCTGAATCCTCGTTTAGCCCAGGGAGGGCTCCTGATTCCTCGTTTAGCCCGGATGCCTCCTATTTTCTCGTGTTCAGCCTAGTAGGTGCTCCCTGATCCGCTAGTTAGCCCAGGGAGGGCTTCTGAGCCCTCAGTTAAGCCCAGGAAGTGCTCCTCTCCCCAGTTAGCCCAGAGAGGGGGTCTCCAGTTACCGATATAGCCCACTAGGCTCCAGTCCCGAGGGGGGGAGGGGGGGGGGTGAATCCCCTCGTAGAGGCACCCTCAAGTGCCGCTCTCGCTCCAGAGCGCCCCCAGAATTCCTATTTTCCCCTAAGAAAAAATGGGGGGGGTGGGCATATGCCCAGTGCCGAGCCGTTAAGTCACGGATGATCCTCTGTATCCTCCTGAGTCCCCTGATCCCGCCCATGGCTCCCTGAAAGTGGTCCCCCCCCCCCCCCCCCCCCCCCCCCCCCCCCCCCCCCCCCCCCTGCTCTCCATGGCTGTCCTGTCTAAGACCCGCTTTAGGCTCTTTGTAATCCCCCCCTGTTCAAGGTCCGCAAACCAGCCATCCCCTCCCCGATGGTAACTATTACTGTTCGAGACGTGCCGGCCGGGATGGGTCAATCTGTCACGTGTATGTTCCTTTTTTTCCTTACTTGTGGTGCTTCCTGTTCCTGTCCTTTCGTTGTGTGACTTACGTTTCCGCTGTTTTAATTAGTTCATTTGCTCCCAGGGTGTCCCCAGTGTTTTCTGTCTGCTGTTAAATTTCATTCTGCCTGCTTAATGTCTCCAGTTTTCCCTGTGTTCCGAGCGTTACCCTCATTAAACCCTTTTGATTTGTATCACTCCTGGTCTCCTTGCTCCTTCGTTCATTCCTCCCTGAGTGGCCGTGACTATATACTGTATATATTAGTTATTTTTGCATGAACCACATTCAGTTGTTGTGAAAGAGGTGATAACCCTGTATACTATAACAGTGACACGGTAATTAACTCCACATACGCTGGATGTGTCGTAGTCAAACAATAGTATTGGTCATCTATAAGTATGACCCTAATTATATATATTTTTTTTGATTAATCGAAATAAATCCTTATTTTCAAATATATTAATTAAATATTTTCTTATGTATTTCATTTTATATAATTGAGTAAAACATTTGATTTATATAAATTTAATCTATTATAGTAGATTTTTATTTTACAGTAATATACATTGCATGCCCAGTAAAAACACGATTTATGATTATATCCTAAAACAAAATACTATAATTGTATCATTTCAATATCATAAATCATAATATAATTTTATTATATACAATCATATTGTAATAAAAGTATATCTTATAAACTATTAATCACTTACAATTGGCAGTTGTGGTAGAAGTACATTTTGGACCCTGGTTACTGTGATTGCACCAAAGTTAAGGTGGTCAGGCTATGCTTGTTTCTTTACTATGGTAAAATCAATGTGATGCATGACTTTATGCATGATTTATTGCTTAATTTACATTCTTTGATGCAGGAAGTTACTTATCCATCAACAGGGCAAGCAGCACACTGTACAAGAGGACGTGGCCCAAAATAGAGTTATACCGTCGCAGGAGAAATCAGGCATGGCTACATCTTGTATGGGGATCTCCTTCAGGAAGGCAGGTTTCTGGCAGCGTGGGTTGCCACTAACCACCCTGGTCTTCTTAAGCCACAGTCCCAGCCAGGCTAAGTGACAGTCACACACGTAGGGATTAGACAGCAGGTTACTGTACACAAACAGAAAGAAAACACAAACCCCATTACTATATAATTACAACGGAAAGCAATCAGCAGGGTTAAATTACCACATAAACGATTCAACTTCAGCCCATTTAACCCAGCAGGAGAACTGAATTTGCATTTAAATAGCAATGCAATTACATATTATGACTGTGATGTGGCCTGCAATGCTGACAATATTTGATAGCAACTTTTGCTATGTTATTACATTGTTATAAAACTGTTATAACAGCTACTACAAGTAAACTGCTTTTAACACTAATATGAGGGCTCACGAATAAGACACAGACACATTTTCATCAAGATTGGGTACACAATGATCCATCAACCAATGGCTACAGGGACCACTGGACTAGAGGATTCAGAATTAACCTATTGTCCCATTTTTCATGTGTCCTCACTGAGTTCTGAACGTTCAGGTGGTGGCACACAGACCTAAATCATAAAATATTTGCCTTGAGTTGAAAGCGTTACCAGCAATGTCTCTAGAAGGTCCACTAGGGAGCCGGCTGACGGCCCACTCAGACGCTCATTTAACTGATGCATTGCTGAAACACACGGCCAGGAGCAGCAGCAGCAGCAGCGCTAGTACAGGCACAGAGGAACTCTTTCATACAGTGGGAACTAGAGTAGCTGAGAGTGACTGCTATACACTACAGCCTGCGGGATAAATTAATCGAGTGTGCTGACCTTCCGCTGCTTTGCCAATAGATGCTTCGCAGCTTAAAGGGATGGGCTCATGTTAACACACCCTATATCAATGTGTCTGCCTTGAATTATTCCTACATCACTTTCTGTGCTCGCTTCAAATGGCAAAGAAACACAAGACAGCTGAGAGAGAACAAGTGAGGCAGACGTTTGCTTTGGGAATGACATCACAAACTAGACATGAGAGAATATTTATGCTGCTAAATTTAACAAATTAAAAATAACTGACAAAACACATGGTTATTTTTTACTGTGATAATCACAAGTGAGAGCATTCAAAATAACCTCTGTCCTGACTGCTCACTCCAAACTCTCCTACCGGAAACACACTCCCGCTACGCTCTAATTTCAGCAGAGGTGGAGGGATGAATGATGGAGTGAGAGAGAAACAGGAGGGAAGTATGCCCAACATGCCTGCTGCACTACTGTGGGAAGAGAATAGCTGGGGAGGCCTTGCTCTCTCTCTCTCTCTCTCTCTCTCTCTTTTGCGTTCTGTCTCTCTCTCTTTGGATATTTTTAGCTGCCCTGTGCTGAAATGGACATGGTTGTGTCAGCCACTAGGTAATTAGAGAGCTGGGGCAAAACATAAAAAAATAAATAAATAAAGTGAAAAAGAGAGACTGAAAGAAATAGCATGCACAACAGATCGATTGAAAAAAGTTGGCTTATGGCATAAGGAGGAAGATAGAGTTCAACATTCAACAGTTTCCATACATAATATATGGAATACATGTGTATTAATGTTTATTTAGTTGAAAAGAAGTATACGTTACATTCTACATGGAGGTCTAAAAAAAAAGAAAAAGAAAAAAAAAAGACTTAGTTTCAATCCATGAACCAGTAGCACGGTAAAGGGACTTTATTTAAGTCACAAATTATTAAATATAATATACCGAATAAAAATAATAGAATATTAAAAAAAGAATTACTATTGCTTTATTAATAGTAAAATAAAATTGGCTAATTTTTATTAATTTAATAAGAGAGAAAAAAGATAGAAGATAATATTTAAGAATATTATATTATATTTTAGAATACAATAGTTAAAAATAAAAAATAAAATTAATAAAATTTAAATATGTATGTTTTTATCAAGTATGGAAGAACAAAACAACACATGACAACATAAAAAAAAAAGCAAAGCAAAACAAAACAGAACAAAAAACAAAGTAAAAAACAAACTATGCTATAGTTCTAAGCTAGAAAAAAGTTTACACCTTGTTTATGCCTTGATAAAAAAGGAAAATATATGTTACTGTTTAGATGACTTCATTGTGTAAATTCTTGTTTATGCATGCTAAACTTGATTAAATGGTCAGAAAGGAATGAATGACACCCTATGCAAATCAGAACAATCTGAGAGTCTCTCTGCTCAGAATCTGCTCACACATTTCGGTTAGTAGAGAGGGTTCACTGAATGAAAAACAGAACCATGTGTATTGCTGCACGTTGAGATGTGTGCCAGGAATACAGCCTGATATGATAATTCAAATGGTTACAGATGCTCGCTGTGTTGGCAGTCATCATTTCCATTTTTTTTCTAAATTATGATTCCACCAGAAGTTATTTTGAATGCTTAACAGCATCTGTTTATCTATGAACATCTGTGAGATCTCTTTCAGCTTTCTCTGTTGATCTTTCTCTTTCTTGTCATTCCCTCAGGGCTGTGACACACTAGAGTTCATTTTTTTGTTGATCAGTTCTTTGTTTACCTCCCCCACAAAAAGCTATGCAGATATTAATCTGTATTCAAAAATGCACCACTCTCCATTTTCTCCAGCTGTTTCCAGTTTCTTTACAGCATACAATCAAAAACAAAAATGAAATGGCAGAAGAATGAATTCAGTCCATTTGCCTTTGTATGGACATCATCATCGCACACGATCTTTAGTCCATTTTTAGACAGCAGAGCAATTTTCCTTTTTAGCCATTTTTGAATAATTTACCCTGCCCCATAGGGCAAGCCAACATTTTCTCATCTGAGGTTCAAGAACAACCGAGACAAGAATACATAACCTCATAATTTTGAAAAACATCTGCAAACATTAAGAATTCTTTGCTCGAACCACATCCTCATGCGCTTTGCATATGAAGATATAATAGGCGCTTGATTGGTGGTGGTGCGTGACCCGATAGACTGTGTTTGACTTCCTGCATCTTTGTGAATTTTTCAACTAACTCATTTGTGGGTTTGGTACGTATACAGCAACTTCAGTGAATAGTTTTATTAGGCAGCAGAGATAGTTGCGATTTTAAAATGCCTAATTCTTATTATTTCAATTTTTTTTAGCACTAAAGAATTTCAGTCGATTGTGGATGCATAACTGATCAAGTGAACCCATGGCACAGAGGGGAATGTTGTGTGTGTGTATGTGTGTGAGAGAGGGTGGAGGACTCACATGGTGGAGAGGGAATGCAGGGTGTTGAAAGCTCCCGGGGCGATAGTGGAGATCCGGTTATCGTAGAGGGAAAGCAGGCGAACGGAGCTCAGGCCGGTGAAGGTGGCGTTATCCACACAGCTGATCTGATTACTCCTCAGCATCCTGATGGGAACACAGAGGCAGGTTGGATCACATTGAGTCTGATAGACAGAAGCACGCAGCTCACGGGGAGGGAGGAACGGAGAGTTTATGAGACTCTACAGCTGCTGTAATGCATTCAGTCAATCACGGTTTTATGGTATGACTGCTAACACGTCACTTCAGAAACATTATTTTGTGAAAATGTGGCATGCACGCAGTGAGTGGGTAAACACACACGCAGGTATAAGGGAGGAAAGTCTCTGTTTCAGTCTCTGGCTTGCTGGCCTTTGAGATTGTCAGGTAAACGATGATCTTGGATCGCGGCCTGTTCTGTAACCATGTGCGTATGCTCTCGGAGATCCTGTCTGTGCAGCAGACGCAGACCGCTGAGGCAGCTCTCCGCTTGACACGGGACAAGATGAGTTTGTGTGCGTGTGGTTGGGGAGGGCAGAGCTGCCCAAATCAATCAGGTTCTCCTAAAGGCCCTCAGCAGCACAAACGGGCTAAATGCAAACCAGAGTCTGCCGTGATGAAAACCTGAAAGCAGCAAATTCGGCATTAAACTCTGACAAACAGGGATCTGAGACGAGCAAACTCAATTTGGACACATACTCCTGGGATTTGAAAGCCACTAAATCTAATATTGCAGGACCATGATTCCATTCATTTGCTCTTATGCACTCCTCTCTCTCCAATTAAGCTAATTAGAGCCACAGCAGACCTTAGGAAGGCTTTTTCTAACCACCAGGCTTCATATGCATTGTATTAGCATCTTTGTTTCCGATAGCGCTCCGGCATAGAGGATATCTATGCCCGTAAGTCTTGATTAGACCTGACGATCACAGTCTGGTTTCTGCTGAGAACGGGCAATTTTTCTTGAAAATTTGTTTCTAAAATAGCCTATATGAGCAATTCCTGAAGCACATTTCCAATGTCGTAACTCTAGCGTTTGTGCATTTATATTCAGAACCGTGTGAATATATGAATGTAAATGTGGCTCAGAGGCATGTCTTCATTTTAATGATCAGGATAACAGTAGAAAAATGAGCTTAAACGTGAAACAGTGGCAATACTTACAGCGTTTTGAGGCCGCTCAAACCCTTGAACATCCGTCCGCTGACTGACTGCAACTTGTTTCCGGTCAACAGCAGCTCCAAAACACCTCCGGCCCCATCAAACGCCCCCTCACGGATGTCCCGGAGTTTATTATTACTTAAGTTTCTGCAAACACAGAATTGAGGAAAACATTAACTCCCCTTGCGCTCTGACGCAAGCTTTTCTTTTAATGTGTCTCAAATGTGCTATTTATTACTCTGACAAATGGCAGAAAGCACAGGTTGCAATGGTACACAGCAAATGTCTTTGTTTCATCACATGAATAGGTTGTGGTTGTATCCTAAACACACGTTTATGAAGATTCACAGCTTAATTTTAAACCGTGCTTCAGTAAAATCTAAGGTCGGGCTTTTAGATCTGCCCAATTTATAACTGTGCTAGATAGTAAGCAATTTCATGCATGATAAATCACCAGTCCTCTTCCTGAGCGGACACCGCTCTTTCCAATTTTGGAGTGGCCTGCAAATATTGCCTGACAGTAAATCACTGCATGCGTTTTCCTATTAGGTTAGAGTATTCCAGAAGCTTTTCTTGTCCTGTTGTCCATAGCATTGACTGCATACAAAGCTGCATTTTTCAGATATGCCTATGTCAATCAGCAGTCAAACCCTTCAAACGCAAGTAAACCAGTTCGTACATCTTGCGCAGGTTTGGCAGCTTCTTGAAGGCCCCTGTAGCCTCTAGGACGGAGATTTCATTGTCGTTCAGCCGTCTGGTGGAGAGAGACAGAGGTTAATAGTTCAACAGTAAGTATAGTACTCACAAGCTATAATAATAAGATAAAGTCTTACAGCAAAAAGTACTAGGAAACCTCACTGGAGCATGTAGGTGTGAGATGGAGACAAGAGAGCTAAGGGTGATGGGAAGTGATTATCATTCAGGCGCTGTCTCTGTTTCAGTCTCTTATGTGGGAGACGCTGTATAATCAGGACTGTGATGTCATCATAATAAAAAATCAGTATCGCTCTCTCTGGTATGAGCGCTCGATATGTGACTCTCATACACATGATGACAACATGAAGGACATATTCTTTTTCAAATAATAACAGTGGATATGGAAGGCGGGCTAATGGGCAATGCAGATAAATGGAGACATCTGGAAACAGATGATGTAGTTTGGAATGGCATACTACTTTATGCCAGGGGTTTCAAACTGGGGCTGCAAGGAGGTTGCAAAAGCAGGAGGAAACGTAAAAATAAAAAAATAAAATAAAATGAATGAATTTCAATTAAAATTTAAAATAAATAAATAAATAACACTATGTACAATTTTATTATGTAAAACAATAAAAAAATTTAATCAAATAAAACATGTTCTCAATTGACATTATGACTATTTCATTCTGCTTTAAACACTGGTTGAAAATCCTGAGATTAATCACAATTAGAAAAATTCTAAAAGTATAGTCACATTTACCAGTGCTCTGCAAATATTCCTGGGCAAAATCCAGTAATTTCAATAAAAATGTATGCAATCAGGAATTTTGCATCAGGGTGAAAGTGCTTCATATTTTGCTACACTACTGAAAATAGACAACGAATATGAAGAGACAATGAATTTACGGATATGGCCGCACAAAATTTTATTGTAAATATTTTCATATAATATTTTGCACGCATTTAAAATATGTGGTAGTCCGTTATCAAATTTGGACTTTTTTCTATTTTCACACACATTTAAAATACTAATTTTTCACAGTATAATCAGGCCATTTAAAAAAAAAAAAGTTTGAAAACCCCTGTGCATGTATTACACAATATATCATGTCTTCCAAAACTGGTGCATTCAAGTCATGTCGGAAAAATCGCATCTACAAGTTAAAGGCACATGAACAGCACCAGCCTTTTTTAATAGTAAATTTGTTAACATTAATGGAACGATTATTAATTTTATGTTGCATTTAAAAAATACCATAGTATTGTACAATTATAGAACACATAATTTGATTTACAGCACCTTCATAAATTGAATAAAAAAGCAAAACACACATAATGTGGATTCTTTATTCATCATTTAGTAGATGAATAAAAATCTTGTTGAATTTTATGCAGAAAATATTTACTTTAAACTGCTAGTAAATTTGACAAATATTTACAAAGAAACAGCAAGTATAACATTGAATTAAATGTTACATTTTGAAGTGGAAATAGTATAATAGTAAGACTGAAATAGTATATATTTTTTAATCTTTGTAATCTCTGTAATCTTTGTTTTATTTACTTTGAAAATAATTTTTTCACTTTGCATCTTGCTCCAATCAAATTGATTTGAATGCACCTGACGGCATAATTACGACTTCCCAATTTGCAAAATACAAAATTCCCAGGAGGACTTGAATGCACCAAATATGTAGATTAAAACCAGGAAATAACAAGAAACTATAACCAGGAAATGATAGCATATAGTACATACTGCACAGCAGTTAGCAGTACGCTAGTATTCCATTGAAAACACAGAGTGAGACAGGCTGATGCAGAGAAGGTCTAGACAAGGTTGAGAGAGACTTTTCAAACATTAGTAAAAGTAGAGTCTAGTAAAAGCACCACGGCTGCCTTCCCCAGCGGGGCCTGCCACGGGAAAGCAAATCAGACATAAAGTGCTGGTTCCTGGTTGCTAGCATTCCCGCAAGAGCTCTATAAATAAGCAGCTGCGCTAGCGGGTGCAGGCTGTAGTCACTGAGCTGCAGAAAGACAGAGAGAGAGAGAAAGAGAGAGAGTGACAGATGACTCGAGTTGATGGGACTGCAGAGAGAAAACCCTGATGTGTCCTCTACTCACGAACACAAGGGCAAACGCATTGTCACCCTGACTAGCGCAGCCTAGGGAAAACACGGCTGAGTGGCTAATGACCTGAGAGAGGCCCTGGACATTCATTCACCACAACTCAGCTGGGGACGAGACCCCGTAATCAGAGGACAGGAGAGAGGAATGAGGCCTCGGAGACAGAGGGACACCGAAAGAAATAGCGAGGTGAGATTGTAAATGGCCAATGATCTCGAGAACGACTTATGGGGTCGCTAGGTGTGTTTGTAAGCTCAAATGTGTGACTCTTACAGGTCGGTGGTGTGCTCCGGCAGGTGAGGGGGTGTTTTGGTGAGTTTGAGGTTGGAGCAGTCCACCACTGTTCCCTCACACCGACAGCGCTCGGGACAAACCAGGTCCTGGAAACACTCGCCGCTGAGACGACTGCGGTACTCCTCCGCACCTAACAAACACAACAGACACAAACAGAGAGAGACAGACATTCAACCAGCTTATTCAACTCATCACACGCACGGTACATCTCACAAAATCTGTCAAGCACATGTCCAGGTCACCTAAAAATCTAAAGAAATAAGAAATATATTTTACATATATTAAAAATAATCTTATTATCTATCATTAAGAAATATATTTGCATAAAAATTAAGACGGTTTTGCACTGTGACATTATTTCAGGACAATTAAGCACTATAAATAAAATATTAAACAAATAGTAGTATTTATACATTAAGATATTTGTTGTACCGACTATATACAATTAAAAAAAAAAATTGTAATACAGTTAAAATAATAGGAATTAGGAAATAAAACCTTAAAGTAAAAAGTCTGAAATTCATTCCAGTTAAGAATTTGGGGGAAATGTGCTAAATTGTCTTAATGGCTTTGCAACATGTAACATGTAAAATAATAATAATAATAAATAAAAATGGTGAAATATATGAACACAACTTACTTTTCTATATAAAATGTACATTTATATTTTCATGTAAATATTCATATAAAACTGGCTGTAATGCAGTTTAAATGTTAAATAATGAGAAGTACGAAAATAATCTCAAAGTAATTTCAGAAATGCATTCAAATAATCAGAAATTTTGGGGAAATGTGCAAAACTGTCTTAATGGCTTAAAGTGCCAATATTATGCCATTTCCAACAGTGCCTTTCATGCAGTGTGTAATGTAGCTGTATGTGAATGTACATGGCCTGCCAAAGTATTGTCTCCCAAAATAAAGAATCGACTCTGTACAGCCTAAACGAGCCGGCCACGAACAACTTGACCCCGGCCCCAAACATGTCATTTTATTGACGACTGCTTCTATAATTATGGGGAGTTCAACGCAGGATTCACAAAACGCTTGCTGTTGAAAGATGGCTCAGTACCCTGTTTATTTGGACCAGCTGCTCCACTGAATCACAACCTGTAAGTATGATAAATAATAGATGTTATATTTTCTATAGAGCGTTCAAAAAAACCAAAAAAAAAATAAGGAAACTATTGAAATAGGCGTATCGTTTCTGACACGCGCTGAACGCAC
Source organism: Sinocyclocheilus anophthalmus (assembly GCA_018155175.1). Taxonomy (NCBI): domain Eukaryota; kingdom Metazoa; phylum Chordata; class Actinopteri; order Cypriniformes; family Cyprinidae; genus Sinocyclocheilus; species Sinocyclocheilus anophthalmus. Next base: position 712,762 of record JADLZN010008040.1, read on the forward strand.
TGTACCAATCACAACAGACTGGAGCATCTGACCAATCAGAGCAGAGCAGGCTCAGGGAAAGGATGGGTTTAGAGAGACTGAATCTTTGAACCGCTTCAAACGAATCATTTGAGAATCGTTGGAAAATGAGGTGATATTAAATGCATATTTAGAGAAAACAAAAGCGTTTTTTGACCTTTCATGCATGTAATCCTATTGTAGGAGACTCCCAAAACAATATTAGGAACCTTAAAAATGGCACAATAGGGGCACTTTATATACTTGTAATCGTTATTTGTAATCGTTAAGGCTGAATCTTTTAGTGTCTTCAAATCTGCTCTTAAAACCCATTTTTTTCAGAATAGCTTTTAAGTGATTTCTCTGTGTTATATGTATGGTGTTTATTTTACTTTTATTTTATTTATTGTTATTATCATCTCTATTACTATTATTATTATTTTATCCTTTTTATCTGTGTAAAGCGCTTTGAGATGTACCTTTTAAAGGCCCTATAGGAAATAAAGTTTATTATTATTATTATTGTTATAAAAGTATGTAAAATATATGAACACGACTTTACATATTTGTCTATATAAAATGTACATTTGTACTTGTCATGCAAATGTTGTAATATTAATATAAAAAAGAGCTGTAATACAGTTCAAATTTCAAATAATGGGAATTAGGAAAAACATCTCAAAGTAAAATTTCTAAAATGTATCACAGCAATGAGAAATTGGCTTAATGGCTTTGTAATCTTTATAAAAAATACTGTATGTAAACTATACTAACACAACTTTACTTATTTTTATATATAAGATCTGTAAATTTGTATATATCATGCACATTTTTACATAAAAAGTCATTCATATATTTTCTTTTGATTTTAGGGGAAAATTTGACCTGGACATATTTTTCAGATTCACCCACATAACAAATTTTTTTAAAATAGTTAATTTTACATCTTTGTTCTTTACACCTATACACACATCCACAAACAGACACAGGCACTTGTTTTGCGAACACAACCTCATCGTCTGCATTCTTTTTTCAAGATAGGTCAGGTATTGGAAGTTTGGAACTACGAAGTGTTTTGACTGAAAAATACAGGCAGTTTCTGTGTAGCGCGAGGATCTGGCCGCCTGCGTTAAGTCTGCTTCCCATCAGCCATCACTCGCCTGCCACTGTTTATCTTATTCCCACCATCTCCGTTCGGCTGCCCTGATGCTTCCAGCCAAACGGCCCGATGTCTACGAGAGCGACCTTGAAAAAAACACCCTTTGAAACGCAGACGGAGAACAGCTAGAGCTCTTCACAAGCGATCCGTTGTTCCCGGGTTAAAGAACGGCACCTTCACTCCTCATGGTGGCAAAGACAGCTGCCACCGCGCATATCCCAGAATGCCATGCTGTGTGCGAGTGTGTCCAGCGGTCCCTGGTGCTTGACGGAACCATGTGAGGCTTGTGTAGGCGGCGGCACATGGTTAGATCAAGCACAAGAGACAGCTGCACCAGAGGCCAGAGTGGAGGAGCGGAGCGGGACGGAGAGGCGGGGAGGAGGAGGAGGAGGAGGGAGCAGCCAGGACACAGCAGCCAGGAAGCCGCCCAGAACTCTGGGCCACCATGCACACAGGTGGGCCGGCCCCTTTCCCTCGTCCCAGCATGGACATTACCCCGCTGGGAATACAAGGCCCGAAAAGACAGACAGACAGAGAGACAGACAGACAGGGACTAGAAAGACACACACAAAAAGCCATCACAGAGGAGAAAGGAGTGGAGCAAAGTCCTCTGCCACACACACACACACACACACACAAAACACAGATTTTCATGTGCAAACACGGTGGAAACACACGCTAGGGACCAGTAGTGGGTTTGTGTGCACTTGTTATTGTGCTGATATACTGACAGAAGTTTAATGAGAAAAACCTGTGGCTTAATATCAACACAAATAGTGGCTGCACTTCTCCTACCAAATCAGTTCCCTCAGGGGCCCGTGCTTTTGGCTGCGTGTGGGGGCCCAGTTCCAACTCGTAAAAACATCCTCTAAAAAGGCATCTTCATTCTGCTTCAGAACAGCCAGCATTGTCCTATTAGCACTCTGAAACCTGGCAGTGTGTGAGAAGAACTGCTCCAGGCCAGAGTATGCCACACACACTCATATAGGAAAGGGACGTCACTGAATGTGAGGAGCCTCAGTGTGAAGAAGCATGTACGCAGCAATTGGAGGGCCAGAACTCCAAGTGCAAGTCACTGTGCACAGCCTAGTGGACTCACTGTGGGTGGGACAGGTGGGCGGTAGTAGCCTGAGTAGATTCATTCACTTGACTGACTGTCTTTCATAAGGTGTACAATCCCTTTGTTAACTTGGACCAAAAACAACCATAATTTAGTTGTACACTACCATTTTCCACCTACTAACTGAATTTAAACAGGGGTTTTTTTTGGCTACTGGTTTGTACGTATTATACTATTTTTATTCAGCAAGGATTGCATTAAATTAAATTGCATGCATTAAATTGATCAAAAGTGACAGTAAAGACTTTTACATTGTTACAAAACATTATATTTCAAATAAATGCTGTTCTGTTGAGTACCATGGTTTTCATAAAGATATTAAGCAGCACAACTGTTTTCAAAATGGATAATATAAGAAATGTTTCTTGAGCAGCAAATCAGCATATTGGAATGATTTCTGAAGATCATGTGACACTGATGACTGGAGTAATGATGCTAAAAATTCAGCTTAAATTTGAAACTATATTAAAATAGAAAACTATTTATTTTAAATTAATATTTAACAACAATCAAATGTTTTCTGTATTCTTGATCAAATAAATGCAGCCTTGGAGATCACGAGACTTTTTTCAATGCTAACGCTTTGACATATTTTGAGAGTCCACTTCAGACGTTCTAATAACTGTAAGTAACTTTGTAACTACATGTCAACTAGCAGTCATTAGAGTATTAGTAGACTGTCTGCTTAATATCTAATAACACTTTATTTTGATGGTCCATCAACAGATATTCTACTGACTATAAGTAACTTTGCAAATGCATGTCAACATACGCTACTGACCCTAACTTAACAGTTTACTAATACTTTAATGAGAATTGTTTGACACGTAGTTGCAAATTAATGAGAGTTAGCTGGCATGTACGTATTTGCTTATAGTTAAATTAAATAAAATGCAACCCTTTTAAAAACACACACACACACAAAAATCTTAACAACCCCAAACTTTTGAATAGCAATGTATTTTTACGTTTTCGGCATTTGAAATAAGCAGCCAGCTACCAAGCTACTGAATACTGAACGTGAAGTGAGCGATCATGTTACAATGTCATAACATTTTGATTTCTAAATGACCCATTTTATATCTTAGTGTGAATACATATTCTGAGTGGACCGCCTTGTGAATGTTAAAGTATGTCTACACACTGTAGTATTGTTTCATTTCACTCAAAGTACCAAGTAAAACACAGTGTGCAGGTGTGTAGCTATACCTGTGCAGCGGAACTTCTTGCCCTTGACCTGACTGATGCGTTTGTTGGCAAGGCGCCGCGGATGGCTGCATCGAGCTCCGCTGGTCTCAATTGGATTGTCGAACAGGTAGTCTGCCAGCCACTTCAGATGACAGTCACACATGAAGGGATTCTGAGCGAGGTGTCTACAGAGGGCGGACATAATGATAAATCAAAACGCTTAATTAGAGTCAAGGGAGTATGTATAATCAAACAGTAATATCCTGTGATAACAATATGATTCATAAACATGAACTGGTTTTTTTCAGTGTTAAGGTTTTCATTTGTTTAGTTCACATTTATCTCACTGCTGTTAATGTTGTTTTGCTATCTACTTGCAGCTAATTAATTGCGAGGTGAAGGCAGTCCCGCTCAACAGTTGCTTAGAGACTGGAGTCTCTTGGACTGAGTGTGGGTGTGAAAAGTGGAGTGTTTATGTGTGTGTGTGTAACTCACAGTGTTTTGATGGCGCGCAGAGGAGTGAAAAGGCCTTTGCTGATGGTCTGAAGCTTGTTGTCGTAGAGGGACAGCAGGTTGAGGTTCTGGAGGTCTTTGAAAGTGTTCACTCGGAGACAGTTGATCTTGTTGGCATTCAACAGTCTGAAAGAGTAAACAAGTTTCATTTGACGCTTTTTTTATTATCAGTATAAACACACAATAAAAAACAAACTAAACCCTAAAAACTGCTTTAAGCTCAGCTATAATATTTATGTTTAATTTAAACTTATAATAAGCACTTTCTACCAATTGAACTATGGTACAGAGCACATAGCGTCTATCCTAAGCCTCTAAGAGTGTGGCAAACACCCCCCCCCCACACACACAAAAAAATACTGTGAAATGAATGCTGAAATTTTCAAAATGAATTCCTAAAATAAAATAAAAAATAAACATACAAACCGGGAAAAAAAACCCTAATAAAAAAGCTAAAAAAAAAACAAGCAAATCAAAGTGAACCAAAACAAAACAAGCAAAGTAAAGTAAAGCAAAGCAAAGCAAACAAAACAACCTACTATAACAAGCCAACAGTAATATTGAATCAAAGCAAACAAAACAAGCAAGTAAAGTAAACAAAAAACAAAACAAAACTAAACAAAAAGCAAAGCAAAGCGAAAAACAAAACTAAACAAGCAAAGTAAATCGAAGCAAAGCAAAACAAAACAAGCAAAGGAAAGCAAAGCAAAGCAAACCAAAACAAAACTAAACAAGCGAAGTAAAGCAAAACAAAACAAGCAAAGGAAAGCAAAGCAAACCAAAACAAAACTAAACAAGCGAAGTAAAGCAAAACAAAACAAGCAAAGGAAAGCAAAGCAAACCAAAACAAAACTAAACAAGCAAAGTAAATAAAAGCTAAACAAAACAAGCAAAGTAAAGCAAACCAAAACAAAACAAAACTAAACAAGCGAAGTAAATCAAAGCAAAGCAAAACAAAACAAGCAAAGGAAAGCAAAGCAAAGCAAAACAAAACAAGCAAAGGAAAGCAAATCAAAGCAAACCAAAACCAAACTAAACAAGCGAAGTAAATCAAAGCAAAGCAAAACAAAACAAGCAAAGGAAAGCAAAGTAAACCAAAACAAAACAAAGCAAGCAGATTAAACCAAAGCGAAACGAAACAAAAAAAAAAAGTAAAGAAAAGTGAACTGAACCAAACAAACCAAAAAGCAAAACCAAACAAAACAATGTAAATAGTTTAATTGCAATAAATCTGCCATTGTGTCATGTATGCTGCTCTTGATGACTGATGATTATTTATTGTATTACAGAACGCTGTACTGTATAATCAGTCACCCTGTCAAAGCCCCTTTCAGTGCAGTTCCTGAGTAGGTGCAATGGGTCCAAGTACATGTTTCTTAAGGGTATTTTGTGAAAGACTTAAGAGACAATAAGGACTTTTTATTTTCAATTTGCCTGACTGAGCGGAAAGTGCTGCTCTCGCTGAATGATTTTATGTTTTGCTTTAAAACCTCTAGTGCAGAGCATGATGGTTGCAGTAAATTCAGTAATCTGCGCTGTATCAGTAAAGATGAGCAGTGTGCAGACTTCAATGGGGATGAAACTCACAGTGTGGGATCCACAAAGTGTCCAAAGCTGTGCGACTTGATGTAAGCATCAGAAACATATTCAGATCTATAGATGTAATTTACTTGGTTCACAGATCATTAATTTGAACAAAACCGGAGTGAATGTGTTGTCGATGAACTGCTGGAGTATTCAGCTGCTGAGTTGCACCCATCACTCCTGTCATGTCACGCACTCCTCACTGACTTCCAGCCGCCTTCGCATCTCTCCCATTCAGGCCGCCTGACAATTGACTAACGCAGTCATGTGCTTAATTACTGAAAGCCATTGTAATGAGGTTTTGTCTTGCAGCAAACGCATGCATCGTTAGTCTACTCACAGGGTGAACTAATTAGGTTTGAGTATCTCAAAAAAAAAAAAAAAAAAAACAAAAGAAAAACAGAGCGAATAAAACCATACACAACAGAAAGAAACACAGAAATGCCAAACTAACTTTGCAAAATTGGTGGAATGCCCAGAGGTGTACCTTTGAAAGGGTCTTATTAAGAAAATCCATTAAGGATGAAGAACTCTAATTGCTGAAAACACAGATAATTTGTGTCATTATGACAGTTGACAGTGAAAACATGGGCCGGGCTGCTCCAGTAAATCTATGGCGTTTTAGAAGCATAAAGCATAATAATGTGAGCGTATTTTTGTGCCCGCGGCAGCAGTGTGTACGTTAAGAAAAGCGGAAGCCATCAGAATTTCCTCAAATCATTAGAATAAGCTGAAACAGGCCCATTAGAGCTGAGAGATTCACCTCAATTTGGACCATTAAATGCAGAAATTATGTCTGAGCAATGTTTCCATGTCTACACAAATATAAGTAGGTGTGAGGGACATGCTTAGCAATCAAGACCAATTTACATGCTAATGATGTCGAGAGTGTTCCCCCAGAGGAAACGAGAATAAAACTTGATGCTTCTTTCAGCAAAAACACTACATGCTCTCCTCAAATCTTTAAGTGCTTTTCTTCCTTTCATGAGGAAAAAGGGAGAGATCAGGCTTTCCAAAAATGGTAGTGATCAAGTGCTACTTATATTAAAGCAAATATATTAAATATCAAGCACATAAATAGAGAAATTCAGAACATTTGTATTTTTTTAATTCTAATTGTTCAGATAAATTGTTATGATACCAAGATAAAATACTATAAAATAATCTTAAATTTATTAAAATACATTTTTAAAATGTTTTTTTTTAGAATTTCTCCCACCCCCGGGTCACCCCCCCCCCCCCCCCCCTTATGCTAACCAAGGCTGCATGTATATGATCACTAATAAAATAAAAACAGTAATGTTATGACATTATTACAATTTCAATTTTCTATTTTAATTTGATTTTAAAATGTCTTCAGTGTCACATGATCCTTCAGTAATCATTATAATATGCTGATTTGCTGCTCAAGAAACATTTCTGATTATTATCAATGTTGAAAACAGTTGTGGTGCTTAATATTTTTGAAATATAAATATTTTGTAACACTATAAATGTCTTTACTGTCACTTTTGATCGTTTTCATGCATCCTTGCTGAATAAATTATTAATTTCTTTGAGTGGTAGTGTAAAAAAAATCTCTAGTGGTGAAACCTGGACCCCAATGCATATTAACACACACACACACACACAGCAATCATCATCTTGACATTGAAGGTTATTGAGTCATAAATGCAGCACTCACAGCAGCTGCAGGGAGACCAGGCCATCAAACAGTCCCTTTGGGATCTCTGCGATTTTATTTCCATACAGGACCCTGTAGATACACACAGATACAATGTAAATAGAGAACAATGAATCAACCCACAATGTTTCAATATGTCTAGCCCATGTGCAACACATCAAGCGAGTATGTATCTTTCTTAAAGAAGCTTTCATGTTTTTCAAAAAAGCAGGCAAAATCATGACAGTGGTACATAATACTAGTCCTCTGAAGTTATACGATATGATATAGCTGTATGTGAGAAACAGACTGAAATTTGTCAGTAAAGTTACTGATCATGTTATAGCTGTTAAAGGCAGGGTAGATGATTTGGAGAGGTAGGGCAGATGTCCTAGTTTTCAGGGAATACTGATTTATATTTCAGTCACAAAGCTATCGTATGGCTTCAGAAATACAGTGCATGACTATTTTTATGACAATTTATGGTGTTTTGTGTCCTTTTGAAGTTCTCCATTCATAGCAATTGTGTTTTGTGTTCACAGAAGAAAGAATGAGTTCTAAACAATGTTCACTTTCGGGTGAACTATCCCTGCAACACACTCTAATTTCCAAGCAAACGTGTGGTCGTGTGTTTATGTCATCTTGCGCATCCTCTTTGCTTTATTCCTATTCCCTGAGAGACTGCAGCCCATCTTGCACCCCTCAGCATCTCTTTAATCACGCCGCATGTGTAAATGAGCTCTGTCTCGTGTACAGCTGTGTGGGCCGGACGCAGGGAGATAGATCTGACCAAATTAATATGCGCACACTGAGTCTTCCGGCTCTCTCTGACTTGTTGTGGTGATTTAAATGAAAGTTCTCCCTTGTGTTCACGCTGCTGCAGATGATGCAAACACACACACACACACACACACACACACAGACAGCGAATGACACACACTCAGGCAGACAGGAGGCTGTCTCGTCTCCAATCTCTCAGCCTCCTGTCAACTGATTTATTCGACACCTGTCCTTTCACCTGACTGTTACATTTACGCATGCCTATTATCTTTGTAAATGTATTACTGTGCAGCTCAGGTGTATGAATTTTGACATGTGTGTGTGAAAAACACTTACAGTGAAGTGAGTGAGCGCAGGCCACTAAACGCATCTTCCGCAATCTCAGATATCTGATTCTTGCTCAGGTCTCTGTAATGACATAAATAGAGATAATACAGCCGACTGTTAAACCAACAAAGGGGTGCTTTGCACATTTGTCTGACAGGACATCGATACGCCATAAATACCCAATAAACTCGATACTGAGGAGAAAAAACATGAGAAACTGCCTTGTGATCATCATTAGCATCTAATCTTTAAAGACGTAGTTCACCTAAAATTGAAAAGCATTTACTTTTTCTCACGTTAAGCTTTCACATGATTTAGATTATAGCAAAATTAGCTGTGTGGACCAGTTTTTAGCTATTTAACTTTGCAATGACAAGATTTTCTCAGTTTTGGGTTGTTGGGGTGGAAATAAAGTGGTTGTGAAAAATGTACACAAATTCTTTTTTTTTTCTTAGGTGTGTTTGCTTGAGCATATTCTTCAAAATACTGAGTTCTTCACGTCAAGGCATCACTGCCAAAGCAGAGGTGAGAAGATCTGAAGTTGTGTCTAAAATACAGATTTTCTTGTGCAGGGTGACATGCCTCGAGAAACTGCTGTGCGTGTTATGAACCCTTCTACTATTTTTTCAATGCGGTTGACAGGAGATCACTTGCAGCAGGTATAGGGTTCATACATATGCTGAAAAAGTATAAAAAGAAAGTGTGTATATTTCTAGATGTGTCAAAATAGAGGAATGTTTAACTGATTTTAAAGTGTTTTTTGGATGTACATTATCGTTCAAAAGTTTAAGGTCAGTAAGATTTTTGAAAGAAGTCTCTTATGCTCACCCAAGGCTGCATTTATTAAAAAAAGAACAGTAATATTATTACAATTTAAAATAACTTATCTATGTGAATATATTGTAAACTGTAATTTACTCCTGTGATCAAAGCTGAATTTTCAGCATCATTACTGCAGTCTTCAGTGTCACATGATCCTTCAGAAATCATTCCAATATGCTGTTTTGCGGCTCAGGAAACATTTCTTATTGATTAATATTTTTGCAGAAACCATGCTACATTTTTTTTCAGGATCAGATCAGTATAGTGTAAATAGTGTGAGGAAGTTCTTACATTCTCTTCAGTTTCTTGTACGTGGAAAACGCTCCTGCTGGGATGCCCTTGATCATGTTCTGCTCCAGACGGCTACATGGGAACAGATGGATATGTTTTGTTACACAACGCTGACTTTTCCATTACACTAGTAATTGCATATAATAAAATTACGAAACAAATATGGCACAGCAGAGAAAAGAAAACGATGTAATATTCCTGTAGGTGTTTCGCAAATGTACATAAACCATATCACATTTATTCCACTCACAACACAGATCTGCTGGTAATTTCATTTCTTAATGTCTGAAAGCATGTGGAGGAGTGTTTTACGGGCCCACTCTTAAAAAATAAATGTTTCAACTAAAACCGAAAGGCCTGATTTTCAGTTCCAAATAACGTGGTTCTTTAGCTCTTTATGTAACCATCTACTGTATATACACTCTTAAAAATAAAGGTGCTTCAAAAGGTTCTTCAAGCGATGCCATAGAAGAACCATTTTTGGTTCCACAAAGAGCCATTCAGTCGAAGGTTCTTTAAAGAACCATCTCTTTCTTACCTTTTTGTAATCTGAAGAACCTTCTTTCGCCAACAAAGAAGCTTTTGTGAAACAGAAAGGTTCTTCAGATGTTAAAGGTTCTTTATGGAACCATTTAGACAAAAAGATTCTTCTATGGCATCGTGAAGCACCTTTATTTTTAAGAGTGTACTTGTGCGTTAAAAAAAATCAGAAACCATTATGCTGATCTGAATAACCTAATCCATTTTTTTTTTAAATACATATTTAGAATGATTTCATTTATTTTCAATTTTTTATTTATTATCGGAAACAGAGCTATAGAGCAAGAGTGAAGAAAATGTTCTTGATGAAACAAGGGTGCTTTCTCAAATCTAAAGTGCTCAAAAAAAAGAGTCTTTCGTTGAAGAACTTTTTGTTTTTGAGAGTCTGGCTGGTACTTAAGGCTCCTTCAGGAGGTCTACAGAGAAAGCCATCTAATGCTTTACGGCAGCCTGTACACTGAGTGTTCAATTTGTGTTTTGGCTCACTGGGATAAAAGGACAGAGAAAACAAGTCCCTGAGAAATAAGCACAGCTCTCTGCATGCTCCAGGTTATACATCATTTCATTAGCCCAATTTGTTTTTGGCCATGGGCTCGGTTGAGCTAATGTGTCCAAGCCTGCATATCCATTTATTATGCAAAGGTCATACACTATTGACATAACAACAAAGGCGAGGAACAGCACATATCAGGGCAATTACCTACCTGTCCTTTAGTGCAAACAAGGATCTCTGAATCAATATGGATACCAAATACCCTGACCAAGATGATATGGATGTTCTCCAAAGCACGAGAACATTCAATCAGCCTGAGGCAAGATGGCCAAAACACATTGGAAAAACTCAAGTGTTTTCTTTGTAACAGTATGCATGTTTGTGAGTGTACTGCTGCTCTGCTATATGATCATTAAACACGACATCCCAGCCTTATGCGCACAATGGAAATGTTGGCCTTGCAAATTTCCCATGCGCAACCGAAACGTCCTTGTTTATTGGAGGAACCCACAAAACCTCTTTTGGACGTTCTCTTGTATTTGAAGGACTCCGAATACAGAAGTGGCTGGAACAACAACAAGGTCAGATGTTTTAAATGCCGACGCTGTATATATTACAATAATTTGATGGCTTTTTAATAGGAATGCTAAAGTTAATCTGCTAACATTAGCATTACGCAAGCTAACATACCCGGCACAATGAAGCAAAGGTCATATAAAAAAGTTAATAGGCAGAAAAACTGACAATAGCATTAATCTAATAGTTGCTTTAAAAAACTGTGGCTTTCTCATAAAAAAATATGTAACTGTAGACCTTCAAAGACAACTAAGAGAACAGAGAATAGGTTTTAGAGAATATCCTCCAAAATGAGTTTAAAATGGACATTTACAAAAGTGATGTTTCCTTGTGAGACTGTCTAGAATTATCCACGTTTGGGATTTCAAAAGTTCTGGTACTAAAATAAAAGAAAGGAAATGATAACTTTCTACTACTGAGAACAGGCTCAGTTCAAGGTCTTGGTTAAAATACGCCTCTTTGTGAAGTGTTAATATAAATGTAATGTAAGACAGTCGGTTATGTCACAGTGTAAATGCAACCTAATAGATCTGCTGCTGCTTATTATGTTGTTAATATTAATCAAAAAACACTATTAGGTAGTGCTGTCAATCGACTAATTAATCGCACATTAGAAACAACATAAAGGTGGTATATTTTAAATATGTGTTTAATGGCATCTTTTTACTAAGTAGCCTATTATTAATGAAGGCCAGTATCACATAGCTTACTTCTACTGATGTCTCTATTAAATTAATTTCCCTCAGTTATAGACATTAATTATAGCCATTCAACATCACATAAACTATAAATTGTACATGCATAAACTATACATTTAATATAGATTAATCGTTATTCAAGCAACAAAAGTTAACCAGCGAAGAGCTGTGAGGGATTTCTCTTCTTCGTTTGTTCTCTGATTTATATCAATGACGGACAGATGGCAGCAGGTTTCACTTTAAAAGCAGTGCTGTCTCTTTAAAAGCTGACGCACATGACGTGGATCTGAAACACATCCGATTTTCTCACAACTCTTTGCGGTCATTTAGGACTTTTAACTCATTTAACCTCTTAAGACCCGGCAAAACATTTTAGGAAAAAATTAGTATTTTTTCATGTCATTACATTGTTTAGAGCATTAAAAAAATGTAAAAAAAATTGTTTAAATTATATTTCATTCATAAGTTATGCTACGTCCTTGGTAGAGGACATCGGGACTCAATTTCTTTAAAAAAAAAAAATAAAAAGACATGAATGAACATGCATAGGCAAAAAAAAAATTTTTACATTTTAAATCGTTTTTTAAATTTTTTTTTAATCTTTCTGTTCACTTTTTAAATCAAAAATACATGTTTAAGCTTTTAGGTTTTTTTTTTTTTTTTAACCAAACTTTGTATAAAGATAATTCTCAACTATGTTATAACAGAATGATTTGATATACCATTTTTCTTCATGCAAAATGTGTGTAAAATGACCATAAACAGGTTTTCTCATTATATATAATGTATCTATAAACTAAATCTAATTTGCATACTAATGTGTTTTTGAGGCAACAGAGTGAAGAAAGAAGTGTAATAATGGGAGTAATAATTGACAAGATTTTCATAATAATATATAATATTTCATAGGAATATTGAAATATAATTTCATTCCCTATTAATTTGTTGTGTCTCCCAAAATGCGTAATAAACATAGATGTCCTCATATGAGGACATGTATGAAATCAACGTCCTGTTTCGTAACAGAAAGTCATATTTTGATTTGAAATCCCATAACATTTTCCTGAGATGTTGATTAATAACAATTCATCAGATTTAAATGATAATTTCAAGATATTACCATATTTCCATAAGAGTGTCACTAAATTAATATCAGACATATTTGAAGACCAAGGAGAGGGAGTGGTCGTGGTGAAACATCCAAACATTTAGTATCTCTGAAAAGCCCTGAATGTGCTCTGTACAGGACATCCAGACTTAAAACTGTGGCATGTATAGTCTCAGAGAAATTCACTAAAATATAATGTCCTCATATGAGGATGCAGGGTCTCTAAGAGGCTAAGTGTTTACGAGGTTACTCACCAAAAACGGGTGTTATGTCATAATTTTGTGTTTTCATATAGTTTACTGTAATCCTAGCCAAAGGATTGTAGGAAAAAATGGATACTGCGTTAACCGCGTCATATATTTTTAACGCGTTAAACTGAAAAAAAAAAACATACAACAACAAAAAAAACGCACAATTAACGCCTAAATTTTGACAATCAACTAGAAAGAAAAAAAAACCTCACTAACCGTCTAATTTTGTTTCTAACCATTTACTTGAATAGTACCTTGGAACAGCTGTTGTATGCTGTGATGAAATGGCACAGACATTGGTATTTTGGTATTTGGTAACGTACTAAAAATTAAAATCTTTGTATGGAAGTCTATGAGAACACTCGATTCTCAGCCAGTGTCAAATCACCCAAAAAGGGGCAGTACTCCACATAATGAGACTTGGCGCTGATTGGACTATAAACTGAGACAGAACAAGCAGTCTACAGTGACTGCAACCGTAACACTGTGGTTGAATGTGACAGAAAAAAATCCCTCCCTTTCACACTTTGGTGGTGCGTCGCCCTAATGAAGAAACCCGTTTCATATCATATCACAGACAACTTCAGCAGGCCTGCTTGAATCTGCAGATAAATCTCAGGTTTCCTGGACATTAGATTGGGCTCAGTATAACCCACCTCATTTTGATCCTTGACTGGTGGTCTAATTACCTAATCCATGCAGAGAGGATGGTAGACCTCTGGTAGCACTGAGCAAGATCTATCTGCAACCGCGCCATGGCGTTAACGCACTCGCTAATGAGGCTGCTACACCACACTGCTAATGGCCTTTGTTACATGACAAGCGGAAGAAGGCAGATCACCGCACAGACAATATCAGCGGAAAGTAATAATCACACAGGCAGATTTGACACAAATAGAGAAGGGAATGATTTTGAGGAGAGGAATCCATACATTTCTACAATTCCCTCAGGCAGGTTGGCAGGAATCTCCATCAGGCCTTTTTTACGGCAGTCTACGATGTTGCTGTTGCAGGTGCAGGCGGCGGGGCAGATGGAGGCCTGGGGAGCGCATGACCTTGGCTCCATCTGAGCAGTACCTGAGGAGGAGGAAAAGATGGAAAAATAACAGATCAGGAGGAAAACTGACTATAGACAACATGGTTTAATGACACAAGAAAGCAAATGGAGAACACAGGGAACATTAAAACCATTTTGAGTCAAATATGAATAGAATAACATTCTTTCTGATAGCAGTTATAACTGTCATGTAGCTTCTGTTCAGAAGTGTGAAAATTAATATTAGTTCCAATAACAGCACAAATGAAGACGGGTGAAAATAGCTTCTAATACAGCACATAATCAGCGCGAATAGACTCCCTGTTGTTTTATTGTCTAGCTTTGCAGCTTAATTAAGAAACGCTTTTTCTTGCAGCGTGTTTTGTGTTGGAGTATATTCATCAGTTGATTAATCAGAGGGGGAGGAAAATGGGGCTTAATTAACTAGAGCTGAACGTGAACTTTTTCACCAATGAAACCCAAAGGTCCATTAAGAAATAGAATGTATGGAGTGGCTTTATAAAACAACACAATTAAAAAGCCCTCAGTGTTTACTTGTAATAGCAAACATTTGCAAATTAATTAATTGCAAATTTGAGAAAAGACAGGCAGGGCATTGATGGGTAAAAAAAACCAGAAGATGAGGAAGAGAAGAGGAGAGAAGAATATATATAAGACTATAGATAGATATAGATAATATATATATAGACAATATAATTTTTTATATATATTAACAAACAAATGTGTACGACTTTAAGATTTTTCCAATGTTGAAAATTTTCTCATAACAATACCGAATTAAACACTCCCTCATATCATTTTCCAATACCATAAAAATGGAGATGAATGAAAAAATAATGAATGATAAAGATATAAGTAAATAAATTAATATCTGTTTAGTTATTAACATCAGTGTAAATAAATAAGGTCGAAAAGCATGATTAATTTTCAGAATCAGACCAATCAGAATGAGTTTTTATTGCCAGGTATGTTTTCACATACAAAGAATTTGTTTTCATGACAGAAGCTCCAAAGTGTAACAGAATGACAGTGACAGAACAAAAAACACAGATAAAAAAAATAAAAATAGAACAAGTAAAAATAAGGAATAAAAAATATACAAATCGACAATTGTATGTGCAGGTATATTACAATGGACAGTTTTTGTATGTACAGGTACTGAATATAATGTGCAAATTTGAGGTGTAGTTTCATGAGATGGATTTCCTGAGGGAAGAGACTGTTCCTGTGTCTGGCCGTTCTGGTGCTCAGAGCTCTGTAGCGTCGACCAGATGGCAATAGTTCAAAGAGGGAGTGTGCTGGATGTGAGGGGTCCAGAGTGATTATGCCAGCCCTTTTGCTCACTCTGGATAAGTGCGGTTCTTGGAGAGAAGGGAGGTTGTACCAATGATTCGCTCAGCAGACCGGACTACCCTCTGAAGTCTTCTGAAGTCAGATTTGGTAGCTGAGCTGAACCAAACAGTTATAGAAGTGCAGAGGACAGACTCAATAATGGCAGAGTAGAACTGTTTAAGCAGCTCCAGTGGCAGGTTGAATTTCCTCAGCTAGCGAAGGAAATATAGCCTCTGCTGGGCCTTTTTAGCAATAGAGTAAATGTGATTGTCCCACTTAAGGTCCTGAGAGATAGTGGTGCCCAGGAAACTGAATGACTCCACTGCAGTCACAGTGCTGGCCATGATGGTGAGTGGGGGGAGTGCAGGGGGGTTTTCCTGAAGTCAACTATCATCTCCACTGTTTTGAGCGTGTTTAGCTCCCAAGTTGTTGAGACTGCACCAGACAGCCAGTTCTTTAACCTCCTGTCTGTAAGCAGAATTGTCACCGTCCTGTATGAGGCCGATGAGTGTGGTGTTGTCTGAAAACTTCAGGAGCTTGACAGAGGGGGTCTTTAGATGTGCAGTCGTTGGTGTAGAGGGAGAAGAGCAGTGGAGAAGAGAACACAACCCTGAGGAGGTCCAGTGCTGATTATACGGGTGCTGGATGTGTATTTTCCCAGCCTCACTAGCTGCTGCCTGTCTGTCAGGAAGCTGTTGATCCACTGACAGACGGAGGTGGGCACGGGAGTTAATTTGGGCAGGAGGAGGTTTGGGATGATAGTGTTAAAGGCCGAGCTGAAGTCCATGAACAGGATCCTCACATAAGTCCACGAACAGGATCCACACCTGGTCTGTCTAGATGTTGCAGAACATAATGCAGTCCCATGTTTACTGCATTGTCCACAGACCTGTTTGCTCTGTAGGCAAACTGAAGAGGATCCAGCAAGGGTCCAGTGATGTCCTTCAGGTGGGCCAGCACCAGTTTTTCAAAATATGCTGAAATATTGTTCAGCATATTTTGCATATTTTCTTGCAAAATATGCTAAATGTAGTTTATAACAATAATATAATTTCTCTTTTTTTTTAGTTAACAGGCAGAAGGACATTCTGACAGAGAAAGTGAACACTGTCATACCTGTGCAGACAAATTCTCTCTTTTGAACATCAGGAACATTGAGACCTCTCATATGGGCGGGGGCCATGCACTGTGTGAAAGGGGCCAGCCCTCTTCTCTGCCGCAGCCAATCGGAGAGCCAGGAGACAGGGGGCAGTCGCAGTGCAGGTTGTTGGAGTGCAGGCGACTGGAGAGAGAGAGAAAGAGAGAGAGAGAGTAATGAGGGACAGATAGCGAGACAGTATCGGATAAAGGTCAGAGGAGGTTTGTACATCTAGCATGGATGCTGGAGTGGATGATCCCTGAGAAATGTCGGGAAACAGAGCTCTCTGAAGACAGAATCAGAAGAGCAATGTTTACCACACACTCAATGTCATATTCCATCTGTGATATGGCATTTAAATGCAAAGGAGGAAGGAAATCACTGCCAAGATCAAGTAAATATTCATAGGGAGAATCTCTATAAAGCTTGGGTAATGCAGACTCAGAATAACACATCTGAATTAGTGGCAACACAAGTGTGACTGGGTCATTCTATTGTACGGATGATAGTAACATCTCCTCTGAGACCACAGTAAACCGCTCGCAAATCCCCAGAGCATGCACACTCATTTCATCAAGGTCTTCAACAAAATGGCACAATTCCCAATAACATCTTTCACATCTTAACATAAATCTCTCAAGGGCCATTACACGAAGGGTACGAGAGACACAGTTCAAAGAAAAAGTGGTGTCAGCGAATCAAAAGGCGCAGCTATATCGGTCAACACTGTCTGTAAATGAAATAACAGGCCGAATCCAGTTAGGCGGACAAAAACCCACCATTGGCGATTTCAGCAGGGGGCGACGGTTTTAATAGAGCTTTTCCCATTACAAATACAGTATCTGGCCCCCTGTCTTTGCGGATTAATTACAGATGAGTGGGATTACAGAGATGAATGACATGGGGAGAAGGAGCCTCGGCTACCTCAGGTGCGCATGGGATGAGCCGAGGACAGGCACAATGGGGCAGCTCCACGTGTACACACACCCTATCGACCGTGGTACACAGAAAATGTCTACTTGTCTAGCGGTGGGAGTGCTTTTCATTTGTCTGAATTATTGAATGGCAAGCGTCATGGGGTGATATCATTTGATCTAATTGAATGCACAAAGATAGTACGTCTGTAGAAGTGCAGGTGAGGTGGGGGAAAGGTGAGGTGAACTGGACTATTTCATCAGAAACCTGGAGCCAAACCACCATCCTACTAAACGGATTACCAGCATCTCTAAACATTTGATTTAATAAGTTGTTTTTATGAGCAACAAATTCAATATAGATATATCAGGGATATTAGAGACAGAAAATTCAATCCAAAGGAACTGGGAAGCAACCAAAGCCTCGCTGTGGATAATTCAATACTGCCCAGGGAGCAACGCGCCTGGCCATCCGAGCATCAGCAAATTCAATCCCGCATGAGGGGGCTGGCCTGTCTGATGGGAGGGAGGCCAGACTGCTCGGCTGTGGAGCTCGAGTTATGGATGACTCCGAGTCCAGGCATCAGGGAGAACACTCGATGGCTATGATGGAAAGAGGAGGAGAGATAGATGGAAAAAGAAATGACTTACGAACATGTGCACAATAACCCTTAAGCCTTGAGTTTCATAGAGAGATTAAAATTCCCAGAAGCCCAAAAATCAAACTAGCGTTTACTCCTGACATATTTCTTTATTTATTCCTCTATTAGAGCCAAAGCTCTGAGAAGAACGACCACACTCGAATAATAACAAAAGCATCTCTGAGTCCTGTTAATATCGCAGGTCAGCCACAGACTGGAACGCTTCGGGCGAGGTTTGGGGACTGCATAATTATTTATATCAATTGTGGTTTGGGTCTGACAGTGCAAACGCAGAGTAGCGACACAGGCATCTGTGTAAGAAAACCATCTCAACATCTTCAGCTAAGACAATGTCTGCTGCACAAACAGACCACAGCTCTGAAAACTGGCATGGCGTCACCACAGAGCCTGGAAGGGGGCTCGAGTCAGGCAGCAAATCCTCTCTAAAAGAGTGAAGATTTAGCATTAACATCTCTAAATGTAGATATATGAATGTCTGATTGTATAGCATTACCATGAAGTGGACAAGAAGCTCCTCAGTACTTACAGTGTCCGCAGCTTGGGCATGTGGTTGAAGCTTGACAGCGGGATGAGGGTGATGTTGTTGTTGTTGAGAGTGCTAGAAGGAAAAGAAGAGAGAACAAATATTAGAAAAAGGCATTTACTTAGTAAACAGACAGCGAGTGACTCCAGATAACATTTGGGAATGAAGACCAGACCATGCACAACAGTGCTTTGCTGAATTCACTGAACCATATATGTATGCAAGCCTGTTTCTTTAGAGTAAAAAATAAAAAAGTAATTGTTAGATAACTTTTTTAATAAGAAAAAGTCACTGGGAGTAGTGTGTTCACATAAGCGTATCATGGTTTGAATGATATCATCGATGATGTGCACACTTATAATTATGGATGGCGGCGCTCTCTGCTTCCTGTCATACCAGCCACAGTTCTAATTAGTGCTACTTAGTTGACCTAATCTTGCAATCAATCCATCCCACCCCATAACCCCCTAACCTATCGCACACATGCAGAAGACACAGCCTCCTGTACCTCCACCTCTTGGACAAGGGTCTGGAATTTCTCAATTTAGGATTTTAATGGTTCCTGCTTGGTGAGGAAAAACTGCAGAATCTCTCAGACTATGCCAACTCAGTTTACAGCTTGGGTTTGGGGTCTGAATGTTCCTTCTAATGAATCCTCCAACAGCCCCTCTTGAGTACAGTGCATCCATGATTTACATTTATGGATTTGGAAGATGCCTTTTATCCAAAGTGAATTAGATTGCATTCAAGTTATACACTTTTGTTTTGTTTCCAATTCATTAATTCCTGGGAACTGAACCCATGACCATGTTCTACTGTTTTGAGCTACACGAAGACAAACAGTCTCATAATCTCAGAGCCTACTGACTGATCAGACCAGCTGCTGGTCTTGCTTTTTATCCAAGGCTGGTTAATTCAGTCTCAACACAAATAAGCTATTTACACTATTTACCATTGGAGTGATCAGATTTACAATTCTGACCAATGGAAATTTCCCAGCCCGAGTCCCTTTCTTGGTACTACAAAATTGCACAAATCAGAGGAAAGCTAATCCCTCTAAAATATAACATTCTTGTGGGACTTTAAATGATATCTGAATATTGATTTTGGCTTGGATCTTTGGTGGAACACTTTATTATGAGTGATGGAAAGGAGAAAACTAACTAAATGGAATGGAAAATTATTGTTATTCTACACATAGACACACAGAAAATTCCACACAAATTCCACACAGGGTGAAGGAATCACCCTTGCGAAGAGTTGACCAAATCCGCACCAGAAATTGATCCTCTTGTCAAGGCCACTGCGGCTCAGAGTTTTCATTGCTGTTCTCTGCTGCTCTATAGAGATGTAAATAGAAGAAGCTCTGGGCAAGCCGGAGGGAGGAACGCCCTGGTAAAAGCCTGTAATACCAAACCAACACAGAGGGAAAATGCACTTTGCTCAGGAAGGACTATCTCCTATCTATGAAACCTTGGGAGCATCCTCCAAATTTAGTTGAAGTAAGTGAAGAAAAAACAGAACATAAATGAATACAAGTCTGAGAAATGAAGAAGGACTGTTAAAGAGAGAACAGGATCCACAGAGAGCGGCGAACAGCTTGTGCTTGCTGTGGTAGTGCTCTCTCGCTCATTCATATTTCAGCCATCCGGTTTCCAGGATTAGAAGCTCTGAGTAAAAATAAATCTCATATAGATTTCATTCATGCAGTCATAATTTGAAAAAGCTGGAGCTGGACGGGGGCATCACAGTTACGTTAAGTCGGCTTAAACCTGAAATGTTCATGCCGAGAGCCATGACCTTTGGTGTCTCAGCGGATCAACTGCACCTGTTATTACGGACGTCTTAAGCTTTGCTGCAAGAAACACTGAGCACTGGACCAAGGGTCTTAAAGAAGATCCCACCAGAGAGATGCTGTCTTCCGCAAGACTGTCTTCCCTTTATCCAGCCCTCCGCACTGCAGAGGGCCGGCCACTGCTGCAGCGTGGGATCTCAGCAAATAACAGTGCAGCATGAGTGGCTCGTGCTAAAGCCACTTGTGATAATTGAAGATCACCTCGAGTCTTTAAAATTCCTTTGTCTTCATCGCCGGCAATATTAAGTCATTCCGTCTGTGTCGCCTTGTAGTTGACCATAAATCAAAAATGTGAGAAGGACCGCATCCACAGTGTCTCCTGAGAAAGTGCATCCAAGCTGAAACGAAATGAAATCAATGCTGGATCCTGACAAATACAGCGCTGTACAGCTTGACTGTGTAACTTTATGATTTTATTTAAAGCTCTATTGATGCAGGCATCAATAAAACCGGGCAGCTGTTAATGGCTCACAATGCTTGGTCTTCAGACCGTCTCAGAGGGGCACGTTTTCTTTTTACTTCCCTTTCCTTTTCTCGGCTATGTCAAGAAAGCTTTCCCACAGTCGCAAAAAGCTCGACAGTGGGGTCTTGAGTGCTCTGAGGCTTTCTTCAGGCCCTCATTAGAGGGACTTGGAGAGGGTCTCTGGATACTTCACTCCAGCGTTCTCAGAGCCAGGACATTTCGAAATAAGAGTGAGGTTGTTTTGGTGGATGCAGGAGGCTGAAGGGAAATAACTGAAGTGCTCCCGGCATCTGACTTAGTGCCATTCACTTGCACAACTGAGAAATCAGGAGGCAAAGACAAGTGTTATTTGACATGGTAGGCTTGAGGAAAGTCAATACTCTTCCTGTGAGTGTGTAACTGTCCTGGTAACTGGCCATTATTCTAAATCCCTCTGGTAAGAAATCTTGCGTTAATATACATAAATGTAAAGGATGATGGTGTTCGGCTCAACTTTTTGTCTTCTCAATCCTTTGTCTCCTTCATATGGTGTAAAATCGAGTGCTATATAGAGTAGGGAAAGTGTATAGAGTAGGGAATATACACAACCTTCACTTACTCTCTTGAAAACTCGAGTGAGCCAACATGTCTGTGATGTTGTCATGGTTCCATGGGAAACTATTATCACTACCGCAGCACAATAGTGAGTTTGCAATACAAGCGTCCATCTGAGCAACCATTTACAGGGCATCCCTGTGTTGGGCCCTCAAGTCAAAACAAATGAATAAAGTGCCTCCAGATGGAGAGCAATTTCATTATGAGCGCTCAGACTCCACTTGTTGCAGTGTGATGGAATTCATGTGAGCAGGATGGAAATCTTTGCCATTGTTTTGCTTAGAATCGCAAGTTCAGCTACAGCACAAAGCCGCAATCAGATGTTATTCTGCTAATTCAAATAAACCCAGTGAGGATAAACACAGAAATAACATGATCTGCCGTGCATAATCCCATCCATGTGGTTTGCGTCCAAGTGTAGACTTATTAAAAAAAAAGAAACACTAGTGCTTAGCATTTGTAACTAAAAAATGGGAAGTTTTATGGCTACTAAAACCTACCCTTTACCTCCTCTGAAAAGAGAAAAAGAGCTCTATATCCCTCGATGGTGCAGAGGATGGGAGGAGAGGTGAAAAGAACAGGTACTACACCGAAAACAGACATGCTTCCACCACCATTGATGAGGCCATTATTGCACAAATGAGGAAAGATTGAATCGAAGCTCTTCCGTCGGCCTCCCTCCTCTCTCTGGCCATCCATGAGCGAATGATTAATTGAGCACAAGGGTCCGACTGCTGAAATGCCCGATTTCCAGCCCGCCCCTCCCTATCTCCCCGAGCTTTGGCGTAGACCACACGAAGATAACGCAATGGGGCCATGTCTGGTGGCAAAGCAATTTCCTGCGCTTGAAAGTGCTGTTTGTGAGCTAATGACAGCTCTCTCCCCCTCCACTCCCCTAATCCATCCTCTCATTTAGCCATCAGCTTGCCCTTTCTCCCTCCGCCTGCCTGTTGTCTGTCACATAAAGACTCATCTATTGACTAAAGATTTGTCCAGTGGGAGGCCAACCCGTGTTAGAAATTAAAGATGCATGGAATATCTGATTCAAGGGAAGCTGTGCTCTCGAGTTCCCAAAGCGGGACCGCCAGCACCTAGCTATCAGTCTAGAGGACAATTGTTAAATCTAAAAAGAGCTAATGTTTTTTATGGGAGCACAGGGTATAGAAATGATTAGGATAAGGGGTGGCAGGGGCCGAAAAGGAGCAAAGCTCAGTGTTATCGTTGCCAAGAGGAACATTCAAAAGGTCTTGCTTTGAGAAAATGACATTATAAGGGTAGAATAACTGCCAAACCATAAACCTGAGGAGAGGAAAATTATATTTCTCAAACCTTCCATACGAAATACACAATATTTAATTGTGTAATATATTTAGGTTTTGATCAAACGTTCCCCAAAACAATCCCTGGACGTCACCGTGACCACAGAAATGTGATAGCCTCTTCCATTCAGCATTTTTCCTGAGTCTGACGGCATGGCATTTTGTAACCAGGATTAATAATCTACCTCCTCATGCTCCCTTACACAATCAGTGTTTAATCTGAAAATACACTGCAAATACTCTGGAGGTTTAACCTGGTTGGTATTTCGTGGCTCTTCAAGTGAGTCTCTTTAAATAAAAATGTGAAAGCCTCATTAAGCGAATACATCTGTGGATTCAAAAGAAGAAGATGCCTTTGGCGAGGCCATAGTGCAGCGTGGTGCATATTGACAAGGCCTGGTGAACCGCAAAGACGTCCCTTTGGGGCACATTGCCCATGCCATCATGCTAAACTCACTTTAGTTCGACCAGCGAGGAATGTGCCAAACTGTCAAGAAAAATGTACCGTGCACACATTGACAAATGACAGCATTTGGCAGGAGGAGAGGACGGTGGTAAAATGAAAATTTGGGCCTTCTTATCAATGCATGGTGGGAAGGAAAGTCACCTTCAGGAGATGGCACGGAAATGTCTCGGCTCATAAAAAAAAATGACACAGCGGGGCAAAAAATTTCACATGATTTTACATTTGATTCAGTTCCAGAATTTTCTGTACAAAAGTGGTTATAAAATATGCAGAGGCTCCAGCGCTTGTGAGAGTGTTGTGTATAGACGAAGCTGAGTGAGGTATATGGGGAATGCTCTTTCTTTACAATACTATAAATTCCCTTCTCATATTTAATCGACCTTTTATAAAATAGCCTAAAGGACCATTATAACATATTTGTGAGCGTTTCCACAAAAGAGCCAAGTGTTTAAAGAAAGCAACAACCAGAAGGACGTATTATCTAGAGATATATTATATATTATATAATATATAGATATATTGAAATTAGCATCATTTGAAACAGATTACATGAGACTTTATCATTGTCTCCTCTTTGCGTTCTTAACACAATAAGAACATATATCAGAACAAAATATACTTACTATAACCCTGCTGAAAAATAAATCTGCTTGAATACTTGACCAGTTGAACATTCTTCATGAATTCTTTGGCTTTATGAAAGTTTTTTAATTAATAACTGGCCAAACTCATGCTGAATATATATATATTGAAGTACTGTTTTAGTTTTTTGATCTCCTTATTGTAAGAAAGGTTTAAAGTTATAGTTTTTTTTACACTCAGACCATGCCTTTCAAGCATACACCTTATTTATTATTTTTAAACAACAATTTTTCATTGCACCTGAGGAATCTTATTAACTACAGTTTTTTTAACCCGCTTAACCAAAGAAAAAAACATTCTGTATATTTGACAATGGTGTATGTATGAAAATTGAGTTTGAGGCATATACCCATGAAAAATATTCAGTTATTCTTACACCACATGGAATCTCATTTATATTATATTTGAAATTTGATTTGATTTGTCTTTGGAAATTAGAAATGAGAAGCGCTACCCACGTTCGTAGTTATTAAAAACACCAACTTGAATTTCATGAATATAATAAAGATAAGGTGGACACCTTATAATGCACAGTTCCACATTGTCCATCTACATTTAAAGCGAGAATGGAAAGATAAAATTGCCTGATTAGGTGTATATTTAAAAACAAAAAAGTGATCAGAATAAAAAATGAGAGCAAGCGCAAGCAGTACCCAAGTATTCAATGAAAAATAATCAAAGGGGTGCTCCTTATAGGCAGGTTTAGGTGCTCTGCAGATGGAGAACACATCATGTGCTGCTTACTGCACTTCCTTCAGCTCATTGGGATGCAAGTCACGTCCTATGTGAGAAAATGTCAGAGATAGCTTTGAAGTCATTAGTTCAGTCATTAGCACAGTTATGTTAAATATAAATTACAATTCATCAGCAGAAAGGGCCGATCATTAATTCTGTGTAGTTTGGCAGGCGTTAAATCACTAGCAGTCATTTAGTTGTGGAGGAGGGTTAGCCACGAACCGCTCTGTCTAATCTCCACTCTGATCACCATCGCTAAACCCGATGGAAGTGTTGAAATAGCTCCTTGCTTTGGTATTTTGTTAGTCGCTGTTTATGGTGATCACCAAAATTTTACAGTGATCACAAAACCCACCAGTGCATGATGGGAAATGATGGTCATATCTCTCAATTATGTCGCAGTGCACCATCTATTTTAACAGGCCTTTAATGATCACTGAAATTAAAAGATTTATTTGGCCTCTGGAGTTATGCTTAACACACCACACTCAAACAATGCATATAATACGAGCACTTGAGGTGATTAAATTACACCTCAAGTGCGCTCTGAATTGCAAAAACACACTTTAACATCACATTTTTAAAATGTTTATCATTCGTTCTTTCATTTATAACTCCAGATGTCAAATTATACTGATCTACATTGGAAAAATACACACGCTTGCCCTGAATTCCTACAATCCAACACTGGTTTAGACATGAAAACTAATGTGGTTGAATGTGTAAATGACGTCTACAACCCCTGGACATTTCTAAAAGCATAAATGAACCCTTAAAACTCCACTACGTTTCTGAATAAATAAGATGGTTTACCAGTAAAATCCATCTCACCATTAGGACAACACACAGAGACACTCTTTGGCGATACAAGTGATGGATCTCCATCTGCTGTGCTGTCATTCAGAAAGATCAGTCTTAAGACAAAGGTTAGTCAGGGCTCTAATATAACTCATGTTGGAAATCATTATCCTCACACTGAGACTTTTTTGACGAAATTACTACACCTAAACCTTCATTTTGCCATCAATTACCTAGAGGTGTCATATTCTCACAAGCTAGCTCTATAGCACAGCCAAAATGCTCAGCCATATGTTGAATCTGCTACTGGAGAACATGGTTTAAGATGTGAGGCTGAGCTTGATTAATGCGCATGGGGATATTTAGCCATGATACAGTGTCATTTGCAGACCTGTGTGTTGCAGCCTCTCCAGAGGGCTGGAGAGATGACTCAATCAGCAGGAAAGTGATGTGTATTCATGTACCGCTGCTCTCCTTGGCTCGCCGGGGTCCCAAAGGTCTATGGCAGAATCTGGGGAGGTTTTGTATTATTTATGAAAATTGATTCCTGACTTACTCACAGTTTCTTGCTCCCAAGCTCCTGTTTTATAAGGTCATTTTATGCTCTGGTCACGAGGAGAGGACGGAGGACACGAAATGAAATATGTTCCTATTTTTCCTTCTTTGATTCTACCTTCACCTCTAGCAAACACTGCTGGAGAACCTGCCTAATAATGATGTAACGCCGTGCTGCTGTGTCCTATGGAGCCAGGAATTAATAGAGGGGGTGGCTTGGATCCAAGTCCCCAGTGAGTGGCGCTCATTTGGAGGATGAGTTTGGCACTTAGCGCCCTGCCAATTGGCTTGATGGAGATGTGGCGGTTAGCCCCCAAACTCACCACCCCCACCCCCCCTCCTCCCCGTATATCCTGCTTCCAGCCTCTCATCCTCTCCAAGACAATCAAGGGGACACCCAAGTAAAAACAAACATAAACTCACTCACAAACACATCAAATCTCTTCTCTGCTATCAAAGCATTTACTATTAACTCTGACTAAATGTGCGACTAAACCAAAAAAGAAGAATTCCCAGCAGGCAACAGAACAGAGATCTGAGCATCTGAGTCTAACAGCTGCTTTAAAGTAGGAAGCGCGATTTTACAGACATTCTAGACAGAAAACACAGTGCTTATAATGGTAAGGTGCACCTGGAAAAGTCAGGACACTTTTTCAAGCGGCAACAATGCAGCACTGGATGACAAACGAGCAACTTTAGCTGTTGCACGGACGATCGCATGCTAAGCGCCACGGTGTCAGATCGGACAGGGTGACACCGGATTATGCGCCACAGGTCCATAACGCAACACAGTTTGTCCTTTGAGAGCAATCAAGAAACACACAGACAGAGTTAGAGGAAGGGACAGCAGAGGTGAAGAGAGAGGAGAGAACCCCGCAGAGGAGGCGGGAGGGGGACTCACAGTATCTCCAAATCGCGCAGGGCTCGGAAGGCTCCATCTTCGATGCAGCTGATGTGGTTGCTGTCCAGTTGCCTGCAGATGAGAGACAGAAGTCAGCAGCATGTCTGCAGACGAGCGGGTGGGGGCTGAGGGGAGGGAGGAGGAGGAGGAAGAGGAGGAGGAGAGGTGGGGGCTGCGGGAGGGAGGTAGACACACTAACACACACACACACACGGGGATCTCATATCTACTCTCCTCTCCTCACCGCAGTCGGGATAAAGGACCAGCTGGCTAAAGGGGGCCTGTCTGGCTATAACCTCCTCCTATCTCATCCTCTCTCTCTCTCTAGCCACACTGCTGAGTGTGGGGGCAAAGAGAGGTAAGAGGGAGAGAGGGAGAACAGGAGGCTGGCTATAGTGCACAGCCCACCCCGTCTGTCAGTTCCCTGTAAATATTAATTGCGTTTTCTCCCCCCAGCCCACTCATCCACCTCTTCTTCTTCTTCTTTTTTTTTTGAAGTCAGAAAGGGAGTAATTTCATTACATTAGAGCAGCCAATCTATTACAAGCTTTTACCGGCTTTGTCACAGAAACAATTTCATTAAAGGAAGGGGTTCGTAAATCAGCTGGGGTCACGATGCTGGACGAGCAGACGCGAGGGGCACTGCTTCTTTTTTGCTTCTTTTTCCTTTTACTTTAATTTGCAGACTTTTGCCATCCGCCCCTCCTTCTCTCTATTTACCCCTCCCTCTTTGAGTTCTTAAAGGAGATGGATTTGAAAGAGGCTTGAATAAAGAAGGAGGAATCTAAGCGCTTTCCTTAAGTCATTTGTTCGGCAAACAGAGCTGCTGTGACATCTGACCCGTGACAGACACGGTGCCTTCGCGTCTTTAGAGACGGATAATAAAGAAGAACGGAACATCTCTGGCATTTCTTTCACTCCATCCCTCCTTTCTAAAAGACATGCATCTGTCTCCATAATTGCTGATGGGACAGACTGTATGGCAGCCACCCACCGCAGATGCATTAACCATCACTCTGAAAAATAAATAACCTTTATGAGCAAAAGTAAAATGTTTGTCTTTTATGTCTCTTTTTCCATCCAAAATGTATTAAGACTGGCTTCTGTTAAGAATAAAACAATAACATAAGCCAGCGCTTTGACTCTAAATTGTAGTGAAATCTCTTTTATAAAATGGCAACAACAGCTTATTTCTTAAAATGGCAATCACCAATTATATACTGTAAATGTATACAAATTCATTTGTTACAAAAACTGTAGCAAATATGTGTCTTTATTTACACATTGTAAATACAGACAATAAGTCTGTTGCTTCATTTTGATATATGGACATCACTGAAAATTTCAGTTCATTAAGAGAGTCAGATGTTGATTCATAAAGGATTTCTCAAACTGATTCAAACGAGTTACTAGTCCTTATGAACAATTCATTAAAAGTATCGGCTCATTTGTTCAAGAACTAGGCTACACTAAAAATAACTTGTTCATAATACCATAATATACATTTGTTCATGAATCAGGATAGACTGGTCTGCTTGCTTTCAACTCAGCAAAATACTTTTTTTTGTCATTAATTCATGGTATGCAGTCTTTTTATTTCACATATTTGGATATAAATGCTTAAAAAGAATGGCTGTTTTGCATTCATATCACAAGAAGCACCTCAACCTATCATTTTTCCATTTACATTTAAGCATTTGGCAGATGCATTTATCCAAAGCAACTAACATTGCATTCAATCAGTTCAGGCATTCCTTGGGATCTGAACCCATTACCTTGGTGTTGCTAGCGCCTTTCTTTACTGCTTGAGCTACAGGAATGCATTTTTCTTTACTCAAAGGTGATTGAAACCTTATAGATTTTCTACAACAGCACCCTCCCAACAAAACCTGCTCCAAAATCTATTTCCTCACAGTTAATTTGTTAATAATAATCTCAATAAACAAAATTCCACAACAATTAATGTAGTTAATTTGCCAAACATGCAGGTGTTATTGTGGAAACTTGGCAAATTATATTTAGAATTCGAACGTGGCTCATCCAATCAGATTTCAGAGTCATAACTGTCTGTATTTGAACATGTGGAGTTGATCTCTAGAGGACGTCAGTGTGGTAATGTGCAAGAGACTTTTAACAATCATAATACTGAGCATAGTCAAGGGCGAATAGCTGTCTTGAATGTACATATGTGAGCGTGTGGTGTGTGGGAATATCTGCGTGTTTGGTGATTGTTTGGAGAGGTGGGACATGGTAGTGGAGGGTAATGAAAGTCCCAGTTTTAATTTTCCTGCTCTAATTACATTGGCCTTTAATCATCTCAGTCATGAGCCGTATTGGCACTTTAGAGCTCCTGTCCTGCCAGTGTCCCATCTGGAGTGAACGAGAGAAAGAAACAGATATGGGTCTTCCTTCCCTTCACTAGACTATTAATCTGTCAGAGTCGGTGATGCTAACCAGCAGCCGCATGGCCGTATTTCATTCACGCTCGATAGCTAACACAGCAAATGACTCAGAACTAGCCATCAGTACAGCCAGGATGATGCTTGATCAGAGCTGCAAAATATGAATATCATATTCTGGTTTTGTTACACTTTGATTCTTATCATCTCATTCAGTCTTGTCTCTTTTCGTCACTTCTCTTTTCGTCACTTTGTGTCTCATCTCAGTTCTTCTCTTCCTGTCTTGTCTCACTTCTGCTCATCTCATTTTTTCTCTAGTAGTCTTTGTCATCTCTTCTTTCATCTCACTTTGTATCTTCTCCTCTAGTATTGTCTCCATCTCATTTTTGACTCTTCTCTTCTCATCTCCACTCATTTTATCACTCTATCTTGCCTCGAGCCATGTCTTCTAGTTTTATATCGTATCTCTTCCTCCACATCTCATATAATTTAGTCTCTTCTTTTCTCTTCCTCTCTTCATTTTTTTTACTTCAGCTCACCTCATCTTTTAATTTAATCAATTTTTTCTCACCCAATCTCATCTTTTTAGTCTCTTCTCTACTCTCCTTGTCTCACTTTTTTCATATCTCATTACTGCGCATATCATATCATATTGTCACTTCTCTTCTCTTATGTATTTTCATCTGATCTTGTCGTTTTTCTTCCTCTCTTCTAGGTGCATCTTGTCTGTTCTTTTCCAGTCTTGTCTTATTGTCTCAATTCATCTTGTCTCATATTGTCTCATTACATCTGCTCTCATATGATCTAATTGTGTCTTGAGTCATATTGTTTAATTTTTTTCTGGTCTTATATTGTTTCATTTCTTCTTGTCTCATATTGTCTCAATTCACCTGGCCTCATGTTTCATTTAGTCTGGTTTCACATTGTCTCATATTATCAAAATGAATCTGGCCTCATTATCTCATTTTGTCTTGTCTTATATTGTCTCATTTCATCCTGTCTCATTTTTTTCTAATTTCTTCTTGTCTCATATTATTTCATTTAGTCTGTTCTTGTTTCATTTAGTCTGGTCTCATATTGTCTCATTTTCACAATTCATCTGTCCTCGTTATCTCATTTTGTCTTATCTCATATTGTTTCTTTTTCGTCTGGTATCATATTGTCTAATTTCATCTTGTCTCATATTTTCTCAATTCATCTGTCCTTTATCTCATTTTGTCTGATCTCATATTGTCTCATTTCGACTGGTCTCACATTGTCTAGTCTATTGTCCAAATCGAACAGAAGGGCAGTCTCAGTGTGGATGGGTGTCCTGAGAAAGTGTGTGAGATCTGCTGTCTGCAGAGTCCCGTCTGCTGGGCGCAGAAGCTTGTAAAGCATACAGCGACTGCACCTGGTCTTCTCGGCCATAATTCAAACCCACGCACAGTCACAGAGTGACATTCTGGGTACAGGAGCATGAAGTAGAAAGGCTTTTATTAGCACCAATATGAGAGCCTCCCACAGGGGGACAAAAATCAAAGTGTCCACGTATCTGAAGCCAGGTAACCATACAGGACACACTGCTCTCTCAATTATACCTCGGCTTCAGGTGATGTAGTATTGTGTACTCTACATGTGCTGACACCATTGGCCTCTCCATCCGCTGTAAATAACAAATGTCAACAGAACGAATGCATGTAAGCCCATTTCCCATGAATCCACTGCTCATACAGCACCTGTTCTAATGGGATCCATACCCCGCAGACACAAGCATGTCATGTTGATATAGAGCTCATCAGGCATGTTTTCTCCAAAGGATACGCAATGCATGTGATGAGGGACTCTACAACATCACCCGCACTCGATGCTTCTCGAGGTTAACATGGCCGGCGTAGCATGTCTGGTGAACAGTAGGAGGGCACGGCTAAAGCCATAAATGCAGAGGGAGATATTGTGTCTGGTTTATTAGGGTGCAACATAGACTCTCGTTAGCCGGAGGAACCATCTTGACCATTTTATCCAGATGGCCCCTCTATAAAAGGTGGAGGATGCTGGCTGAAGGCGGATGCTGACTCCAGCATGCTGTAGACTGTAAAACTGTGGAGATGCGAGGACAATATAAGAGACAGAGATTCAACCAGCCCTCAAAGCGTGCATAGCCATTTTTAAACAGAGGACATTAAGGTAGAAAAGTATATGAGAAAATCAATTCATTCCTGGAATGCTGCCTGTCCATTTTTTTCTACTCCTTCCCGTTAAAAAAACCGAGGGCTGGATGATTTCAACAATTAAATCAAGAGTCACCTTGCCACGCATTGCAGAGGCAGGTCAGTGGGAGAGAAGCAGGCAGCGCTGCTGACGTACAAATCCATCCTTCTCCCTCAATCCTCGTTAGCCCTTTTTTCTCTAAAAAGCCCTACCTGAAGAAATGAGTGTTGCCTACCTGTACCTATCATTCATCCATCAGAGTGTGACGGTGCACATGACAGTGATGTGATGAGCACTCAAACACTGTCTAACATCACAGACATCACTGTAAAAACATCAAGGGAAAACATGTAGCACAAAAATGCTGTATGCGTGTAAGGGAAGTGAAAGCTCACAACTGCTGGGAATGTTACATTTTATAGTAATGCATTACAATATTGTCTATAAAATACAACTAATAACATTGCTGCTTTTCATTAAAAGTAATGTGTTAAATTTATTTTGTGCTATTTTTTTTATGAAATATATGCACAATACTCAAAATGTATCATGCACCAAAATGTTACTTTTTTTTATTTCAAAATTTTCAAAAATAATAATAAAATAAAAACGGGAAATGAGCATTAACAATTAAATATCAAGCAGCAACCTTCCGGTCTCTCTTTTGAAACCAGCATGGAAGTGACTTAAACTGCAACTCATCGACTGGCTGCTAGTGACTGGCTCCAAAAGGGAGTCAATCCCATAAACCCCCCATGTTAAAATAACTTTACAGCAGAAGAAAATATGTTTACAGCCTGTTACAAAAAGTGGTTTTTGTCTATATAGCTAATTTTGCCCTTCATGACAACTGTGAGGGGGTGAATTTTTTATAACTCATCTGTTTGAATTATATTAAGCCTTAAAGTTCGACATAATTAAGGGCGTGGCCACTTGAGTGACAGGTGGAATGCCGCTGCTGTCACCACCGTCGAGCTAGGTGGGCGTGGTTTCAGCAACCAGCTCCACCCACGTCCCGCCTTTTTGCCCATTTTTGATTATCCGGGAGTGATGTGCGGTGATGCGCTGCCAAGATGGCAATGCCCAGTTCCGCCCACTTTGGGCTTCAAAAATGTCACGGACACTACGTTCATGTTTTTATACAGTCTATGTTAAATATCCTATATAGATCGCAAAAATCTCTAATCGAGGTTACTATATTTTGCATTCACAGTAGACAAAAACAGTCTAAATCATTTTTATTTATTTATTTATTTATTTTTAATCCGGCAATTAATGAGTACTGATTTCTGATGCATTCTGATTTATTTTGAAGTAAATTACAAATGAAATACAATTATCATAAAGAATAAGTTCAGAAAAATAAAGTTTAGGTTTTTTGAAAATACATGATACGACATAAATACTACAGTGGAAATTGACCGCAAAGTATACCTCAATCACTGTTGGTACATATCTGTTACATGTTTGTAGAAATCCATTGAACTGCCTAGATGATTGACGGCACTCCTCAGCCTGGGCCTCATTTTGACAGGGTCAATGAGGTCAGATTTAGTATTGACACTCAGTGTAACTCAATCTAGCAGGGGCGGGTGGTAGTTCCCCTCTGATGTTGTCACTCGCAATACAGTGCACTAAAAGACCCCCCTGACCCACTGAAAATTATACTGAAATGAGATGCGGCAAGCGTTGAATATTCTATATATATAATATATATAATATAATATATATAATATATCTATCTTATATAATATATATATAATATAATTACATAAAGACACTGCATATACATACAGTAGGCTTGTAAGTAACGGTTGAGGGTTCAATCTCCATTGTTAAATCCTGTTGTAAATCTTCTTTAAGCTGCTTTGGATAAAAATGTCTGTTAAATGACTACTCTTGACTACGGCTATATATCTGGGCTTCTCAAAGTCTCCCAACTCTTAACACTTTTCTCTTTCTTCTTCTTTCTCTATGGCTGAAACTCATGTCTATGTCTTCAAACAAAAGCCAACTATATTTCCATACCTCTCAGAGATATCTAGCATGACGTGACCCGCGGTTCTCAGCCCACGGTGGGAAAGACTTCATCTGAAAACGGTCTTTGTAACAAAGCCTGTATCAGATACTGCGACGAAACTGCCCAGAACTTCACACACACTCGAGCCTGGGAACGCACACGAATGCTACGGCCGCATACCACAACCGATCTCTGTCTACAAACAAAGTGCTCAATTAATGATGACCTCAACTTTGCATCCTTCATTCATTATTTAATTGCTGAAATCATCCAGTCCTCTTTGAAGGCGATGTTTATTGTTGCAGGCGTGTTAGAGCTACCAGCCTCCTGTGCTTGTTCTGTTCTTAAAGGAAACCAGGAAATTGGGTGATTCTTTAGATTTGTAGGGCCTTGTTTATGCTTTAAAACAAGTTTATTAATTAAAATCACAATTAACAAGCCCTTCTACCATAGTCCACAGTAGCGAGATCGGCTTCGGCCGAATAAGCGAAAAGACCGAATAAATTGTACCGAACAATGATATGATGCGACCAAATAGCAACCAGCGCAGAGTAAGAGGCGTGCACTCTTTATTATGCAGCACACACGTCAGCAGTGTGGAAGCATTTAAACTGTCGGAGAAAGATGCAAAAATCATTACAAGCACCGACAGCGAGAGACTGTTTAGTGCTGCATCGCATGTCTTCAATGAGAAGAGGAAGGGGTGATTGTTGCTGGTTACTGTATGATGATTGAAATCGCGAAATGGCCTTAAACAATTAGTAAATAAACTGCAGAACGTTATGTTTTCTAATACACGCGGTCATTGCATGTATTCTGACAGCGCTGCATGAACTCGCAGCAGATCTGCTCGTTAACCAGGGTTCAAAGCGCGAGGAAAATCTGAGCTGAAACAGTGTTACTCGTCAGTTGCACACGTGTTTATGAATTTTTACAAGGCATGTGAAAATGCGATACGTACGACGTATTCGTAATGAGACTCATTTATAAATCTGTTATCAACAAAAAATAAGCATTGAGGTCTTCCTGCGCGTTTCCGCCAAAATAAAAGTTGAGAAAAAGCAAGAACTCTTATCAACATTCATAAATGTTAGCATTGTAATTTTACTGTTGTTCTGTAAAATAAAATAAAATAAAAAGTAAGACAATAACAATGATAATAATAATTACAACAGCTCTGTTAATAATACATTTATTATAACCTTCACAACATAGGTTTCAAATAGGATCTGTAATATTCTTTCTAATTTTTAAACTATGGTCTCTTCTCCGCAAGGGTTTTTTATTGTACAGTAAAACTCCCCCCCCAAATAAGGGGGTCTGATGGCCAAACAATATTATTTTACCAACTTTTTTTAATTTTAAGTTAAATTGTGCTTTGTTGGTATAGTGTTTGCTAGAATGTTACAAATGTTCAGTGTTAAATGTTTTTAAATTGTTGTTTTGTAATTGATTTTTTTTTTACTTTGAAAAGCAAGACAAAACAGTAAAAAGCACATTTTGGCTGTTTAATTTATGCAATGGTGAAATTTTTTTTTGGGCAAAATACATGGGGAAAAAAAACTCAAAAAACCGTGTTCGGTATTCGTATCTTGTTCGGCCCAGTTTTTAATACACATTTGGTTGTGTGTTTTGGCTTCGGTCCAGAATTTTCATTTCGGTGCATCCCTAAAAATCCCCCCCATAGCCATTACTGTAATTGCATATGGCTGTGGAACATTGCTCACTTGCAATATCCTGAAGATATCCATCTTATTGAACCATACTAATTAATTGAATTTTCATCAGCGCTAAGCTTATTAACTGTTATGACAAATTATTCGAGGGGCATACATGTAGGACACCTAGCACATTGCTTTTGAGCATTTTCCTCTTCCAGCCTGAGAAATTATTATCTTTCATTTCAGTTATCTGTCTTTGACTTGGTAAATGCAGTGGACGACGGCCTTGTTTGCGGTTTGACTGAGTAACACACCATGCCTCGCTACTTCAGGGGAAAGTACAGTTTACCGAAGGCTTGTTTGGCCTCGTAAAAATTATGCAAACGAATGTCACGGTGCCGAACGGATGCCAGTGGAGATGAGGGAGGAACACTTACAGGTTCTTGACGGCGGTGATCCCTCGGAAAGCCTTACGAGGAATAGCCTGAATCTGATTCTCGCTCAGGTCCCTGGAGAGAGAGAGATGACAAAGAGAAAGAGAGAGATATTAGGATTTGTTTGAAGCCACTTCACATTTCGGTCGAAAGCGTTTTGAGGAAGATGGACGGTTTGCTGCCGCCCCACTGGAACGACGCGCCTCAGCTTTGAAGACCAAAATTGTTCTACTGACCATAAATGTCACATCCTCCTTTATTCGTCTGGCCTTTTATCACTCCGTCTGTATGTGCGCCTAATGAAAAACATTTCTAAAGCAGTACTTTGTAATGAAAGGTCTCATAGCGGTACGTCCCACAATCCTGCAGAAAATGAAGCAATCATGCACTTTGAGTAACCCGAGAAAGAAAATAGACAAAAGCAGCTCTACATCAAAATGAATGCCTGGCATTTTTAATGCTCGCTTATGAGCCAAATGATTTTTGACATGTCACAATGGTTGTGCTTAACTTTATTAAGCTTGTTTGTTTGTAGACTCACGCTGGCAAAACATAATTTGAAAACCAGAATGCAATTACTGGCCAAGAAGGAAACAAATGAGATATGGAATATCTGCCCAGCTAATCAAAGCGTCTGCTTTGGAATCATGCCTGCTACACATAACACTGACAGACCACCATGTGGGTTAACCCACCTGACCTTGCTACAACCAATTTCACTGATAAACAATCAGGCGCGGATCCAAACGTGGCGAGGAATTCTGCCAGAGCTCGTGCGTGGGACATAATGATGTATCAAGCACAGGACTGCCAGCAATTTCCTCTTAGGAGCATTAAAAACTGTAGTTATTGGGCTCTCCCCTCCTTCAGCCCCCCGCCAGAACTGGATATGTGTGTTTTTTTCCCTTTCCAACCAATCAAGTTTTATTATGGCAAAAATCTTAATAACTATGTTATGCTTTGCAATAAGGGGCTATGGTATTTCATCGAACTGTTCTTGATGGTTTTTGACATGTTCCACAATCCTACATTTCTTTTTTTTTCTTTTTTACAGCACTCTTGGCTTGATGTGAACATCATGTTCCTTTGTGTATCCTTCAAGTCGAACTATGCAGCGCATGCACAGAGGAGGGCAAACATTTGCCGAGTAAAAACTCATAACATCCCATGTTCGTATGCCAGAGTGGGAAAATAGGAAAGATGTTTATACTATCATCACGCTGGGCATGAGCGAATGTATATCAGCACTACCTCCCCGTCGCCTTTGATGATCTAAATGTGAAACAGATAAAGTGCAGAGATGGTGAGGAGCACAGAGGCAACTTCTCTTTGCTTTGGCTTTTTAATTCTTCATGAATGGCGAAGCACCGGCCTCGTGCATCCTTGGCGTGCCGCGAGCGCAACGTAGTACTTTACAGCACTTCCACTGCTAATAAATGTTTTATTGCTTTGTTTACTCAGTGGAACCTTTTTCATTATTTCTACAAAAAGGCAAATTGTCCCAGCCAAATAACGGCACTTA
Source organism: Sinocyclocheilus anophthalmus (assembly GCA_018155175.1). Taxonomy (NCBI): domain Eukaryota; kingdom Metazoa; phylum Chordata; class Actinopteri; order Cypriniformes; family Cyprinidae; genus Sinocyclocheilus; species Sinocyclocheilus anophthalmus. The sequence continues at coordinate 750,052 of JADLZN010008040.1, forward strand.
TGAAACACAATCAGTCTCAGCGGTGCTCTCACCGAGGAGCGACAGAGAGAAACTCCATGTCAGAAGAAAAAAGCAAAACAAAAATGGTCTCGCAGGCTTTGGGTTGAATGAGATGATTTCTAACAAAGAATTACAGACAGAATTAAAGAGACAATAGAAGTTTATGAGATATGAGAATTATACTGGCAGGAGGTACATGTACGTATTTCATCTTTTAACGCTGTATTAATTACACAATCCATGTGACTTCAGAATGAATACAAGCTCTCCAAAGAATCTTTAAAACACAGGTTGATTAGTCAATTTAGATAACTGTGTTGATGCTATTTTCTGCATAAACTGTAAACATAATTTTCTTAATATTTATTTTGTTTTATATATATCTTCTACCATATGAACAAACAAAATTACATAAGCCTACATAAGTCCTTGTTTTTGGATATAATAACCTGATTTTGGAACCTATTTTCATAACGACAAACTTTTTCCAAAAGAATCTTTGGCAATATTAATATATATATACTATACAGTCTCCATATATATATAGTATAAACTCATATGCTGTGTAAAATAATTTTGTTTTGGAGAAATAAACTGAATTTTACAGCAAAAATAAACTGAGCTCAATCCTTGTATACACTGCTATCATTAGTGTCAAATTGGGCGTCTTAACAGACACTGGAACAAATGCTTTAAGTTAAACATACAGATTCAAAGCAGACATAAACCAAACAGTGTTTGTTAAAGGACAGAGCTGCATCGGTCCCCCTCCTCTAGCAATCTGCTTGCAAATTTCATTAATTTCATTTGGCTCTGGCCCTGCTCTCTCTGACTGTCAGGATGCATGCCATAAATCTCCCTTTGATTCCATTACAGCTCCCATGTCCAGACAACCTGGCAACGCCAAAACATATTACAGATAAACGGTCAGCAACATGCAAGGATACAAGAGCCGAGCTGCAAGGAGGATCTATCCTTACACACACGCACAGACTCTCACACACACAAAGGTCAGACAAAGCGAAACGCTACATACTTCATTAAAGCTGTTGTTATGCCACTCAGCAAACATCATGTTTTCAGTCGAATGCACACAAGAAACAATGATAAACGGTTAAACATATGCACGGAAGAGAAGACCACTAATAGTTCAATACATACATCTGTCACATTTCGAAAGCTCAATATTTTGTCAATATACATCAATGGGAGATTTTCAGACTTTTCTCTTTAACAATTGCTTAAGAAGTTTCATAGTACATCTTTTGAAAGTGGTTTTGGCTTAATTAACTGCAGACGTTTTCTACTTAGGGGTTAGTGGTTTAGAATAAATCTTAAGCAGAGTCCGTCCATTCATTTTCCAAACAGCGTAAGTAAGTTTCTAGAGCAGAATATCAATACACCGCTACCTTACAAACACAGTAAAAAAACAAAATTGAGGGAATGTCGGTCAATTCTCTTTCTTATCACGCTTTACGAATGTCACTCTTATCTCTCCAATGAAAAATGGAATGCTGCGGTTTTACAAGAAGGTTATTTGCTTCGGTTTTGTTGTTTTCTCGCTCTGTTTAAACCACAAAGGAAAAGAGTGATTGTCTAAGGAAGCAGCGGAAACTTAAACATGCAGGATGGCTGAGACCGGCTCTCATTCAGCAATGACTCACACACAAAAAGCTTCTCAGGTGCATATGCAGAGTTTTCTTTCTTACCCTCATTCTACTGTAATGTTGATGAATATGGATCATTTTAAATGAGGGAGCATGTTCATGCAGTTAGTAATTAGCATAAAGCACGCACAGACTCACCCATCTCCATAGAAGAGCCTTCTGAACAAGTCATCCTATTCAGCAATTCAGTAATCTCTGCAAACATATACCTTACAGCATATAAAGATGCAATCTTACCTAACAGCACCCAGAGCAAGAGTAAAGCCAACTGTGCCATCCTCAAAAACACAAGAGACACCTTTTATGCACACATAGATTACACTGCATTTTATGCAGAAATGATTAAATAAGTCAATAAATAAGACTTTTAAATAGTTCACTAAGTTATTCAATTAGTTTCTGATTAGCTTAATAACAGCAAAAACACCAACAGCAATTTACTACAAATCAATACTCTAAAATATTTTATAATCCCAATATATATATAATTAAATACTACCAATCAAATGTTTTGGGTCAGTAAGTTTATAATATATTTTTAAAAGAAGTCTCTGCTCACTAAGGCTACACGTTTGTTCATAAATACATTAAAAACAGCAATATGAAATTTTAAATCTTTCCATTTTAAAATACTTCATAATTTACGCATATGACGGCAGAGCTGAATTTTCACCAGCCAGTCTTCATGGTCCTTCAAATCCTTCTATATGGCTAATTTTGAAGAAACTGTCCTAGTTTCTATTCTTATCAATGTTGAAAACAGTTGTGCTGCTTAATGCTTTGGTAGAAACCACGATACATTTTTTTTCTCTGATGAATAGAAAGTTCACAATAACAGCATTCGTTTGAAATACAAATATTTAGTGACATTATAAATGTCTTTACTTTTGATCAACTGAATACATCCTTGCTGAATAAAAGTGAATTTCTTCCACTAAAAAAAATCTTACTAACCCCAAACATTTGAACAGGAGTGTATGCAAAAACAAACAAACAAGTAAATAAATAGCTAAATGTGAAAAAAAACTGAAAAAGGGAAAACTTGTGATTTCTGCATGAAAGCATCTGCACAAATGTAAGTGTACACTTTCACACATGAGATTCACTGTCGGCCAGGACTGGTTTTCCCTGAGGAGGTCAAGAAAATGTGTGTTTCACAGTACTTTGTGATGTTAATCTCTTATAAAATCAAACATGGCAATTTTTTCCCCCTAATAAAGCCTCTGTATAAATTACAGAGCAAACTACTTACGATGTTTGGGCTAACTCAGCCCTCTGAGAAATTTAATCCCCATCTAGATTGGACTGCTTGTTGATACAGTATATCACACAAGTCTAATTTCAATGGCTCTCGTGATGCATGGATCTGGAGCACTTGGGCTATTCTTTCCTTCTTTCTTTCTTATATTTAAAACCAAAGTCAAAACAGACATCTGTCTCCTTCCATCTAGCTTATCGAGCACAAACCGCAGCCCAGCTGGGTGACTGGACCGTTGATATGTCTCCCACCATGCCCGTGCCTCTCTCAGTATCTATCAAGCGCTGTCTTGCTTTCACTCTTGCTCTTGGCAGGGCTGTTATCTGCATGCCAAATTGAAACTAGAGTCCGAGATTCTCGCAGAGGCCCTGATGCCTGTCAGTGGGTTCCTACACGCTTCTGTTAAGTCCTGCCAGCGCCGACAGATCGACCCCGGATGTGCTGGTACGATCACACACAGATGGGTCGGACACGTCTAAGCGTACACACATGATCAGGTGAATGGTTATTAAAACCCTCCAGATACTCTCGCCAGATATATGACATTACATTATTCATTTAGTAAGCACTCATAACTGGGGCAAACCGCGTTGCTTTCATATTACATCTGACCCGATTGCTTCAGGGATGACTAGTTTAAATGTGTGTGTTAGGGGCCAAATGGCTGTTAAGCATGGCGGGCGACTGTTCTGAAGTAAAACCAGCCCTATAAACAAAAGGAGAGTATTACAACATACCCTTCGGCTTGAGGATTCAGAGTCTGGAGGCATATTTGTTTTTCATCTGGGTGTCATGAGGAATCGGGAGGTTAAGATTGCAAGCTGGCCTGGGTCGGATGCCGTTCGCATGGGTTATGAGATGCACATTTCTGATTTCTTTCATTAAAGACACAGCCAGAACTCAGAGAAAGCAGCAGACCCCCTGGGGCGCTCCATAAGCATTTTGTTTTATGAAACCCGAGACGTCTTCAAGTCCATACCCATTCAAGCGGCGGTTTCACATCTACTGTAAAGCATGCACTCTTGCCACTTTCTCCACATCAGCGGAGCCTTTTCCCACCGGAACGACAATTCATGTAACACTTATTCGATAAAGATATATAGAAATGTGCATAATAAATAGTGACCCCGTTGCAGCCTCGTATTTCACTCTTTTACAGCCCCGGTTATGGTCGTGATGGGCGGCCCTCTCTCTCTCACTGCCGGCTGGAGTCTCCGCTCTGCTTTATGGCCACTTTTAAAAATGGAGGCAAATTAAAACACTATGGATTTCTGGCCCTGAAAGACTATATAGTATAATTGGCTTTAAGGATGACAGTAGTTCTTAATTACACAGAGTATAGGAGCTTTTTCATTGGACCCAGGCCGCTCGCTCTATCTCTCTCCCGTCTCATTCTGCGTGAATCACCAGCCAGTAGATCCTCTGCTTCTCTTCGGTTATTAAAAGTTATGATTGCGCTTTCTCCACTGAAATCTATCTCTTAAATGGAGAAAAGTGGATGTAAATATTATGTTCTGGCAGGTGGCACAGAACCAGCAACGAATCACACTCTGGCTGCAAATGTGAAAGCGTAACTGTACTGATCTGTAGATGGAGGTTTCACCTGCAGTGCTGCATATAGGATGATAATGGCAAACAGATAAAGGCAAACAATTGTGAAGGTTAATACACTTCTGCCAGTTAAATCAAATAATACATTCTTGTCTGAAGCAGGACAGCATCATTAATCTGAAAAATAATGATTACGATTAAGGCTTTTACTGTTAACAAACCACAAAATATGTTGATCATAGGTCTGTTCCTGCTTTTTAAATTATTATTATTATTAGTTTGACAGTGGTCAAAACCAGACAACTAAATATATCCATTTTATACTTTTTTCTTAATGCATTGGACACCAAAACAAATTTTAAAAATTCTGTGTTAGAAATCTACGTACAATTTGATATCATGAATTACTAAAGTCACCCTTCAGCTTCACTTTAAAACCATCAAAATATTACTGATGTAGTTTTCAGATATAAATATAGTAGTTAAGTGCTGATTTGCTGCTCCGAAACCGTTCTTATGATCACTGTTGATACATTGGATGCTTAATTTTTTTTTTTCAGGATTCTTTGATGCATAGAAAGTTAATTTACTTGAAACAGAAATCTTATAAATGCCATTAGTGTCACTTTTGATCAATCCCATGCATCTTTGATAAATAAAATAATTTATTTATTTAAAAATAAATCTTACTGACACCAAACTTGCCATAACACTAAATACTATACTGTACAGTAAGCAATGCAATAAAATTATAATTAAAATAAGATGGGATCATCAAAATAATTTTTTTAATGGATATTGCATTAGATGGAATAAATAGCAGCTACAATGTTAAGGTAAATAAACGTTCAGCCCTATTAAGACGTGTACCAACAAGATGATTAAACACAGAGTAAGACTGACTTATCTGAAACCCATCGCCGTCTCTTTAATCTCTTTTGTGACAGCAGTAAGTCAGACTTGTTGTAAGGAAGTGGGTATGGAAATGAAACAAAAGAGAAAGACAGAAGGATGTAGAGGTGGAGTCCTTGTTCACTGATCAGCGTCTGGCAGCGTCAGCTTTGTATTCTGCCGCAGTCGTTTAACTGCCCTTGCTTAGTGTCTTACATGTAGCCCAAAGACTCCTTGATTTAATTAACTCAGTGCTTTATGAATAAAAATATTTCACTATTGATCATCCCAAGAGCTGACGCAGGCTAAACAGATTCAGCGCTCGCTTCATTACACCGTCCTTACTTGCTTTTTTTTCTGATGGCAAGGGAGGAGGTGAGGGTCAAAGTCGCTATGAAGGGAGGTGAAGGCAGCTTCTAAATCAAAGTAAATGAGCTCAAATGCTCCCTTGGGTGTCTAAAGCTTTCTGCTAAAGCTTCTACATTCCTCTGCTGCCTCCAAGAAAGAGTCCGCGTATGGATATTATAAATAGAAAAGGTCCCCCCCCCCGCATTAGTTTCTATTATGTTTTGTCAATGCTTTAATTAAATTGGATTGCTTAATGTGATTTATCCTGATCCATACACTTTATGGCTCTAAAAGCCTTTTTGGACCCCGGCCCAAAGGATGTCGAACAAATTTAGATGAGTTAGTGAAGAAAAAAGGGGAGAGGCTGGGCGCAGAGGGTGATTTGTTATTGGTTAATTCACTTTTATTCTTCGTGTGCCATTTGGTTTAATTTTCTTTCTTCTGCATCGTCTTGCCCTGGAACAGGACCGAGACGTACAACAAGCTTTTAGGATCATTTATAGTCACAATAAAACGTCAGTTATAAGAGATGAGAGGTAGATCGGCCAAGAAAAAAAAACAAAAACAAGTAGAAGAGTGCATGTCTGATTTCAAGATGGGACCGTTTTTGGATGCAGAATGACACCACAATGCCCTTTTCCCAGTCCTCACAAACAACTTGAGAGCAAAGGGGTCTGAAACAAGGGGAGATGTTGAAGAAAGCATGAGGCTGCTAATTAGACAATAGGATTTAAGAGCTTTTAAAGTGAGTGGGTTGGAGGCAACAGCTGAGTCGCGCTCCGTCCACGGCGAGGGGCCTCCTGGCACTCATAAATAAAACTAGGAGATTAGGAGATTGGCTGGGGGTGGGTGTGGTTCTGGGGGTTTGGTGGCAGAAGTTTCCATCCATCTTGCTGCAGGTCACAGTTGCCACGGAGACCAGGAGCCATGCTGTCCAATTAACTTCAGAGCCAGCGGTGCAGGTGGCTTGGTGGTGGTGCTAAGGGGCATCGAGAGCAAGGCTTTGTGTGTTTGTCTTCATGAATACAGGAGAGCACAGAAACACACACTTCACACTGAAGCAGCACCTTTAGTGGCGAAATGTAAGTCACTCTGGGGGTGGAAGGATGAAGAGACACAGTGTAATTACCAAACAGCAATACACCACTGTCTTTGAGATGAAGAGACAGGTGTGTGTGTGTGTGTGTGTGTGTGTTTAAATTATGTGTGATTGTTTGTAAAACCTCATACATCACGTCTTACACCATAAAAGGATATCAATTATATAATGAAGTAAAATGAATCAATCTATTCATTCATCTATCTATCTATCTATCGATCTATCTATCTATCTATCTATCTATCTATCTATCTATCTATGTATCTATCTATCTATCTATCTATCTGTCTGTCTGTATATCTGTCTGTCTGTCTGTCCATCTACATTTCATTCCTCCATCTTGCCATCTTGCTCCACGCTATCGTTCACCATTATCTTCCTCTGTCATCCATTAAATACATAATCATCCATCCATCCATTTACCTGTCTATTTCTCCATCTCTCTATCTATCCATTCATAATCCATCCATCCTGCTATTCTGTTCATCCAAGTATTCATCCATCTCCATTGCTATTCTGTTCATCCAAGTATTCATCCATCTCCATTGCTATTCTGTTCATCCAAGTATTCATCCATCTCCATCTCTTCATCCATCCATCCATCCATCCATCCAACTATCTGTCTATCTCTCCATCTATCTGTTCATCCATCTGTCTATCTTCCTGCTCATCCATCTATCTATCCATCTGTTCATTATTAATTCATTATCCATCCATCCAACCAACCACTCATTCATGTAACCTTACATATACCATGTTTGGTCTCTATGAATTCGTCTTCAGATGATCTAATTGAGAGTGTATATTATATGTTTATACCTAAGCAACATATTAGTGTTCTATGAATCTTTAGTAGTTTTTGCATCAACACCCAATCAAATTACATATGCAAAATACCATGCTCTAACACAAAGGGTCATAAAACTCCCCAGTATCCAAACTGAAGTCACCATTGGCTCTTGTGACCTCCCAGATGTGATCCAATATGAGATAAAGCTTCTCACATCAGTGAAACCCGTCTCAGTCAGTCTGCAGTTCGGGGGGGGGGGGGGGGGGGGGGGGGGGGGGGGGGGGGGGGGGGGGGGGGGGGGCTGTTTATATTTTAGAAGATGATATGTGAGCTAAACTCTTCTGCCACTCTTAGTCCTGCACCAGGCTTTGGCCTTGTCTTTACATTCACCAAAGATCCTAGCATCTCAGCTGATGTTTCTCTTCGCTCTTTTTCACTTTCCACATCATCAAGTCAGAACATCTTTGGAATTCATCACTCTTCAAACCCAGAAGAACGCGATTGCAAGTCCAAAACCTTGAAACCATCAAGACTTTCATCCGAGACTGCATCCGGACACTCGTCAATGACCAAGGCAATGCAAGTATCGTACATTTAACTAAACGAAACAGAGGTTTAGTATAAGCTGTAGACCCCGTTCTAAAACGGCGCTGATGGTTTCACTCAGGTGGTTAACTTACTCTTTTCATATCTTTATTGTCTGGTTTTTCCTGATGGTTTCATCCATCACTCCTCATTTGCCCTTTCCCATGTATGAGTGATTGTTTGTTTGTTTGTTTGTTAGACTAGTTTGTGTTAGTGTTTAGTTAATAAAACTTTTGTGCACAAATTACATGAGTTTCTGCCTTGCAAATTAATGTCCCTTTACGATTTTGATCCTCGCTACATGCTCTAATGCATTAATACTGTATGAAAGTATTTTCTGTGGCAACGAAAATATCCTTTCCTAGAGTTGATATGAACTTACACTGAATGTTCGCTGGATGAACAGATTAGTTGAGGACAATTTAATTCTGCTACAGTTACTACAGGCAGCTGATATAAATAATTGTAATTAATCATAATTATTTATATGCATTTCCCTTTAGAGCTAATTTGCTACATGTCTATATCTCTATCCGTCTGTTCATCCATCCAGGTATAAATAAAACAAAAGTGTAAATCAAGTAAGCCAGTGTTCTTTAAAGACAACAAGAACCACACAGCACAACAAACAAAAATCCAAACTCTAATCCACAAGCTCAAACCCCACTCATGCAAACTCAAAACAAAGGAACCAGATCAGATTTGCTTGGCATTCTAGAATGCGTTAGGTAGGAAGCTGCATAGATAGCAAGGGTGGCTGCTGGCTTTCGGCAAGCTAATAAGCCTAAGCTCTTTAAAATGAGAGTAATCCAGTTAGTGTGGGTAAAGGGCTAATGTCCAGCTAATTGAATTAGAGGCAAAACTGGTTTAGCCGGCCATATCTGGCCAAGCTCAACCTGCCATCCTCCGCATTGTCTGCAAAGACTGATGATGAATGCAAGACCTCGTTGCAGCGTCATTCCTACAGCTGATTGGTGGGTCTGGAGCATTCGATCATGAGGCGTGACCACACACCTGTGACATACTGAGGGCTGAGTCAGTATATACATAGAGATGACATTCAGCAGTATTCAATAAGAGAAATGCACAGAATACGCATACGCAGTAACACAACATCACAAATCATATGCCCGACCAATTGTAGCTGCAGGCTGGACTGAATGATTATGTGGTATAAATGGGGGCTGTTAAGTCTACTGGGCCCAGGAGGTTTTATTCTAAATCTAATAATGGGAAATGTGGAAGTGGAAAAGGGTGGAATATTTTGAGAGGTTACAGGGGCAAGCATGAGACCATGGGCACCATGTTACACAGAAATCTGGACACAGATCTCTGAGGGGAAAAAAGTGGAGCGCCATTGTCAAAATAGGTTTTCATGCTCTGTAATTACTCAACATATGAGTCTAAGAAGGTCAACATTGCACGCTAATTAACATGTAACCCAACCTGAGAAAAGTGTAATTGCGTCCATAGAGAGGAAGAGAGGTAGAGAGAACAACTCGGAGGTTAGTACATGAGGCCGGGTCCCACGGGGCCCCAATCAGCACGAGTTTCTTTTAACATGTTAAAAAACCTTGTACGGCTTTCCAACAATGGCCACCCAGCAGATAAGGATAAACAAAGGTTTCCATATATGAATAATCACCAAAGTGGATGAAAAGAGCCAGACCATGACTTAAGTGCTTAATTAACATGCTAAATGTTAAATGTTACAGAAGAAATTCATTTCCAGTTAAATTTTTTCTCAAAGGATTCGTTTTACACATGAGCACATGAGAATTAAATTTGTCTTGATCTCTGAGTATCTCTGAATGTATCTGTCTAATATTTCTCTCTGGCTCATTTATGGACATGAGAATTGTGTAACAATAAAAGCAGAAAAAAGGGAGGAAGTCTAGTGAGATAGACAGAGAGGAGAGAGAGAGAGAGAAGAGAGAGAGAGAACAAAGACGCAGATGCATCCCTGACCACAAGATGGAGCCCCCAGGCTTCTCTCCACCATTGAACCAACCAATCAATAAATTAATCTCTGGTAGAGAGGTGTAGGAGGGACATACAGACCTGGTGCCTTGGCAGCCTCCACCTTTACCCACAAGCTTAGACGTGACCACATTAACACACTGAAGGTTCAGCCAGACAGTGGCAGTTGGTATCTGCAGGGAGAGACGCTAGGACTGTTTTCCTAACCACAGAAGCTGGGAAAAACCAGGATATGCAGCACTGGCTGCTGCAGAAACAAAAAAACTAGTGATGTACTGATTAAAATTCTGTCTGATACCAATAGGTTTCATGTTGCGGTCAATAACCAATACATAACCGAGGTAACACTTTAGGGACCAATTCCCACTAATACTGTATATAGTTGCTTATTAGCATGCATATTTCTAGCATAAAGGCTGTTTATTAGTACTTATAAAGCACATAGTAATGCCTTATTCTGCATGAACATATTTTAGATCCCTTAATCCTACACCATACCTAAACTTAACAACTATCTTACTAACTATTATTAAGCACCAAATTAAGAGTTTACTGAGGCAAAATTCATATTTAATAGTTAGGTAATAGTGAGAATTGGTCCTTAAAATAAATTGTGACCATAACCAATAATACAATTCAATACTATTTTGTGTAAATAAGTTAAAAAGAAAACACGAAAAGCTTTTCAAATCCTACAAGTGAATGTAAGCATCACAACATTAGAATGCACAGTATGAAAACGGATATTTATTTTGAGATTTGCAAAAGATTGCATTTAACGGTGTTATTAAATTATCAGTGTTTTTATTGACTTAAAGTGATCAGAATAGGATGGCAAAGGTCAACAGAGGAAATAAGCATAAATGATTAAATACCCAATACTGATCAACACTGATAAATAAGTAAAAAAAAACAAGTTTAATAACCAATATGGTAGTGATATATTATGCATCCCTAGCAAAAATGTGTTAACATGGAACACACAAAAGACAACCTTCAAAAAACTTTTATAAATGGAAATATCCGCATGCAAAATGACCAAACTGACATGAAATCAACTAAAGAGAAGGATAAGCATGCAGATGCAGCAGTTCATAGGGAACGGTAGTTTTATACAGTATTTACATTCTGTTACTCAACTGTCTGTGCTTCATTTGTCCTGGCAGTGGAGGATGAGCATAAAGTGTTCCCTCTCATTTTCCCACCAATTTGCTGACAAACAAAGACCCAACGGTCTGTTCACTATCTGGCCACTAAAAACAAGAAACCAGCAGGGGTGAGCAGATTGCTGCCCACCTACACAGTGGTGTCTTTAGCACGGGCAGGCATTGTGAGACACCACGGGCCATTATAAGACACAGGCATTTCATAAAAGAACCAACCCGAGATGGCCATGCGCCATAGGAGGAACTCTCATTTGATTCACAGCAGGACAAATACACATTGGGGGAATGGGTGACAGAAATGGCTTTTGTCAATAGGGTTGCCATAATGGAGACAGTGAGCTGCCTCAGTCGCCGGCCACTGTGTGTAAACTGCTTCCTGAGATTAGTGTCGAAACTCTGTTTATCTGATTTCCTAATCAAATCAGCTACGCCGCCACATGCCAGCCGGCCTTTTCATAGCTGGATGTTCTGTGACACCAAACATCTCTACCATGGCCCGATGCCACCCCGCTCACCCCCAAAACAATTTGCTGTACTACACAAGGAAATCAAATCGAATTCACCTTCAGCCATGGCTATTCACTCTCTGCCATTGACTATTTGGGCTTCAAATATGACTCTATTGTGCCCATATACACATTGTATGAAATGCAATAGTGTATGGTTTTATTGATTTTTTCTCCAAAGCCTAGATTTTAACCTATTGGCATATTCTGTCAAAAATAACCACAAACAGCAGTTTGATTAACATACGAAACAAAGGTAAAACAGAGGTCTAACTGGGTCTTTACCCTCATAGGGACAATTTGGTACCCCTAAATGGTGCATATTAGTACCTAATATGTACTACAATACACCTTTTAGGGATAGATTACATACAAAAGTATATCGTTGATGGTACCGTATCAGAGACAATTTCTGTGCTGCCCATATTCCTTGTGCTGTAACTGCTATCCTGAAGAGTCTGCTGTATAACTACCCCCTAACTTAGCTAAAACACCTTCTACAGAAACACAACATTTCCTGTGCTGCCAGCCTGGTTTCCTCTTTTACAGGCTCTTAGCTCTTGTCTTTCCAGTCTTGGAGATACGCTATCATCCGTCACTCTTTGGTAATTGTTTGTTTTCCAAGCGTCACTCAAGGGCCAGCGCTATCGCTTTTCAATGCTCCACATTCCGACAATAACCGGTCGGCTTTGGTTTCTGTCTCTCCGCGAGCCAAGAATGTGAAGTCTAAAGGTTGGTTAGATCCTACCCATGAGCCTTCCAGCTGCTAAATGTATAAACCATAAGAAATTACACATGAAACCTTGGGCCCTTTAGCGTTGATCAAATATAAGGCCATGCGATGATTATTTCCCTTGTGAATCTTGAGCTTCAGCCAGAGCCTCAGACGTTGAGGCCCAGTTCCTCTCGTCCTCCTTCCATTACAGCCCTGATGAGCAAGAAACTGAGCTCTAATTATTCAGAGAAAAATAAATGGTCATTTAGAATTGAAAAACAACCGATGAAAACTCTTTGTTTCATGCTTTGGAAAGTGGAAATGGTCAGACTATAAACTAATCACGAAGTTAAGAATGCTTTGTTGTGCCAACTGGGAATACGTTGGCACAATGAGGTCATGTGCAGCCAAAAATGGCCTTGCCACACAGCGTGTGCCCTTCCATCCACAACGGCTGGTTAATATGACATCTGACTGCGCTGGTTTATTTTTCCCCATTATACGGTTTGATCAATGTGTGTGGCTACCAAGGGCCGTAAGTCAAGCCCCCCTGTGCTTCAGCCTGTGGAATGTTCCATAGATGGTGAATTTCACCTTTATAGAGGATGATCTCACTGATTATGACATCATGAAGGCAGGTTGATTTATTAAGGCCCACTGATGAGGCCGTATTTAAATAAACATCAGCATCTTTTCCAGAGTTAAAGATATGGTTCCCGTGAGGGCCTACACATGGGCTGGCTGGGGGGGTGGTTTAGGGTTAAGAAGGCAAGGCAAGTCGATTCGTTTGAGTGTGGAATGAGTCAATGACTTTAACACTTTGCCCCCGTTCGAACTTACGCGCCCCGTGACAATCTCGACCATGTGCGTGGGGATACTCTGGAATCGCCTATGCAGATTACTGTAAGAACAACAGCCCGTGGTGGTGTTAAACCTCTGCTAAATAGCTTGTCTACCCTTGTTAACACCCAAGCCCGGGCTGAAATTGAGTTCAGCTGTGGCATGGCATTACTGAGCATTTTATGTGCTGGATCATAAATCAGGGCCCCTCACGCCGGCTGCAGCCCCTCAGGCTACATTTCCACCTTCCTTAGACCCCATTAGCTCCTACATAGTCTGCTTTCCGGAACGGGCCGCAGGAACGCTACAACAAGTGTCACTAACGCTGCAACATTCACGAAAGCGTGGCCCACCTCGGTATAGCGACTGCATTTTATAGCAGTTCCATTTCTCTGAAGGACATCTGGTCACGCTGTGGGTGCTTCTCGTTGATGGGGTCTGCCATGCTTTGACCGGTACGAGCGTGAGCTTTTATATAAGCTTTCTCACAGTGAGCGAATATGGGAATTAAGGTAATCGTAGCTTCGGGGCCAGACATATACAAAGGGTGGGAGCAAGGGCCAGTGATTACACCGCTCAGGGAATTGAGCTGCGAGAGCTGAGGGAACAGACTTGCTCACCTGCAATCGAGCTGCAGAAGGCCGCTATTGTAATGAACCTGAGGGGATTATGGCGTGTTTGTGAAGGTGTGTGTGTGTGGATAAATAATGACAGAGGTGGGAGGAGTGTTTGTGTGTGTGCATAATGAAAGGGCAGAGGGAATATGTGAGCATGTGTGTGTGTGCATTAGGGTGAATGGCATATGCTTGTGTTTTTATTCAGGGGAAACACAAGCATGAGATCAAAGACCAGGTTCATTGAGAAGTGCTTGTGCAATGCAAATTTAGAAGGCAAAACCTAACCAAAGAAAAATATTTTCTATATAATGAAAGATAAAAAAAAATCAAATTACGTTAAAACTAAACCTTATAAATAAAGTTAAAAAATTAAATATAAAATAAATGTATTACATATATAAATGAATTTAAATATATTTTTATTTATATATAATATTTATTTTCCCCCTGAACAATATGGGTCATAATTTAATTCATCTCTAAGCCTGACTTTAAAGTATTGAAAGTGACATGACATGTGACAAGTATGTGACCAGCATACGAGGAATTGTGCTCTGCATTTATCCCATCCAAAGCTACACACACACAGCAGTGAACACCACACACACACACACCGTGAACACACACAGCAGTGGGCAGCCTTTTTTTTTTTTTTTGCTGCGGCGCCTGGGGAGCAGTTGGGGGTTCGGTGCCTTGATCAAGGGCACCTCAGTCATGGTATTGAAGTTGGGAGAGAGCACTGTACATTCACTCACCCCCCACCTACAATCCCTGCCGGTACAAGACTCGAACTCATAACCTTTGGGTTACGAGTCCGAATTTCAAACCATTAGGCCACGACTTCCCCACATCACCCAAACAAACAAACAAAAAAAATTTGGAAAACAAGAGGCAGTCTGATTGACCCAAGCTCTGATCACATCATATGACATCATATGAGAAGAAATTATAAGCGACGAAAATTAAAATGAAAACTACAAATAATAAAAATTAAACCAAAATGTGTCATTTTCAAAATATAAAAACATTTTTTTTTCAATTTAAACAAAATAAAGTTCAAATTGATACTCAAAACAAAAAAATCAAAAACAAAAAGAACTAGCAATATTCCCAGAGCTATGCTGTTGCTGGAACAGACAAAGCTAAACCCCTACAGGTTCAATTTTGAGCACTTTGGTCAGACCTCTCAAGCGTCACTTGGGTTATGCAGCAGCTGGAAAAATTTTACTTGCTCTTAGCACTCTTGGTGGTTAAAGTCAAAAGTCAAGTTTATCGATGATCATGACACCAGCATCCACCCTCCTACTGTTTTCAAAGGTCACAGGCTTTCTCTTCCACCTGAAGACCTCCAGGGCCCCACCTGGCCATCCATGAACTTCCCTGCTACACCAGAGTAGTAACCCATGAGGTTAACAACCCTTCCCTGACGGAACTACTAAAACCATTCCTTTCTGCATGTGTCTGAATTTAAATGTACCAATTATATGTGTCACCAAATGGCTCACATGCTCCGACACACTGAGCTGAGGTGCTCATGCAGGCAATGTGAGATCGCATTCCCATCACTTCTCATCATCGCTTCCTGTCTTTTCTCTACTACTACAGTCAAGGAAAACGATGAAAGAGCCAAAAAAAGTTTGGCTGACATAAAACAAATTTGCTCTCGCTACAACAATAACAAGGCATTAATTTACATACAGTATGTGCCACGTCAAGTGTGATCATAAGCCAATTCCTGAGACTTTACACGTTTTCTGTAGCATACAAGTACAGAGATTTTAGTGCATCTAGACATTTCTCTAAATCTCCACTGAGGCAGTGGGACAAGCCTCCTCAGTACTGCCTCCAGGGCCTGGTGCCCTTTGCCAGATGGCTCTGCAGAGTTTTGCTAACAAAGTCATTAAAACGCCTCATTTAATTCAAATTTCATCCAAGACAAATCTCCCAGCAGTCCAAACCTCACACACGTACAACTGCCCACACCCCCCGCCCCCCATTCAATCTGAGACGACTACTCGTTGAAGAAGGGACCCTTGCAGAGTCCCTGGAATCAGTATTGCTTTCTTGGTCCTTTTTGGAAGCCAAACAGGGATCTGTTTGCACTTAGAGAAATGACAGACAGGCAGAAACCAGAGTGTAGCCATGTCTGATGACCGAAGTGAAAAAGAGGGTCTTTCTCCCTCTGTCCCCACTTAACCACATCCCTGCAAGCTCATGTCAATTTCAGCCAAGAGGATTTCTCGCCGCTTGACCAATTCCCCTAAACCTTGCCGCTCAATCGCTACTGTACTTGTGCAAATTAAGGCGAGGACCTAGAAACATGACCGTCCCATCCCTTGATCTGTGTGACTGATGAATGTAATTAAACCAATCCACTGGAAGTTCTTACTGTTCTTAAATTGCAAGCCGCCACATGCTTTCATCAAGACCACCAACAAAACAATAAATAGTTAACGTTGGGCAAAGTTTTTAATCATATTGCTACATCAGTGAAGTTATGCAATTAAAAACAAGCATTTGCATAAAACCCCATTGTCTGGTTTGCACTTACACAACTCTTTGGGGCTATGATAAGTTACTTAGTGTTTCATTAAAAAAAGAATGAATGATGTGTATCACCACTTTTTTTTGTTTGTTTAGTATTATGATTTAATATATAGTTAAGGCCAATTATTGGATTGCATTTATGCCACCTCTGAAAAGACAAATGTACCTCATCATTTGGCATTGAAATTGCATTTCTTTTTCCAAAAATGTTCTCCTTAGAAGTGCTAAAAGATTCATTAAGGAACCGGAATCATTAGAGGAATAGTATCAAACCAGAATCGTAAATTCTTTATGATTCCTATCCCTACCTTATTCCTAATATCCTGTAAACA
Source organism: Sinocyclocheilus anophthalmus (assembly GCA_018155175.1). NCBI lineage: Eukaryota > Metazoa > Chordata > Actinopteri > Cypriniformes > Cyprinidae > Sinocyclocheilus > Sinocyclocheilus anophthalmus. Next base: position 766,944 of record JADLZN010008040.1, read on the forward strand.
TTCGTATTATTTAGCAAATGAAAAAAAATAAAAAAGCCCAGCAGAGTGTAAATGCAAAGCAAGGTACTGGCACGCCATTGTGCCAATTCAAGAACAACATCCCTGGATGTGACACACTCACAACCAGAAACATAATCAGGAAGTTTGCTTTAGTCAGGCAATAGCATTCTGGTTGGTTTTGTCTCTGTAGTGCTCTCACACTACAAAATTTGTTAAGAAAACTTTCCAGCAAGTTAACTGTGGCAGATTCGAAACAGACACCGAGACCTTGAGATCCTCTTTTCGATTGTCTCCTAAAGGATCCCAGTGCTCCACCCAGAGACATATGAGTGTGTTTTTAATTTCAGATACTCATGTGTTTAAGCCATTTAATTTAGGAAATGTGAAACATCTGATGCTTATAAATAAAAAAGTTTGATATAATTTTTAAAGAGGATCTCGCTTTCCTTTAAGTCCTTTTCGGTCCTCATTTTTAATTCACATGCATAAATACATTTGTTTTTTTGTGACCGCGCTAACTGTTAACTGGAGGCTGTGATTCACCAATGGTAATTGAAGTGATGATATAAATAAACTCTCCAGGTCTGCTCTCTGCCCTCCCAGTTGGTGCCTTATTGCTGCTGAGCCAACCTGCGCATGAGCGCATGTGGGATTTTGTTTGGCAGCCAATAATTACAATATCAGCTGCTTAACTCTGCGGTAATTGAGGTCGCCGGATCATTTAACTCCGTTTCCACTTGGCGGCAGGATTGGGCCGGAGGCATAATTTTCAAACACCTTTGAAATGATAATGAAACGCACAAGATGTATGGAGGGATTATGCGCTGCGGTGGTTCATTGATGTGGTCAATGAGAGAGATCGTTTTCTTGTTGCTGGAGACAAACAGTAATGCATAAGCCTGCCCAAACATCAATGCTAACCATTAGGACTTACAAGAATCATAATAGTCCAAAATGACTCTTGTTTTTCCTTCAGAAGACTGGACATATTTATAGGAAATTACAGGCTAGTTGGCTAATAAATCTGTGAGGTAAGCATAGGAAAAGACACATTCTCTTGTTTGAGTTAAAGCTGCATGGCTGGTATAATGAAGCTGATCCATGTAAGTTGCGCCATGTCGCCTCTAGGCCATGTGTTCCTCATCACCAATGGATAAAACTCTTATGGGAACAATAGGTGCTGTTTAAACTGCAATCTATTGTGTTACTAACCCTCGGTTTTGCTAGCTCTTTTATCCCAGTCTGATGTACAAGGGCATACATGATAACAGAGACCGGGGGCACAAATAAAAGTGCAGATCGCTGCAAGATGTGGAGACTCCATGGGAGCGGTGAAATCTCCTTGGCTCAAATGTTTTTGACACCCATAATCGGTTAAAGATAGCTCCGTAAGGGAATTGCACCCATAATGGCCCCCCAAACCAAAGCTCTGCCCGATGCACTTAGCCTGCAACTTTATCACAACAGAGCAGGATCCTTTAATCCCACCGCGCTGCTCTAACCGTAGTCGGAGACGCTTTAAGAGCATTATAATGGTTTCCACCGCTAGTGGTCGATCGTCATATCGCCAAGGCCAATATATCGACCGATATTTGGCATTTTTCAAATATCGGCATCGGCCGATAAGTTTTTCTGTTTGGCCGATGTATTCGAGGCAGGACTTTTATTTTGACGGCACTGAGAGTGGCAAAGCCTGAACACACAGTGCTCACATTCTCTCTCTTGTTCGCCGTCGTCGTTAACAGTTCTGTCTACTACGGATAGAAGTCTGTCTAATAATCCGATAAAACTGTTAAACAAAGGAATTAAAATATATACAAAAAGTATTATAACGATTGATTTATATTATTAGTAATAGAAAGGCAAAAATAACATTTATAATAATATTCTCGTTTGCCGTCAGCATTCAGCAAAAACGCATTTACATCATTTAAACAAATCTTTGAATGACTAATGAACATCTAATTTCAAAAACCTTGCAAACTTAGTCGAATCCAGTTGTGAGATCTTGTGAAGTGTGCATGTGACCTGCATGATCACTTGTTCTCTGCGTGACTTTTGGTCCGTGCAAAATGAATGCTTTAAACAATAAAATTTGTGATTTCAAATTATGCTGTGTTTTATGCATTTGCCCACTGTCATATTCAATGTCATTTTTCACTGTGTTCTGTATGTAAAATGAGTGTTACCTTGGCTTTATTTGAAAAAATATGATTCCAATGCACACAAACTTCCCAGAATAATAAGTGCTCTGTTGCTTACAGTTTACTTCCTTTTTAATTATATATTTAATAAATATTTACTTATTTGTGGAAAATACTTTGTCATATAAAGTATAAGTATGTTTATTTTACAAATTAATTTTTTTATCCATTTTCAAATGATTTCAAATTTCTTAAATATTAATTAAAATAAATAAAATGATATTGGCTTTATATCGTCCATCGGCCACCCTGCTTTCCAAGATATTGCATCGGCTGTCAAAAAAACAATATCGGTCAACCACTATTTACCACCGTACTTTCCAGCTGAGAAGTGGGCGTCATGCTGAAGACCTGATCACAGTGCTCTTTATCATGTTGGATCTCCTTGAGGCTCCCATTATGCCAGCTCAACCCTCTTTCACTTATAATAACGCTACTTTGAAATGACCCTTCCTGCTTCCCCTTGTTCTTTGTTCGCCTTCTTCTTTTTTTGTGGCTTCTTGTTCACTATCCGAATCACATGGTTGCACTTTTCCAAGATATGGATTTCGGGCATCTGCTTAGCGTTAAGGAACTCCTTTCCTTATGCAAACCCAGCAGGGTGCACCTCTTACAGCTTTCTGATGAGCTCCATATCCTAAAAATACCCATAAACCCTCAAATTATTTTCAATAATTTCTGATGGCTATCTTGGATATCCGAGAGGATAAAATTGGGAATTCTTCTCTGCTCTGAGGATGAAGGGAAATCTCAAATGTCCTCACAAGATTTAAGGATATTTGACAATACCGGAATGATACATTTTCTAGATATGTCTGAATTGATGAGCTGCTGAAGCGTCTACATGTCTTTTCTTTCATGTATCAAGTATCATGGGACTTCAACATGATAAGCTTTCATCAGCTGTTATAATAGTGGTGTTGTGATTATTTCATTGGTTTTCCATCAAGGGGCACTGATATCCAAAGTAAGTCTACGTTAGTGTGTGTCAGTGTTACAGTGGGGCAAAAGACTGAGAACACATGAACTTAAAAGTTTTAGGATAGTAAAACCTTTTGAAATTCATGTACATTTTTGCAATTTTCCCTTAAATTGTTATAGCAATATTATATTATAATATGTAATTACAATTTAGCATTAGGCTAGGAAAATGCAAAAAAAAGAAGCATCTTCATAAGTAAACCCACTGAGAGTCGACTATGAGACTCTGTCTGCACTGTAAATAATATCCACCTTTAAATCACAATGTGATGAAACTGGATGAAGGAGACTTTCTTATAGCTCACAGCCATCTGACAGACAGATGTACAAAACGGCTTATCAAAACTCCCTCCACTATCACTGCTCATTTTCCTCAGTTCTGTGAAAACCATGAAGCAGTTTGGTTCTCGTCAGATGCATAAAATAACAAACTGCACATTAGTCCAGAGTTGGTCTGAAACCCAAGAACCAACCAAGATGAAAAAGAAAAAAAAACACAAGATACATGGCAAACAAAATGCCAAAGCCATCACAGCTCTAATGCCAGAAAGCATGAGATGCATAATTTACCCCAAACAAGTTAAGTGCAAACCACAGCTAGAAGCTGATTTTACTAATCAACTTAGGGTTCTTTCACACTTGGTTCGATTGCTTGGTTCGAACCCGAGTTCGATTGCTCCCCCTCCCCCTTCCCCCGCTGGACTGTGTTCACATTATATTATCTGGGTCCGAACCGCGGTTCGTTTGCGTCAAGCCAGCAGCTGTTTACCCCATTGCTTAGTAACGATGGCGCAGGAGAAGACGGCAAAATGCCTAGCAAGGCTCTCTTCAATTTTATATTTATGTTTTTGAAACGTTGGTTTTGGTTCCAAAGCTTCAGTACATAATGGCACTTACATCTGTCTTACGAATGTACTGCAAATGCTCTAAAGTACTCTGAAGGTGAACAGAAAGGAGATATACAGCTCTCTGTTTGCAGCATGTCAGTCACGCTCATCAAGAAAGTTAGTGAAACACATTTTTATCAAATAAAACGTCATTAATAGCGGTTCACTTCCGTGAGTTGGTATCCAGGTAGAAGGGTGATACCACAGTATTTTGATGTATTTCAAGTAACTGAATGATTTCCAAATTCATATACAATGGTATTTATCATGTTGCAACCCTCAAAACAGTAGGGACTACCATTTTTCTTTTATAAAGGTGAGAATGAGTATTAGTGGATGTGAATCATGACTCTTGATCAGTTCACAGAACTAAGCTCCTGCTAGAAGGTGGGAGATGATGTGTAATTACTCCTAGCGGTGCCACAAAGACTGCAAATTTAGCCAGACCAAAGGATTAACACTGCTAATTCCTCAAAAGAGTGAATCGCCTCCAAAGAAGCTTCTGTCTTGGCTGGAGCCATCTCAGTCATTGTCATTCATGCAGCACCTTAGGCTACGTTCACACTGCGAGCCTTAGTGCTCAATTCCGATTTTTTTCTCAGATCCGATTTTTTTGTATAGCTGTTCACATTGTTGTTTTAAATGTGGCCAATATCAGATTTCATGGTTCTGAACTGACCCGCATGCGCAAAAGAATGATACGAACAGGGTTTCCAGATTTTCACAACAAAATCCGTCCAATTCTTTCTCAAAACTAGTCCAAAACCAGCCCAATCATGTTCAGGAAGGTAAACATCGCATTAGTGGTGTCGCGTCAACCCACGAAGTTGAAAAACAACAGTGGAAAAAGTAGCCAAATTCTGCGGGGAAACTGTGGATTTGGCAACACTTGCGCAGCGCGCTGTCATACGGAAGTAAACACGGAGGACAAAGTAAGCGATTATGCATTTATTTATAGTGTCATCTGCTGCAGAAGTCAGCGAAATTATGCACAGGCAATATGAAAAAATAAAGACAAGGATGTGACAAAAGAGTTTTGAAACTTTTATGATATGAGCCCTAATGTTTTCCTTGTATATAGAGTTGTCACTGCAATACATATGAGTTCTGACACGTCACTGTACTCCACTGATTACCTTTCGCTACTGTCTTGATAACTTTGGGTATGTAAAATCTTTGAAGTGTCTCCCGTCAGCGCGGAATTATTATGAATGTCGATCTAGAGTGACGTAAAAGCCGCATGAAATCCGACATGACCCGTTCACACTGCAGTCGCATTGCAAAACATCTGACATGGATCGGATTTAGTACTACATATGGAAGTGGCACAAATCAGAACTGAAAAGATCAGATTCCATGTGGTTTGTCCTGTTCACACTGTCATTAGAAAAACAGATCTGAGTCACATATGAGCAAAAAAAATCAGATTTGGGCCACATTTGCCTGCAGTGTGAACGTAGCCTAAGATGCCTCCACAGGATTGTTCTGGATGTGAATCTGCAGAATTTCTCGGCGATTAGCACATAATGCTAAATTAATCTATACTTATTTAAACAGGATATTCATTGTGTGTCACTCGCCAAACTTATGGAGGTCTGCTTGGGCTTTGTATAACATGACCTATAGCATGTGGTGGCATAAAGCAAAGCTTTCCCTTTGTGCCTAATGCGCAACAGTCCTGCAGAAACTCGGCAGCATGAGGTTGAAGTTTATTAAACAACCTCCAGACCATTAAATCAACTTGTGCTCATTTCAAACCGGTTGCCAAACACATGATGATGCATTTTCAAATGTTTAGAAGTCACCAGTTCACTGGGCTTAAAATGGAAATCTGAAATATACAAACATTATGAGACACCACTCCCCAAAATCAGAGCTCCTTCCGTTAGGAAGCAACTTCCGGATATTTGACAGCTCGTTTAGGCCAGTTATGATGAAAAGAATTCCCTCGGCCCTCATGTTTCGCTGTAGCCACAGACTGCACTAATAAGGCCATGTCTAAATATGGCTGAAGTGGACAATGTGCTGATTATAGCCGCCTTATGCTTACGGCCGTATCAATTATGAAAGTGTGTCTGTTTTTTGTTGGGGACATTTTATTCAAGGAGAAATGAAGCATGACAGGATGTGATTAAAATACCAGCATGCTAACAGGCTCGCTGTTGGGCTGTCCCTGGAAGGCAGCGTGGCTCTTTCACATTACTGTCCTCTCGCTCGCTCTCCACTCCCTCCGAGCAGACATAATGAGAGTCTGTGCCAAGGAAACACTCGGCTCATTTTCAGAGGCTTTCCAGGCCATTGGAAAATTGAGCCATTCTGCCCTGTCTCATTAGGAGCGAGATTAGAGTCAGTGGGTCTGCAATGATTGGGATGATTTGTGCTCTAAGAGTGCCCTTCTGTTTGACACATGCGTGGATGTGTGTGTGTGTGTGTGTGTGTGTGTGTCAAAAGTACGCATAGTATCCAAGCATTTCTGGTGAACTCGTCGAAGTAACTACAATTTCTACTGTTTATAAAACAATTTCCCGACTGATAACACCGAAGACATGCTTTTGCACCCAAACTGATTTAACCTCCTGGTTGCGAGGTCACCCCTGCCCTTGAGCTACACATTAGTCAAATTACATACCCTGACAGTGGGCCGATTATTTTATGGAGCAGAAAAAGCTTAGAAAAATATGGGTTGGCTGTGGGCGTGGGGGGTCAGCAGCCGCCCGTGGCGCTGCCATTATCCTGTTGTGCAGTCTGCCGAGTCTCTCAACATCTCCCAGCCACAGATGAAACCTCAAGCTTACCACCGCCTGCATTGTCCAGTTCTCTCCACCCCATCAATCACACACCCCGTCAGTCTGTCCACACTCTTCTCCTAGAATAGACATCCACAGGTCGGTTCCTTCTCCAGATGATGAGTAATCAGGCCTGGACACAAACCTGAGAGCTGGGTGTGCCAACCAAAACATCACAAAAGGCTTTTACTGGAAATCAAAATAAATAAATCTGCGCCCTGTTAGTTAGAACTCCACCACTGCAGCTGTGCCGGGGGTTGCAGAAGTCCAGTCGGTTCTGCACGGCTGCCTCGTGGCACTGGGCAACGGGTCTCCAGTGGTGGGTGCTGCAGTTTGGTGGAGTGTGCAGGTGCTAAGGGTTGTGTCCGTGTAGGGGTTTTCCATTACTGGAACAGGGCTTATAGCATCTTCTAAAAGCAGCATTCGAGACTCTGCCCATGGGCAGTGTTAATCTCAACTATATACTGACAAAAGTGGTCATCAATCAAAAACTTTTTTTTGATTTTGACAACAATGAAGACAAAAAAATGTGCATCATGAAGTCAGTTAAATGTTTTTAATTGTCACATACTGTTGATGAAAATATAATGTGTAAAAAATACTAGCACTTTATGCACTAATGTTTTCTGGAAATAATATCATTGTTTAAAAAAAACAATCATAGGCAGTAGTGTTGAAGGTGGACCCATTGCAAGCTCTAAACATAATATTACATTTACAAAATGATGCAAATGCAAGTTTACATTGTACTAACGTGTTCCCTTGTGGCTACAATTTAATTACAAAAATAAGGATGAATCCGTATAATTTGAATTTAACAATAACAAGGGAACACGTTAATAAAATTTGGTCACAAATTAATAAGTCGTGACCATAAATTCTTAATTTATGGGAATAATGTCTATTTTTTCTTCTATGTCATGTGCAGGATTCTGTAGGTACATGTTTAAATTAATATATAAATATTTAAATAACATTTCAAATTGTTGACTTAATTATTTTATGGGGTCTTCTGTAAATTCTGTGTTGCTAATTATTTATAATCAGTAGCATCAATATTTGGTAAATATTTAGGTCAAAGTTATGTTAGGACTTCTATCATTAATTATGAAACATTGATTTAGTACAGATAAGGTTTTTGTACTAATCCTGTATGTTTTTTAAGAAGACATTTTGCTTTTGCAAGGATGGGAAAATTCTAATAAATTTCTGTAACATTCTGTAATATTCTAGTGCTTTCTGTAACATTCCAGAACATTGTGGGACTAGTCATAAAAGACAAAAACCATCCAACGTACAACATAGTTTTGGACGACTAAGATTTGGTACACAAAAAAGTAATGTGATTTTCGTATTCAGCATATCAAACTTCATAAAGAGACATTACAAATAAAAGAGAAACCTAACTTTTGTAAAAATTAGTTTCATAGTGTAATTGATTCTCATCAACAAAACATTTTTTTTAACCAATTTGAAGTAATTTTTTTATCAAAATACAAAAACTTTGAAACAAAAAAGCTGGATAAAGATTAACACTGCCCACAATTCTCTGTGGAGTCTGGTGGCTGTATGTACCCGTGACCTCGGCCAGGTCAACGCTGCAGCGCAGAACCTCTTGAATGCAAAATCAGGAGGTTTTTGTGGCTGCGGCACCACTGGCCAGAGGAAAGCACCCCTGTAGGAGCTCCCGGACAAACATTTTCACAAGCTATAGGTGTTGTGTTGTGTGAGTGTGTGTGTGTGTTGTGTGTGTGGGGTGTGTGTGTGTGTGTGTGTGTGTGTGTGTGTGTGTGTTGTGTGTGTGTGTGTTTGTGTGAGTGCTGTGGGGCGTGTAAAAACACAGACATCAAGTGAACGTGTTAAACTGGGCCCTCTCTCTAGTACTGGTTTGTGGCGACAAAAGTCTGTTCAGCAAAAGTCTTTCAGACCTCGGCGAAGTGCCTCTTAAGCCATTAAAGCCCCACATTCCAAGGGCTTCCCCATGAGCACAGAGACCTGAAGCCCCAGTCAGAGCTTCTGCTCCTGTCATTTAGCCTTCCCAGGGACCCTGCAGTCCCAGAGTAATGTGGAGAGCAATAAGCCAAAGCTGTCAAGCCGTTTGATGGATGGCACCGGTAAGAATAGCACAGCATTCCACAAGGCAGCATCCCCAGTGGATATGACTTTGGTAAATGAAGGCGATTGTACATAAAGGCCCGGTCATTAGTCTTTCTCTGGATACATTAAAGGATTGAGGAAAGAGATGTGGCAGAATAGAGGGTTCACCCGCAACAATTTCAAGAAATGCAGAGGGTTGAGGCAAGGAAGGCGGTATTCGAGTTGGAACGGCCTCCAATGATGCTATTCAGTGCCTGGGACTGAAACAAAACACCTCACACAACACAATCAGTGGCTGCATTTCGAATACAAAGGGACGCTTCAGCTTTCAGTTTCCTCAAGCAAAAACCAGTCAAGGTGTTTACATTCCAGACAGCTGGAAGGTTGTTCTGTGGTTGCATCTGTTGGAGATGGTGGCGCCCTGGTGTCCTGCCTATAGGCACGTAGTCTGGACCCCGTTGCGGTCCCAAATATTGTCCTAACTTCTTCAATCTCTTTTAATGGACAGTAAAAGCTGGTTCAACTTAACGGTGGTGGAAGGTGGGGTTAGTGTGGCATGAAGCTATCTGTGATCCTGACCCGCAAGGACTGCAGGCATCCGGGAATCCATAGCTGGGGTTAGTGAGCCGTGCGAGGGTGTGAAATCAGGGTAACCTCTGGCCCCTGACAACTCAAGAGCTGATCGAGACCTGTAGTTATGTGCTAACTCAGGCCCTGGGTCTAGACGTGGGGGCACTGACATAATGAAACAGGCTAACGGCGCTCAGGCACATCCAATGATTACGAGCCTCTCAGGACAATGGCAAAAAGACAGAGCGCTCTGCGTAATTCCTCCGATTCACTGAACAAAAGCACCTTACATTGAGCAACAAGCTTCCCTCGGGCAGTAAGACACGCACAAAAGAAACACGTGAGAGCTCTGAGCCCATGGTTATGCATGGAGTCAGAAGTTTTTTGCCTAATTAGTAATTAAAGTATATATTTATTGTATTTACTGAAACATTAAATATAAGAATAAATTTTATCTAAAGTTAGATTAGATGGGTTAAATTTAATCACAACTAGTAAAAACATGTCCGCACTATTTACACACACAGCAGAAATGTATGTTGATGACTATGTAACAAACTCGCAAACAGAACACTGTTGTAACATATGACATCAATTACACATTATACAGTGTCTGTCAGTAAAATTCAGTGTTCCTGGGTATTAAGCCTAATTTCTGCACATTACTACCCAACACCTGACTGAAATCCAGACATCTGCCAGCCGAATGTTCTATGCATCCACGTTTCTGCATGACACTGTGTGTGATGGGATCAGTCTCGCTGTGAAAGCTAACACTGCTGATTGTGGCTCAGAGCAGATGATAATACTAATGCTTGACAGGATGCCATAGTTCATCATAGCTCAGACGCCTAAAATAGTGTTGCTCTTGTCAGATGTGATTTGAAACTGTGTGTTCAGTTCAGGCTGGCTGGAAAGAGCTTTTTCGAATACTTCTGGCAACGCTGCATCTTAACTCACAGCATCTTTATTATGTGTGATTTTGAAAGCCTTCTGTGATGTGTTCTGTTGAACTCTGGGCCCATGAAAATGCTCACTTTATGACTAAGGATATTAAAAAGGGAGGGTGAGGTTTCTGGCTATTGTTTGCAACATCTGAAGAGATTAGACTTTTTTTAAAATTAACAATTGTTAATTTCTGAAAAACAAGGTTGATTTGGGGTGGGGGTGGCACTACTGGTACCTTACTACAGAAGCCAGTTTCCACCTTAGAGTAAAAACAAGCAAATAAATATAAAAATGTGGGATGTTAAAGGTGCAGTATGTAATATTGACAGCAAGCGGTTGAAATAGTTACTGCAGTCCAAATTCAAAATATTGTTTCTCCTGTCCCTCCTCCTCAGACTTGACGCTCACGTGGGTTGCCAGATTGAGGACACACAACAGGAATGAGCGCAACTGACAATGGAAGGCGACAAGCCTTTCACTGTAAGTTGATTTAACCGCATTTTAATATTCATCTGGTCACAGAACTTTTTTAGGTCAGGTAGAATCTGCAATCTCTGACCCAGTTCGTTTGCTGGCTTCAATGGCTGCAATACACTGTGTTTTCCACCAACTGGCAACCCGGGGTGTCGAAATCCTATTGGGTAAACTGACAGTGGGCGGAAATACACATACCAAAACAAAAACAGACATTCCAACAAGGAACGCACATTTAAATGTACAATAACTGGCAGTAGCATTGTTTTTCAGAGAAACAAGTACGTGAACTTAGCTTGTTTCCTAAATATCTGCAAATGTATTATGGTATTTTTATGATTTAGTACAGTCAAAAAATTACATACAGCACCTTTAAAATGAAAATTGAATATTAATTATTTGAGTATTAATTTAGGAAAATAAAGCCCCAATTGTGAGATAAAGTCATAATTAATAGCAACACGTGCCATTTCAAGAAAAAAAAAAGAGTGTATATAAATTATACAGTATATGTGTATTACCACAGGGCTTAGTGGTGTCAAAATTAGCGCGTTAACACAGGCGATACATTTTTTCAGTTTAACGCGTAAAAAATATTTAAAGCATATAACGCAGGGCCGGGGCTAGGGTTGGCCACCCCACTCAACTGCTGCTTCTGTCACTTTTTCTCTTGACAAGAAGTGCATTTATTCAGTCACAGAACAACTGAGAATGGGGGACGTTTCAGACGCGCGCTACACTTCACTTCAGCGCCAGGTGCGAGTCAAACGAGCGCGGAAAAGGTACATGTGCTTGCAGCGCATGCTCTCATACACACACAAAGCGCCGGCGGCTCTGTAGCCTGTATCCTTTCAATTCAAATGTGAAATAAACGACATGGAAGCAAGTCGTGTCAGTTAAGTCATGAGTCACTTTTAAGAACATGTCTCTGAAATGGTTTTCCTGGAGCAGCCCAGCACTGTCTCCTCATCTAACACACCAGAATCAACTTTCGTTCAGGCCCATTAAATAGCGACTGTCAAGACCTGAAGTGTGTAAGAAAGGTAAAAAGAGTAAATATGATGCATGTCAGATCCGTGTCACGTTCAGCAGTGGCAGCTCTTAAAGAAATAGCAGCCAAAATAATCTAATAACCAGCTGCTGTGATGTCTACTGTTCAAAGGACAAAGAAAAAAAAGAGGAAGAAAGGAACTTTTATTGCTTTAAGGATTCCTCTATATTTAATTTAGAATTTAGTGTTTGATAACTTCAATTTCAATTTCTGCTGAAGGGCACAGGTAAATACAGTATGACATTTATTATAATGGGTTTATAAGAAGATTTTTTAAAGTTCACTTAAATTAGAAGTAATTTTATTAAAGTAATAAATGTTAAAATTGATAGCTCACAATTATACTGTAATTTTGAATGGCTATAGTCAATGGTTAAATATTAGGGTGGGGGGCAATTTTATAGAGAAATCAGTATTGGTATCATTGATACTGGCCATCAGTCATAAAAAAGATGCCAGTAAACAAATATGACAAAATAAAATAATAAATATATATATATCTTAGTTGTTTTTGTACAGTAATTTGAAGAGTTGAAGTGGTGAAATTGGCCCATATAAAAGTATATTAAAAACTTTATGTTAGGTGGGATTAATCGTGATTAATCGTGATTAATTTCAGAAAAATGTGCGATTTAATTAGTTAATTTTTTTTTAACGATTGACAGCACTAATATATATATAGATAAATAGATATATATACAGTGGGGAAAAAAAGTAATTAGTCAGCCACCAATTGTGCAAGTTATCCCACTAAAAAAGATGAGAGAGGCCTGTATTTTCATCATAGGTATACCTCAACTAGGAGAGAAAAAATGAGAAAAAAAAATCCAGAAAAACCACATTGTATGATTTTTTAAGAATTTATTTGCAAATTTTGGTGGAAAATAAGTATTTGGTCAATACAAAATTTCATCTCAATACTTTGTTATATACCCTTTGTTGGCAATTACAGAGGTCAAACGTTTTCTGTAAGTCTTCACAAGGTTTCACACACTGTTGCTGGTATTTTGCCCATTCCTCCATGCAGATCTCCTCTAGAGCAGTAATGTTTGGGGCTGTCGCTGGGCAACACGGATTTTCACTCCCTCCAAAGATTTTCTATGGGGATGAGATCTGGAGACTGGCTAGGCCACAACAGGACCTTGAAATGCTTCTTACGAAAGCCACTCCTTCGTTGCCCGGGCGGTGTGTTTGGGATCATTGTCATGCTAAAAGAGCCAGCCACGTTTCATCTTCAATGCCCATGCTGATGGAAGGAGGTTTTCACTCAAAAATCTCACGATACATGGCCCCATTCTTTCTTTCGTTTACACGGATCAGTCGTCATGGTCCCTTTGCAGAAAAAAGACCCAAAGCATGATGTTTCCACCCCCAATGCTTCACAGTAGGTATGGTGTTCTTTGGATTCAACTCAGCATTCTTTCTCCTCCAAACACGACAAGTGGAGTTTTTACCAAAAAGTTCTAGTTTGGTTTCATCTGACCATATGACATACTCCCAATCCTCTTCTGGATCATCCAAATGCTCTATAGCAAACTTCAGACGGGCCTGGACAGGTACTGGCTTAAGCAGGGGGACACGTATGGCACTGCAGGATTTGAGTCCCTGGACGCGCAGTGTGTTACTGATGGTAGCCTATGTTACTTTGGTCCCAGCTCTCTGCAGGGCATTCACTAGGTCCCCCCGTGTGGTTCTGGGTTTTTTGCTCACAGTTCTTGTGATCATTTTCACCCCGTGGGGTCAAAATGATCACAGTTCCAGATCGAGGGAGATTATCAGTGGTATTGTATGTCTTCCATTTTTAATAATTGCTCCCACAGTTGATTTCTTCACAACAAGCTGCTTACCTATTGCAGATTCAAGTCTTCCCAGCCTGGTGCAGGTCTACATTTTGTTTCTGGTGTCCTTTGACAGCTCTTTGGTCTTGGCCATGGTGGAGTTTGGAGTGTGACTGTTTGAGGTTGTGGACAGGTGTCTTTTATACTGATAATGAGTTCAAACAGATGCCATTAATACATGTAACCAGTGGAGGACAGAGGAGGCTTTTAAAGAAGAAGTTACAGGTCTGTGAGATCCAGAAATCTTGCTTGTTTGTAGGTGACCAAACACTTATTTTCCACCATAATTTGCAAATAAATTCTTTAAAAATCCTACAATGTGATTTTCTGGATTGTTTTTCTCATTTTGTCTCTCATATTTTAGGTATACCTATGATGAAAATTAAAGGCCTCTCTCATCTTTTTAAATGGGAGAACTTGCACAATTGGTGGCTGACTAAATACTTTTTTGCCCCACTGTATGTGTGTATATTACACTTACATGAGCTTCCATATTCTACTGTGGTCTTGTCTTTTCAAACAAAAAAGTGGAAAACCAAAACAAATTAAAACTAAAATAAAATGTTTGATCTGGTTTTGTCATCACAGGTTGGCTTTTTTATCTCTGCAGAAACTGATAGTGTGCAATCAGGAATCTTAGAGCAATTTATTCAAATTAACCACTCTTAAACATGCTGATTTTTTTAGATGTCATGCATCTGCAGCAATTAAGACTCATGGCACTGTTTCACCTTATGCAGACCAATTAGCAGAGTGGCTTTGTAATGCCAAACAATATTTTGGCGATGAGGAACAAGAAGAAAGTGGCCTGCCTTTGACTGTAGATTTATCTACTGCGGAGATACTTTTATACTCTCACGAGGGAAGAGGAAAAAGGACACACATACTGGATTAGGGGAGGTTCTGCCCAGTTTAATATCAGCCCCACCATCTGTGACTGGTCAATTTCATATTGATTCAATCAGCATGCCTTGCTTTAAACATTTAATATAAAAAAGGGATCCACAGTGTGCTTCTGAGGGCACGACGGAGAGCTGCAGTATCCCTGGCCCTCTGGTTCTGAGGATATGCTTTTCTCAGAGGTCTTTAGATAGGAATGATTGAAGCCTTATAACAAAAGAGATGAAAAATACCACACACACACACACACAAACACACCACACCACAAATATATATATAATATATATACATATTATATATATATAATATATTATACTATTGTCGACTTGCAAAGGCATCTGCAACAAAATATGAAATTCATGAGAGACAGTTTTCAATGTCAAGCCAGACGTAATTTGCCATGCATTTTGAAGAAACATGGCTTAAAAAAGTAGACAGAGGGAGGGCGGAAAAGGAATGAGAAGGAGAAAGAAGACAGCTTGAGAGCCACAAATATCTTGCAAAGATGTATTCAACAATTACCAAACCAAATAAGCTCTTTCTCAACATGCTTTGTGAGGCACGCTGGGTCTGTATAACATTAAACATGTAGCTTCAGCAGGCCTTTGGCTGCATTGCACAAGCACATTTGCTTAATTAACTGCAGTGGTATTAGTCTACAGCATTAGAGGCACATTCATTTTTTTGGCTCCAGAAAGAGAAAGCAAAAACAATGTGAGCTTCCATGTAGTTATTTCAGTATTATTTCATAACAACTGCATGTGGCAAGAATCCCTGAACCCCATATGATCAACTCAGAATTAGACATTAAGCAGACATTAAAGTTTCATGCAGCTCATGTGAAATGAGATCTGCTGACAATACGAATATCCTGAAAAGCACATTCACTTAAGATGTAGGACAAGACATCTCGTTTTTTAATGCAAAAGACACACTTCAAATGCCCCATCCTGCTCTAGTTTATTTCCCAGATGTGCACCCTATGCCCTGTGTGTGAGTGCCCTGGTGGCCTTGACATGCAGGATGAAAATGTTTGCCTGAAGCCACCTGGTTCTCATCAGCACTGGTGTCCCAACGGAGCTTCTCATCTTGACCTGTCCAACACCTTCCCACAGGACCCCGTCCCGCATGTAGAGACGCAGAGAAACCAGTGTGAAGAAATGACGTCAACTGACAAGAAGTAATGAATAACATGAAAGCTCCTTACATCCTCCCATTTAACACGATTTTCTTTTACCTTTAATTAAATTCTTTGGTCAATGATGCAACTTTTTATTTATTTATTTGCTTGTTTGTTTGTTTAGGTCTGGATCTTTATTTACTTTAAAAAAAATATATTTTTAAAATCAATTTCTATGAATAACTTGAATGCATGCCGAAGTTTAGATTTTTTTAATTTCCGAATAAATTTCATTTTGTTTATTTTTTGTCTATTTAGATTTATAAAGTCAAAATGTCAGGTGATACAAGGGTCGATTGATAGTGAAAGAAAAAAACGTCTCGGGTTACTTATGTAACCATGGTTCCCTGAGGGGAACGAGACACTGCATCCTCTAGGGGTCGCTATGGGGGGGAACTCCTCGTCGTGACCCGTGTCTGAAGCCTACATTGAAAAAACACCAACTTGTTTGGCCGGCGACAGCCATGACGTCACTACCGTCGCGACTAGTACAAAATAGGCACCGGTAGCGCACATCATCACTTCTTCATCTGAAGCTTGTGTCCGCAGCATGGCACAAAAAGCTAGAGGACGCAGTGTCTCGTTCCCCTCAGGGAACCATGGTTACATAAGTAACCCGAGACGTTCCCTTTCGTGGAACTTCGAACTGCGTCCTCTAGGGGTCGCTATGGGGAACAGTATACCCACGCCACCATGCTGAGGGGAGTGCAAACCAGAACCATGGCGAGCACTAAGTACAAACTACCATATTGCTATGGGAGTCGCCCATTGGGACGTTAGACGGCTGTCAGTGACATTACTCCCTACGGCCAGAAGCCTAGGCTGCCAAGGGACACTACTAGAGCCTCACAGTGTGAGGTCCCACTGGGACAAGATGGTAGTAGAACCCAGGCTACCAATAGTCTACCACGGGAATCAGTCTCTCGAGATTAACCTCTGGTGTAATGAGGGCGGCTGGCTTGGTGCCCAGGGCTGCGGGATGGCAGGGGCCACCGTACCAGCTGTGCCAAAAAAAAGCCTCCTCGGAGGTGGCGCCAGGGCCTAGAATCAGAAGGATTCCTTCCAGGGAATACGACCAAGAGCCTACTTATTGGATCAATTACTAGTCTTGGCCTGTCACTCAGGGCTACCTCACTTTGCAGAAGGACCTGTCTCAACAGGCCTCTAGTGGAAACACCCTGTCAGAGCAGGTATTCGAGGATACCATGAGGAGTGGGTCCCAGGCAGAACCGGGGTTTTAGACCACTCAGAAAAAGAGAACGAAGCTGTGCGCGTAACTCTTACCATATAGGATTTTAGAGAAGTGGGCAAAGTAGAACGTGCGCACTTACCAATTCCGTGGAATTTTAGAAAAGTGGGCAAAGATACCGTGCCCACTTACCACCATGTGGATTTTAGAATGTCCATATGTAGATGGATACAACCGTTCTAGGGGGTTCTCGTGGCACTTCTGGGGGGCAGCCTATAGATGGAGCTCTGAGTTGTCATCAGTCTCACCTACGGCTATCATGCTGGCGTCGCTAGCCGCGAACCTGTAGCTGAGGGAGCAGACATCCATTCAGCGGGAGCTCGACCTACAGCACGTTCCATTGGTGGAACAGCTAGCAGTTATCAGCTGGGGGAGCAACACGCCCAGTTCTCACCGAGAAGGGGACTCGACCCGCAGCACGTTCCAACTAGCGGAACCAGCTAGTAACAATTTCGGTGTGGGAACACACGCCTGGTCCTCAGACGCCCAGGGGCTCGACCCTTACTAATGCCGGGTTTTCCCCGGCTGGCAGTAGCTCATTCTAGCGGGGGGAGCCCAACCCAACTCTCACAAGAGGGGGGGGGGGGGGGGACCAACCAGCTAGCTATATTTGAAAAAAAAGAGGGGTAGCATACTGCAGGCTAAGCCAAATCGCCAGCGCATCAGGGAGGCGAGGTCGGGGCCCAATCCTACTGATGCAGCGGCGTTCGAGTTCTTTTGGAACGACAGCGAGCTCAAGCATCCATGAAAGAGGCACAGCCGTTTCTCCTCAGCGGAGGAGTAACGTTGCTCATTCCAGGTAACCCTTTTATAAAGGGGAGCACTGCTCAATATTACCATGAGGACAGCCCATGGAGCGAGGGATTCCACTCCTCGAAGAGGATCCTGCTCGCCAGACGACACCCCCTTAGTACCCCTTGATATCGAGGGGGCAGTGCCTCCTGAGAGCGTCAATCGAGACACACTGGTTGAGAGGAGCCAAGGAAATCGGGGCCTAACCCTCTCCGAAACAGGGAAACCAAGTCCGAAACGGTAACCCTACCATACAGGAGTTAGAGAGGGGGCAAAGAAGAAAGTGCGCAACCTACACTTTCGTGGGAATTTAGAGAAGTGGCAAAGAATAGCGGGCACACCTACCACCTAGGTGGAATTTAGACGGGTGGCAAAGCCTAACGTGCCCACCCACCACTTACGTGGATTTTAGAAAAGCGGCAAAGGATAACGTGCACACTTACCACTCACGTGGATTTTAGAAGGTGCGCAATGAGCACTCTTACCATAATCTTCCTTAGGGTTCTATTGTCACCCGGACACAATGGCCGGTCGGGAACAGCAGCTCCAACACCCTCCTCAGAGGTGAGGGGAGTGATGTCTCCAAGGTGTGTCGACCAAGACACACTATTTAAGTGGAACCCAGGGTACCGGGGTGTTAATCCACTTTGAAACAAAGGTAACGAAGACAGCACGCGTAACCCTTACCCTCACAGGATTTTAGAGAAATGGGCAAAAAATCCTGTGCCCATTTACCACCTAAGTGGAATTATAGAAAATGGGCAAAGCAACACGTGCACATCCCCCACTCACGTGGATTTGGAGAAATGCGCAAAGCCTTCAGTGCACATCGCCCAGTCACGGAAAGCCTTGCTTACGTGGACATTTACGTTCATGGAAACCCGACCATATCGGCTAGCCGGAAGAGGCCGGCTCGCACATCTCAGTAGTGATGGGAGCCCTGCCTAGGACGGCTTACACAGGAGGATCCTGGTGATGTCCCCTGTACCTCCTGTTCGTTGCCTCAGCAAGAAGGAGTACGCTGGCGGCCAGGAAGCCCCTCTGGGTGGCCAGGCACTGTAGCCCCGTCCGGGTGCTTTGCAGCGTAGCACCGGGGGCCTGATGTTCACGAAGGCTCCCGCAAAAGCCCGTGTTGGGCCGCATGATCCATGAGGTATGAAGCCGAAGCCCGGCTTTTTTTACCGTCTGGATATATGTCGACGAGTGATACGCCTATTGCAAGTAGAGCACCTGGCTTCTGAGCCCAGCAACTGCACCTCATCGAGGGCGTCTAGCAAGTGACAGAAACGTACAGGTCCCGGGAAACACTACAAGGAACTATAGAAGGTTACACACACACACAGCCATCTCAGTCTGTCCTCGATATACAGATAACATGATATTTGGATCATACTCACCCCCATGACCTCTGTGCTGGAGCTCTGCTCCGAGGATCTTTCTGACCGGATCATCCACTGCAGGTAACTTTATAATTTTTTTACACATGACCACCTCAGTCTCCCATTAGTATACACTCTCATGACCTATGGATCATACTCACCCACCACGAGCCTTGTTACCGGGGCTCTGTCCGGGGATCTTTTGACCGGACCATCAGTCAGGCGGTTACTATGATCTGGCCATAGAACCACCAAAACATCATGGGCCCAGTAGGAGACTGCTTGAAATTTTTTTTACAGCTAACCTCGGTCAGCTGGGGATGGTGGTCATAGAAGGGGGAATTAGAAGGAAGGGGAGAACAGGGTAGATGTTGTACCCCCTACGGGACAGAGTGAATACCTAGGTATTACTCTGACAAGGACGAAAGCGCTGGTGCCTTGCCCAGGTCTCACCCCTCAGGTTTCCCCTGCCTCCCCTTGACCCACGATACTCCCTACCCCCACCCACAGGTGGAGGCGGGGCGCGAGTCGCGACACTAGCCCTCTGTGCCCATCTCTGATCCTCAAACCAAGATGGGCTAGGACCCCTGGTTTGTTCGGGCTCAGGCCTGGGCCTTCGTGGTATGAAGGACTTGAAAGCTGCTGAGTGTGACTTCGCCTCCCTGAATTTGTCGACTACCGTCTCAACGGAGGTGCCAAACAGTTCAGAGGGCGAAACCGGGGCATCGAAAAGAAAGCCCCTTTCTTTCTTCCCGATGTCCGCCAAGTTCACCCACAACTGCCGCTCCGTCACCACCATAGCAGCCATCGCTCTGCACATGGCCGAGGCTGCCTGTTAGTAGCCGGAGGGCCAAGTCTGGGGTGGCCGACTCAGCCGTTACGGCAGAGGAAAGGCCCTGCCCCTCATCCAGGTCCTTCAGTAGGTCAGCCTGGTAAGCCTGAAGCACTGCCATCGTGTGCAACGAAGCAACAGCCTGACCTGCCGCTGCGTACGCTTTGCCATTCGTGCGATATGTGGCTTGAAGGGGCACGGATGGCCAGGAGGGAGTTTTGAGGGATGACGTCTCCCCCAGAGAGAGATAGCGGGCTAGCGTCTCTTCCACAGGGGGCATCAGCCCATAGCCGCTTTCGCGCATCGACTCGATATTCACATAACTCGTATGCTGAAACCGGTATAAGCGTGAGGAAAACGGCCTCTCCCATTCCTTCTCGATCTCAGTATGGAGATCAGGAAGGGAAGGAAGGCTCACTTGAGCTGGAGGTGTATGGCCAGAGAGATAATGTTCGTCGAGGCGACCTCGTGACGTCACCTCCTTGGCTCGTTTCCACAGTAATTCGAGCCTTGCCGTGGCCCGATCCATCACCTCTAACAGCTCATAATACGCAGGGCAGGTGGATCAAAAGATTTAATGGAAAGATAAGCCTCAGCTTCTTCCCTCTCCACTCCATTTCTGCTCTTGGTGGGCTGGGCCCAACTGAGCACTGGCCCCGGGATCAGATGATATCAAAGAGAGGATATCATCATCCAGTGGCTGTCTCTCGCCCGACACCGATGCGCGGAAAGAGGGGAACCCCCCCTTCAGCCTCACCGGCTAGGTCCACCTGAGATCCCCACGAGCTCATTCTCCTCCGTGCCTCAGCAGCTGCGGGTCCTGAACCGCGGGAAACCTATGGTTGTCCCTCTCCACTCGAGAAGAGAGACAAACAAGAACGGAGCTTTTCAGCGAAAAGCTCTCACAGTGCACACAGATTGCCCCCTCGAGGACATCACATGCGTGCTCCTCGCCCAAACAAACAAAGCATAGATCGTGTGAATCATCGGGTGTCAGAAAACGCTGACACGGATGTACACACTTTCTAAAAGCTCCGCTAGTGCTCGCCATAGTAGGAAAAGAAAAGCTCTTACTTTGCTTTTTGGAATGCACGCTTCAAACAGAACAGTCAATGAAGACGAAGAAAGTGAATGATGTGCGCTACCGGTGCCTATTTTGTACTAGTCGCGATGGTAGTGACGTCATGGCTGTCGCCGGCGTGTTGTTGGTGTTTTTTCAATGTAGCTTCAGACACGGTCACGACGAGGCATTCCCCATAGCGACCCCTATAGGACGCAGTTCGAAGTTCCACGAAAGGGAACTCATCTCTGTTGCTTATGGGCAAAAAATATTTTAACAAAATTCATTCACAAAAACTTTTATCCATCAAATCAAAGACAAAATCCAATGTATTTATGAATAGAGGAATTTATGATGTTTAAAAAAGTGGTACCTTGAAAAATATGTTTAAAACACATCAATTTATTATATTTAAAAAATATAAAAATAGATGTGTACACTTACATTTATTCAAGGTGTTAGGAAAGCTATTACATTTTACTTGAATATTAAGCCAAAAATAAAAATCCAATACCATTTTCAAGAAAAGTTTGGATTTAATTACTCTAAAATGTTTTTTTCCTGACTTTTCCTGAAAATGGTATTAGACTTTTTTCTTTATAATAGACACTTTTATTTGTCATTGAACCTCATAACAACAAATGTTACATTATTACATGTACATACCTATTTCCAAGTCACTCACTGCCGTACACTGAGATGGTTTGTGGGAAAAGTTTAGCAAACGTCTTTTCAAACATTGTGTTCTTTTGTTTAACTATCGTTTATAAAATCCCACTTTAGCTCAACTAAGTGGCTGGGGGTTTTATTCAGCTTTCTGTCTGAAATAACATTTCATCAACAATTATCCTCACTAAGCTTGCCGTTGCCAAATTAGGACCAAAGATTAGTGATTACAATAAGACTGCGGATTTGCAATTGTGCACGCTATGTGTACCCGTAACGGGATGCTTTGGTATTTGCCAATTAGACACTAGGGCTGCTCTTTATGAAAGGAAACAAGTCTCGCCACACTAGATCAGCAGTTTGCCAATCATCTCCATTTTTCAGACTCTTCTCAACCCCCGGACTACAAAACTCACAAGTAATTCCACACTGATCAACTAACAAAATGTACTAATATAACAATACAGTTTGCCCATTTTTCCAGATCATATTGCTCCATTATGTTTAGGGAAACCCCATTATATGCACTTGAGCTTTGCCAGAGACACACTCATTGTAGACTGCTGGGCAAAAGCTGAACAAAAGACCAATCTGAGAGCAGGATGACTGGAAAATCTGAAAAACTTGATATGAGAATAGCAGTAGGTTACAACAGCTGCCCTGGCTTCTTCTGTGAGTTAGAGACTGACGAGCTTCAAAAATGGTAAAGAAATGCAGATACAGTATAGTTCTGCTAATACGCTTTGACGTTCTAAAGGTACAACCCCCCTCATGTCTGGACGGGACCATTGTAATTGGCTGGTTTCGTCTGAGGTTTAGCAGAAGGGCTTTAACTGGAGTTCTCTAAAGCTCTGGACCATGACCAGTGGTCTTTTCTAACAGGCTCTCTGTGGAGCTCCTACTGCTTTTCATTCTTGTATGATCTTAATAAATTGGCGGAGACGAGTGAAGCTTCAGCCTCCTTATGGGAAAGAAGCACCTGACAGCAAGATTATTGGAAAACCAGGAGGATGATGGGAAAGCCATGCCAAATAGTAAAATATGTTTTATAACGGTCTCCTTTTTTTTTGGACATGGTAGCTTTGAACTGGACAGGGTGTAAGGCAAAATAAATCATAGCACTATGGCTCATCCTTTGTAATTTGGCACCACAGCATATTAAAAAGCATCCCAAATGGAGGACTCAAACGCCGGACTCTGCTTTAAGTTCAGCTCATCAAAATGTCCTGCGTGAGTTATAGATCCCAAACACCAAGAAACACAGGAAAGCCTGTCTGCTTTTACTCAGACTGCATGTTTCAGTCAAGTTTGTTTTCAATGACATCAACAACATGGCTGCTTTGTGGCACTGACAACACCACCTCCACGGCCTCTGATGTGTCAGAGCCGACTTTCGACTTGCCAGAACATCAAAAGCACTGATCATGCCTGAATAATTACATCTTTTTATAGCCTTGAAATGAGTCCCTGCTCCACTGCTGATCGTCAATCGGGACTTGTACTGACAATGTATATCTTCATATAATTGAAGCTGTTCACCATATGTTTGTTCTCCTTTCAAGGAAGGGACAGTCTTTGGTGTCAACTCGGGCTCGTGCAACATCTGCGAGCAATTACATCTGCCCAATCCAGCAGGCAGGTTAATTAAGATGTGACAGGTAATCAAGCTGCCCGGAAACCAATTAAAGCTGCTTGATCTGGGCTGCTGTCTTTGCTCACACTACTAGGCCTCCATCTTTCAAAGAGATCCATTGTTTTATCAAGATCAGGCAATGAGTTGAACTTCAATATCATGTGTGCACATCACCAGATTGGCTTCACACCAAATATTAGGGGTGATATTATGGGATGGAATGTTGCAGGTGCTAAGATGGCAGAACAGTGGCAGGGAGAAAGCACACACACATCTGCGAGACATCCCCCGTGGCCACTTGGCTCACTCACAATCAAAAGTCTGAATAGAAATTCAATGGGATGTCTGCCCACACTCCCGAAAGATTTATGCTGACAGCACATTTGAATACACAGTGACTAGAGGCATGCATGTGACTGAAAGGGGTCCGATTAGCAGGTGAGGAGAGGGGTGAACTGGAGGTAGGGAGATAATGTTGATGTCAAATGCAGGAATTCTCAATGCCATTCAAAACTCTGTGGGGAAAATATGAAACAAAAGAAAGAGTAGACCATTAAATTACAGGAGCAGCTATTTATTTGATCCCCTGAAAATGTATGAATACTATTCTCCAGCGCCAATATTTGGTGCCAAGACACTAACAGATCCAAAACCAAAAGGATATTAACTTTTTTCTTATTATTGATAATTATTAATAATTCATACAGTAGCAAAAATCCTGGTAACTTTAGTAATAGTCAATAATAGAGTATAACAAAATAGCAATAGCTGTCTTCTTTCAGTATACTAGTAGAAGCTATAATATAATTAATATAATATAATATAAAGAAGACTACTATTGTTAATTTGATGTATTATATTTTATATGAACTCTTTCCCCACCCGATTGAAGAATTTCTGTAATTTACGAGACAACGCTTCCTTCCATTGATGGAATTTTCGGGCGTTCCAAGTGTTCACTGTTATATGGTAGGAGGTGCTATTACACATCTTCTGAAAAAGTAGTAAAAGTCTGGATCAAAACATGGCAAAGAAGCAGAAACAATCGATCACGTATGTAAGCAGATGCATCATGAAGCCTTTTTATCTTTTACAAAAACATGATTTTCTCAGCTTTTTGTTCAAAAAAGTGCTTTTGTATGAATCCTGCCCAAATTCAAGTGTTGATAAAAAACAGAACATGAAGCTAGCATTAAAACGGGGTTTGTGTTTTAAAAGCAGAGGGACTGTTCTTCTTTTGACATTATTGCCTGTTCTGATCTTTATCATACAACAAAATATTCTTGGGGCCATGAAAATTTGAATTTTTTCAAATGCATGCAGGGAAAGAGTTAATTAAAATGATAAATTTGCAATAATATTTCACTTTAAAAGTTAAAATTAAAAGGTGTGCTCAACAAAACATTTATTTCTGCTTATGGTACTGAATATTGCGAAATATCACTGGTATTGCTACTGACTACTGAAACACTAGTTCAAACACATGCAATAACCACCATGCCACAGCTCTGATAATATCAATCAATCAATCAATCAATCAATCCATAAAGCCTCATTTAACACAAAAGGGAGGGGGGTGGGGAAAACAGCTTAAATTGGGAGATTGTGGACTGTTGGTCCTTAAGCGCTTTGAGCCAAAAGAATTGGATGAGGCTGTAGGGATTTGTGTAGTCTTTAAAGCACTGGATTACAAGAAGCTATCTGCAGGAGTCCTTGACATGATAGTGGGTGGCCAACAGAGCACAGCCTGTGGTGTAGTATGTACCTTGGCACCTTGTCATGGTCTCCAACTAACGGCACAAATGTCCTAGATTAGATTTACTCAAGTAATCATTATAAATTTGACAGAAGTGAAGAGATTACGCCAACCTCCCCTTACCCCTGTTTATCAGAAAGGCTCAGACGCCAAGTCTCAATCTCTTCTCTCCGAGGACTACCTGGCGGAGGTCCCTTGGGGGGCCCCCAACCATTCCCGGTCGTGCAGTTTCCCCCCCCCCCACCCCCAGGGGGGGGGGGCAGAAAACTGAGTAGCAAAACAAGCTGTCCAATCCAAGCGAAGTGCTCTATAAGCACGCAAGTCAAGGCTCATTAAAGGAATACATTAGTCCTTTTAGAGAACAACATTGCAAGGCAAAGCCTGTCAATCTGAAGGAGTCTGATTATAAAACAAGCTTTGATTGGTCTGATTTCAGTGTGAGAGAGTGCAAAAGTGTTTCTTAGCAAATTGGAGCCTGGAGAGGCAGGCAGACACGGAGGTCTAATGCATGAATAACATCATTTGACGACTTCTCCTTCCTGGATATTTTCCTATGCACGTATGTTCGGTGGAACCTCCAATGCCATGCTTTTTTAATGCCGGAAGGATGTGATGAGCTGGCAGGAAAGGCCTGTCTCTTTGGCATACAGCACTGAGAGCGGTCTGGCAATTAAGACTGCACACTGAGGCCACTAACTCAAAGAACAAGGTGGTTAGGATCAGTAACCACATTGAGTATATTGTATTTACACGCTCTCAAATGCATCATGCTCATTAAGCTTGCATGCAGTTTGGTTGATATGGAACAAGATGTATGCAACTGTGAACTAACCGATATGGTGACTACAACCATCTGCCAGGAAAACAAGTGTGTGAAACGTGATAATTTGAAATTTCCATTCCAAACAAGCCAAGTGGCAAGACTTTATCAAGATGCTGACATCAAAGAGTCACATTTGCTGCACAATCTGATGCACATAGTGCAGTATTAATGACCTGTAAATTATGCAAACATAGTAGCAAACAAATGGAGAGCCTCATTAGCACAGCTAATTGTGCCAAATGGAAATTTCCATGCCTTTACTCCATAGAAGTCTTATTTGTCTTTGAGTAAGGGGTAGAAGTGGAGCGCCAGAATGATTTTTTCATAAAAAATCATTCCTTTGATGGCACAACTGGGGATTTATCTGAAGATGCACAATTGATGTAAAAGTTCTAGTTAAATCTGAGCGGTGAAGTGCAAATCAACTTCGTAGCTTGAGTTTCCTGCTCCTCACGCTGAACTGAACTCCTGTTGAGACTTTCACTGAACTCCCTTCAGGAAAGTGTGGCTGCTTTCCCTACCTTCCATGCTGTTTGAATTAGAGCTGACGTCAGCACATCTCTGGGCTCTCCTCCTGCTCATTAGGCCAGTGCTAAAGGTAAATACATCCATTTATACGAGAAAGGCGCCTTCAGTTCATCAGCCAAAGTCTAAATATACCCTACGATTATGCAGATCCAACACCTCAAGTCTTGCCACCCAATTAAACAAAAAGTATTCAGCGACTACTCAAACAAGCACAATAATATTGCCTCGATGATAATTAATGAGCACAAGCTCATGGAATCATTATTTATCATCCTGACCTCATGCTGTTTTTTTCATTTGATCAGAGCTCTCGCATCAGGGTTCAACGCCTGCTTTGTGTTTGAAAACTGAAGTTTAGGAATGCTCTACCACTGGGGAACTCATCAAGTAGCAAATCGCTGATCGGCTGTCTGATTGTCTTACAGACCAGAACGGGAGGTTTTCATAAAGCTGGAAGTGACAGAGGAAGAATTGGAAAAGCCCCTGTGACAGCTGCCAAAAACATTGCCAGTGGATGAAGACTGGTTCTGATGAGTGGCCCTCTGGGCTTCAAAACCACAGCTAGGCATTGGGTGAACAGGAAGCGACAGGCAAATTTGAGAGTTCGACGTGTGAATGACACAATCTAGTGCTTTAATCATCGGTGTTCGCTTACTTCCTTTGAGAAAACGTCAGGCCTGTTATTGAATGACGGGATTGCGCAATGGAATCAGTGAATAAATCCTTTTGTTGACATTTGCGTGATGTGAATATCACTACTTGCTTATCACTGCTTGCACAACCAGTAGAAACACTCACCTACAATGCAAGTGTACCACCCAAAGGCTGCTGTAAACACAGCAGGATATGGACAATTTCACCAGGACAGTATATCAGTCCTGACAGAGTTTTGCAGCGGCAATCTAGTGTTTCAGTCAAGAGGAAGCTGAAACGCAACGAGAGGTGAGGGGCTTGTAATAGCAGGGTTTGAATGAACGTAGTCCGTTATTAATTTAAAGCGGTTTAGACAGAGCCGCTCGATGTTTGCACAAGGCCTATCTAGCAATTAATAAATCAGATTCAGAGCTTACAGAAGGGAGGGGGTGGGCAGTAGAGAGGTTGGCAGGGAGTAGTTTGTTCACTGATGAAATGTAATAAGCCCCAGCTTTTAAAGTCCACTGGTAATCACCTCTCAGAAAAACTCCTAAACACCAGGCCTGTCAGTTGCCATGTTTCTATGGCCCGTCTGCCTAAGCAGTCTATCGTTATCAAGACTGTGTTTTGTAGTCTTGCGAAGTTCAACCCACCCAGATTCTAATCAAGACTATGTGAGCTAGTTGTATGTTAAATAGCAGGCCCTGTTATTCTGATACACTCATTGCCCTTGTCATGTCTTTGGCTCCATTCAGCTTGTAAGACTGCTTTGATATTGATTATCCGGCTAGTGTGCATTGTGAAAACATAGGGGTCTCCACCCCATAAATCACTTTAACAGGCTTCCATCATGTACTCAGAGCTACAGCATTGGGCTCTCTGTTTTGTAAAGCTGCTCCCCGACACCTGTTCCTAATCACCATCAAAAGAATAACTTAGACGTGGCAACATGTTAATATTTAGTAATACAGCACTCCGTCTCACAGCAGATGTATTGCTAGGGTTGGGAAATAGTGTATTTGATGGATGTTGATGAATTCATCAGTTACACTTTACCAAGTGAAAGCAGAGAACCAGTCTCACTCTCAAACCTTCATCTTTGATCCTTCTTACAGTTAGATGGACAAGCCAACCAGGAATGACTGTGAATGAGAAGGCCAGTGGCGTGATTCAAAACTAATCACAACAAGGAAAGCAATTAAGATTGGTGAATGGTGAGGTTTGCATCAAAATCATCAAAAGAATTTCAAGAAGGGATACATTAATGCATTTGGGGGAATATGCAAATCTATAAACCCACCACACAGTGCAGCGCTTTGAACTATTGCAACCCTAAACTGAAAGAAATGCAATAAGATTTATTTTTCTCTCCTTTGAATTTCTAGCAAATAACCTAACAAATCCTCCAAAGGAAACAGATCTGGGCCTCCACCCTATCATATCAAAGTCTTTGTAGCACTTTTCCACTGAGAGGTTCATAATGAGTGGCGTCATTGTTTCTAAACTGCTCAATGTTTCCACGACCTCAGCATGTCCAAAATATGTTATCTTTTTTAATTCCACGCATCACATGCTATTGTTTAATCATGAGGATGTTCAAGAGGCAAAACAGAGATTAAACAAAAGGGTGGTGGTCTTGGCGGGAGGGATGGAGGGCTGGTGGAGGATTAGTATAGGCGGTGTTTGAATGTGCTTCAACCTAACCCACAGATGTTCTGTATTGTACAAGAAATGAGAACCACCTGCTCAATCAAAATGCATGAGTGCTTTGCTTTTCAATTCCCCCTTGAAATATTTGGATAATTTCTTTTATGTCTGAAATAAAGCAGCGAGAACTTCCTGATGGTTCTTGAAGTACGTCTCTTTTAGTCAAGAAATGGATTGCTGATCAACCTGGTCTGCATTAGTTCCAGTCATTTTGAAACGATCGCAGTGCATTATCCACGCCAGGCTACCTTTGATGACCATTGCAGAATCAGAAAGGGAGGATCCGGGTAGGAAGCGGCAGTCAACATGCCAGAGCAGTCCAATTCAACGCGACCTGTTTACCTACAAAGTAATTTGGCACAATTCAGCGTGAAGGTGGATAAATTGGGGCTTGATTGCTTTTTAAGTGTGCCAAACAAATATAGAATTTGTTTGTTCAGAATCAAGGTACAATAGTAAAAGTTAAAGGGGTACGGAGAGATGCAGGATGCTGCCCTCCATCAAAAGCAGGACTGATAGGACCTGTCATACGCATTTATCTAGGGAACATCTGGACCCCAGCTGTCGAAGACCATATATTGGTCCTATTGAGTGTGCCTACACCAAAGAACGCCCCCTGAGGTGGAGAAAGAGAGATGGGCAGAGCTGCAGAGTCTGGGATTGGCCAGCTTGAGTTATCAGAAGTGACAGGGCAAGTAAACCTCCAAGCTCTCTCAATTAAGCATGAGGCGGGATCAGAGCTCTCAGTTTCTCACTCTGGGCACTGGATCAGGGAGATAAGACTGTACAGTAGCCAATGTAGCAGACTACGGAAAAGAGACAGAGACAGAAGAATCAATTGAACAACAGACATTTACTGCATCACTTAATTTGGAAGTCTTGAGTACAACTAATTACATTTTGTCAAGTGAAGTGAACATCAATAGATATCCCCTGTTCAGTGAGTAGGGCCCCTGTGAATTGGAGCGCAGCATGTTAAAACCATCTTCCTGAGTGTTAGGATGACAAATGATAAAGTTAGCGAAAGGCACTGTAACTGCTCTTAGAAATGAGAGTACTATAGGGTGAAAAGGAACAAAGCTGTGAACGAAGGCGTTAGTTTACAGTTCCCTTAATGTGACACTTGGGGCACCACATAGTTTGGGAATGTGTTGTTTTAGGCACAGTTCCCAAACACATGTTACTCACCATACATGTTAAGCATCTTAAAGTTTTCTATTAAGGGGTAACAAAGAACTTCTCATGCTCTAAAGCTATCCACACTCATAATATACTTATGATAATCCATGGGCTCATGTGAAACACAACAGCTGAGTGCTCTGGGTGAAGAAAGGAGAACTGACACATAGGGTCTGATGAATGTGTAAGCATAATACTCAAGGGAGTGAAGATCCTGCAGGACAAATATTTCAACTGCAATTCACTTCAAATATACATCTAGTAGAATTTCACAACCACCATAGTAATAGTATATGGTTCCTTTCAACACGTACTGTACAATGCAGCTGTTTCCAATAAAATCAACACCTACGCGTTTGGTTAAGCATTAATACTTTTCCTTTGGATTAACTTTCTCAGTGATGGGATTCCAAAACTCAAAATGAATGAATTTAAGTAGAAAAAAACAATAGAGAATATCTAATCTGAGTTGGCTTCTTTATCGATAATCAAGCTACTTGGAATAGCTCTTTTATAGCAATTCCAAACTCGTAAAATCCAAGTAATACTCATTCTTTTGATATCCGCCTCACAGATACAGACTGTAAACACCACCATATGTGTCAACTGCAAAAAAAGTGTCATAAACATCACTCATATTTTAAATTTTTTTGCGCCTTTTTTGATATGTCGTCAACCAGACTCAGTGGCAACATTGAAACAAGCGCTTGTAAAAAGCAAATAAAATTCAAAGAGACTAAAGCTCCCCAGTGTCCCTTCCCTTCCTACTGTTGTGTGAATAAGTGAGGAGCCCGGACGAGGCCCTGCTTTTAACACAACACATTCAGATCAAAGGCCACAGAAGAGCAGCTGTGAGTTTCCTTAACCCTGATCGCTCAGGCCTGACCCGTCTACACTGACAAGTGACTCATCTATCTGATCTGGGAATGAGCATCTAAAACCGTCACCCTTGAGGTCAAGGGTCAAAGGCACTTTCAAGCAATCAATGCCAGTCTCCGTTTGTGAGAGTTTCGCTTTGGCACGTTCAATCAAGCCTGTCTGGATGGAATTAGGTGGCATGGGATTGCAGGAAACACGGTGGGGTTTGCGTCCGGATCGATTAAACCGGGGTCAAAGGAGGTGTTTGACAAGACAAATCTGTACGCTAAAATCTGGCCAGAGCAAGTACCTTCATTCAGGTGGGGCGCTACCTCTGGGTGGGCCTCTACTTTGCCTAAATTCCATCGCTGTTGCCTCAGGTGCTATAGTGAGTTATTTTAGTAAGAAATGCCAGATATTAGCACCCAGCTCCCATTATTTTGTAAATTATTACCCCATAAAAGTAGGTACCCAGCGACAGCTGAAAGCGAACATTTGTTTTCGACTACATTTTAGAGGCCATATGTTTCTCATTCGTTGATACACATTCAAGAGCATTTCAACATAAAAAAATAAATCCCAACACAAATATTTCATCATGAACCTGGCATGTTTTGCAACAGACCTGGACCAGTGACTAATGTCAGCATACCAGAGAAAACCTCACAAAACACACAGAGCCCAAAGGAGTGAAAGAAAGAAAAACCATCCGTTGAAAATTTTGAATTACATGTCCATTTTACAGAGAGTGGTCCCGCTAGGCTTACCGGAGAGCCATTCAGGCGAGCGCCATTTCTGGCCAGTTGTGCCGTGAGAATGGGGCTCTGTATTGCTTGCGGAAATAGACTGTCTCTGTCTTTACTCTCACACCTAACAAATCAACCGCTCTTGGAGGTTTATCCCAGTTCTCTTCTGACCGCTGTTCAGATGTGGCGTCGTGGGCAGGATTTAGGGAGGTCAGACACTCAGCCACAGCACGGTGTGAACAAGCGGCAGCTGCTGCGACGTGAGTGATGCTGGGAGCTTCTGGACAAGGTGTTTAGGACTCAACGTCACCTGCTCGCACACACAACGTCTGCGAAAGAAACATTAAGCCACGTGCTCGCTGTGCTGTAAGGGGATTTCAGGACTGTGAGTAAGGTAGATACATACAACACAGACTGACATGCAAATATGTTCAATCTGGTTTGTAAGTAAGAGTAAAAAAAATAAAAAATCACCTGGCATGTTTACAGGAATGGAAATAAACACTACATAACTGAGCAACCATAGTTTATGTGTCAAAATAGGTCACAGATTTTGTTCATTTTTACAGTATCATTTCCATGGTATGTGCAGCATGGAGAAAGTGGAAAAGAAATTTGGACCGTTCTTGCTTTTTCCTATGACCTCTTGAAAGATCAATATGTTTAATTACAGATAAAATGCAAAAGAAAGAGCTGCTTGCTTTTTTTCTTGTGCAAACACCTCGCAATTAAATTTGCTAGTATCTTTTTTTAAATTACTCTCAGAAGTCTCATTAAGCCTTGCCGGGGTAAAAAGCGGGTACTGATCTATTAAAAACCCACTCACTATGCAGAATAAAAGTGGCAAGTGACACAATAAGCACAACAATAATAATCTGCTTAATACTCCACACAGTGAAAGGAGATGAATCAATTTCCATGTCTTATCTCCTTATTAAGAGATAAAGATGCAGGAAGCATTAGCCATGTAGAGGCTGGGCCGGAGTGATTAGCAGGGATTTAATGGGAGCCGGGAAGAGTAAGGGAACCACATACTTCCAAGAACAACTGATTACGGTTATTAAAATTCTAATTAAGAGGGGGATGTAGCCACACAGGACGATTCCGGTTGATTCTCTTTAGACCGTGTTTTGATGGGTTCACCAAGCTTCCCGTTCCCCTGCATCTGGAAAGCTAATTATTTAAATCAAGCTGTCATTAAAAGCGTGTTTGCTTGTCAAAAACAGGTGATCAGCAGGTCTCTGAGGTGCACTGACACACGGAGACAGACAGAACCTCTGCTCTGTTGTTGTAATCGAGTTGGCTCATAAAACATCTAAGAGGTGGTCACCTGGAGAAGCAAGCAGCAGAAACAGGGGACATAGGAAGTAAATTGCTGTTCCAGAGGCAAAATAGGGAAACGGGATGTAACCGGGGTCGCTGATGGGATGTGGCTGTTAACTGTCAGCCAGTCGGCAGCTGCTATGTGGTGGAATCCACAAACTATCTAGGCTGTATGTGTCACCGCAGTGTCAAACAATTTCAACACATCTCATAATCTGTCTGCCTGCACATGAGCATGCTCAATTTATCAGCCTATAAAAATGTAAAGCTAAAGCTAAAACAGCCATTTATGGAGTTCGCTACAGTGCTCCAGCTAATACGTTTTTTAAATTGCAATTTTAATTGCAAGCTATAGCAGAAATATACCTCTTTCACTAATCTATTAGGTAGTTTAGAGGCCATGATACAAAATATTTGACCAATCAGTGTAAACTATTCTACAGAAGCACCAAGAGCAGACCATTAGCTGCATCCAGCTATGTTTGTTCTCGTGGGTGCAAATACCAGAGGGGGTCGCTAGTGACAGGTCGCCCGGTGACGCTCAGCTATGCCTGCGTTTGGGCTGAGTGGTCAAAGGTCACCCCGGCTGACTCACAGGCGTTCGTCAGGCAGCCGTCAGCACAGCTTCAAAGCTCCTCCAGCCCTATTACCTCCCTGTGTCAGTCAAGTGTCAGCTTCAGCCGTTCTCATTAAGCCAAGGAGCTGATTTACTCATGGTATCAAAACAGAGAAACCGATTTATCTCTGTTTGGGTGCTCTAACACAGATCCGAACCTGCTGGAGAAACAAAAGGAAACTCCAAAATAAATGTCAGATCATAGTGAACTGATTCAAGTCTTATAATTTAATGAATCTCATGAAAATGTGTCTGGATCAAATTTCAACCCAAAAAATAATCAAATAAATAATAATTACATTTTATATTTCAATAATAATAGCAACAATAACATTAACAACGACAACAGTAATTGAAAATAAAGATATATTTTTGTTGGTGTAAAGGAGGGCAAAATGTGATTATCATAGAACCAAATATCATAATACATAAAAATCATAATGGTATTAAAATCATGGAAACAAAATGGGAAAATGGGCGTAACCTTTTGTTTTAGAAATATAAGAATACAATTTCCCATTTCTCTCTTTTAATTTTGACCCAACCATGTTCATGAAAGGTTATGTGAGATTTACCCACTTACAGATTGCATAATTAATTCAACTAAATTCATACTCAAATCTCATATACTGTATACTGTAGTACAAATCTGTGTTATAGGAACCTACGCCTTTGAATGCATTAAATTTATTCAACTTCAACTATTTGCAGGAGGTATTCAGTATCTTAAAGGTGGTCATCATTCCAGACCCTGCATCAAGGCCAACACATTCATCTGTCAATGTAATGAGTGTGAGAAGGAAATCATCAGGCAGGTGTCAATGAGAAAGTATCTAGCGTACGCATGCTGGCACCTAAACAAAGAACAATCCCGCCAATCCTCCACACTCATGCATTTGTGCACACAAAGCCTCCGGAGATCACAGCAAAACTTGATTACTAGATTACACAAAACCATGCAAAAAGCTTTACTAAATGTTGAAAGACATGTATTGTCTGGAAAACACAGCCTGTTGTCAAACTACACAACATCTGGCATTTTATTTTGAGTGAATCAGCTTCTCTTTTACTGGTAATAAAGCAAGCCTGATACGAGAAAGGTCTTCTCATTAGCCAAGTTTTACACTCAAGGCTTTTACAGCATCCCTACGAGAACTGTTGATCTCATCTCTGAAGATATCAGCCGATTCATACAGATCTGTGGAACATCTGCACTCTATTGTGAAGTTCAAAAGACTGACGCTCACATACATGCTTTATGTCCTTAATAAAGCTGAAGGTAATACAGCTGGCTAATGATTGACTGCTAGCCCTGGTCAACAGCAGGAATTCAACATCTCCCAAAACCAAACCTCCAGAGGAATAACAAGAGGAAGTTCTTTACTATTTTTCTCATCTCACTGGCTCCCTTTAAAGGTTATCCCGGACAAATCAAACATTTATCACATGTATTTATTACTTATTTATTCCAGATGGAGATATCACATCTCTCTGATTTAGAGCTCTGATATAATTAAGTGATGTATTTGTAGCATGTCTCTCCAAGACCAAAGGGCCATGGAAACACGCCGAGCCAGTGAAAAAAAAGACAATCTGTTGAGAGAGACAATGTGAATACACATTTGTGTTTGTGAAAGAGACCGTAAAAAATCTTGAAACTCAGTTTAGTGTCCTGAAATAGGGAAGCGCATTTGGAATAGATGTTTACGCCAGGATTTTGACGCGACTTACTCTGGCTCTCTGCAGATTGGGAGTAAATATGACCACTTGACTATGGCCCATCTATTCCATACTTCTGTGAGGGAGTTCCATCTGTGCATCTAGTCTCATCAAGAGAGTAGAAAACCCTTCCAGCACAGACACTCGACTGCTATCTCACCACAGAAGAAAATAAACGTGTTGAATCTGAGAATAGCCAAGAAAATAAATATAATAATCACTGCTAGACAATGAGGCTGAATCACAACAAATGCTGACGGTATTCTGGCATACATAGTGCCACCTGATGTTTGCAGAAAGTTAAAGGGACAGTTCAACCAGAAATAAAAATGATGTTGTTATTCACTCATACTAAACCCATGTGCTGTTAAAATCTGTATATAATCCGAGCATAATCATGAACAGGATTTCAGCAGAGGGAAAGATTATCACTAATTTACAATATAAATTTGGGCTTGTTCCCCACACAAATATTTTGTATAACTTCAAAAGACTTGGAATACAGCACACAAGTTAAATGACAACAACAACAACAATAATAATAATAATTATTATTATTATTATTATTGATGATAGAGGACTGGACACAATGTTTACAGGTTCAAACATACACGGGCTGGTGCCCGTTAAACACGGTGAAATAACAGTGGCAACAAAATAAAATAATGTATTTATTGATACATTCATTCATTATATTTTTAGATACAGGAAACGGGACAAAAGGTTACAGGTTCAAACGTATCACTATTGTGCCCTTGAGGAAGGTGAAATTCCAGTAAAAAATGTTTTAAATTTCATTATTGTTATTACTATTATTATTATTATTTTTAGAGAAAAACCAGACAGGAGGCTACAAGTTCAAACCATATCACTACTGTGACCTTGAGCAAGATGAAATCCCTGTGAATGACAAGAGGTTACATGTTAAAAACATTTCACTATTATGCCCTTTATCAAGGTCTACACACCCCAGTGACACCAATGTATATATACTGTAAATTAAGGTTAAAGAAGAAAAAATAATTATCGAAATAGATACAAAATTCTGCAACACATTTATGGGTTTCTGTTGCTTATCGGCAATAAAACAAAAAGCTCACACGGTGCTCCGTTCAAGCCAGTGTCTCATGCTCGTCCTCCCACCCCAGAAGTAATGAAAAACCCTCGTAGTGTTTTTGTTCCAATCCCTTCAACTGCCAGCGCTCTTTACTCATGACCATTCACCGTAGCAACACCACACAGTGTTTGTTTTCTCACAGGAAAATAAACCATCGGCGAAAATATTTGTGTCTTTTGCATCTCCGCAGTCAACAGGGGGCCTAGCTCTGCACGATCCTGTTTGTTTTTGCCCAGAGCTAATATTTAAATGAAATCCTCAGGGATGTACATCATGCGGTTATATCTCTTACATGCCACGCACAAATACATTCTCACTGTTAATGTTTCGATTTCCACCAAAACAGGACGATCTGACGATGCAATGCTGCGGTTTCTCGTGAGTGACTGTCAGCCTCCCTCGCTGGAGGAAAAAATGTTTTTTACACAGTCCAACTGTCAGTTTTCACAAATCTTTTTCCCTTATTTTCTAAGATTAAATTTATTATCTTTACAATTACAATTATTTTTAAAATGTATATATAAACATAATTAGGATAGCTGCGCACTGGTCTAAAAACTCTTATGGTGATACATTTAATTTAGTGGGATGATTATAATACTGCAGGATTAAAAACTTATCACTACTAATATATTTCCTACTTTATTTTCTAATGCATGTCCAAAACAAGTACCAGTAAACAAATTCTCCTATTCTACACTCAAAAACGTAGATATTTTCGTTCTGCGTTTGGGGTCTCTCGTGTGATCGAAAGACTACATGTTGGTTGCTTATAAGAGACAAGAACAGTTAGTGTGGAGGCGTGAAGGTTCGACTTGGGTTGGTTGTTGCTTGTTGGTGCTTGTGTCAACTGCTGCTGATGAATTTACCTTAAAGGTTTGCCCATATTGGTAAACCTTTTCTGAGTTTATTTTCGGTTTTGATGCCTTAGATAGTCATATATTTGCGTCTAAGTACCGAAAAACATTGTCAATATATTTTTACACTCTTTCTCAGGAGCTCTACCTTGCAGTTTAAAATCTGATTAAGACCCTCGTCTTTAACCTGGTCTTACACATAACACCTAATACGTCTGTTCTAATATTCAAATGCCTGGTTTAAGTTTTTTAGGCTGCATTAATTGGCAACCGGAACTGTGAACACTTCTCATAACACCCATGTACTTGCTACATTATTAGAAAAGGCATCTACGCTAATATTAGGTCTGGTTTTCGTCGTCTTATTCTGAGGTCACCCGACCACGAGATCAGTCTGTATCCAATCAGATGGTCCCTGCAGTACGTATTCATACCAGATGGTGGATCAGCACCTAGAGAGGGACCTCTACAGCCCTAAATGTCAGCGGAGACCATGCGTCTCCATGGTCTAGTACCCCAGATACTGATCTCCAGGGTCCCTGTAGTCTGTGGGTTAAGTTCCTCTGTTTTAGCTCCATCGGACCACCGGTGACCAGAACCTTCATCGAACCAGGCTGTGGTGGTGGGGTCCACCTCTGCACAATGTGACTTTTTGCTGCAGCCTGAAATTGAACTGCTGTTTTTTTCTGGCCAGAGGAGAACTGGCCCCCTATTGAGCCTGGTTTCTCTCAAGGTTTTTTTTCCATTTCTGTCACCGATGGAGTTTTGTTTCCTTGCCACTGTCGCCTTTGGCTTGCCTAGTTGGTCGGGTTGGGTTTGTTGTCGGTTTGGGGACTCACGTTCATTTCCAAGCGATAGCGGGGACGGGAGTGCCAGGATGGCAAAGATATTATTTAAACTGAGCTGAGCTGGATGATGGCATCACTGAATTCCATGATGAACTGCCTTTAACTGAAAATGAGGGGTTTTGACTAGGCCCATGGGGCATTAGTGACACACTATTTCCATAATTAATTCTGTTCAGCTGTGCTTTGACAAAATCTGGATTGTGTAAAGCTCTATATAAATCCAGGTGACTTGACTTACCTCTACTGA
The DNA here is from genome assembly GCA_018155175.1 of Sinocyclocheilus anophthalmus. Taxonomy (NCBI): domain Eukaryota; kingdom Metazoa; phylum Chordata; class Actinopteri; order Cypriniformes; family Cyprinidae; genus Sinocyclocheilus; species Sinocyclocheilus anophthalmus. The sequence continues at coordinate 805,428 of JADLZN010008040.1, forward strand.
AACAGGTCGATTCTGGCCTGCCTAATTAAGCTTCAGGACTCTCGGTGTGTCGGATGTGGCCGGTGGTTTGTCACAGGAATGAGGCCGGCCAGGCAACCACAGGGAACTAAGGTCAGCCGACGTCCCACAGGGCGTAGCTGGAGGCAGCAAAAGCTGCCTATGTGGGAAACGGGGAGGCGGCCCACTACAACCAGCGCATATGGGTGCGGGTGTTTGGGGGGGGTTGTTTCATATCCAAAGCCCCGTATTTACAGTGTCCTTTCTGTTCAATGTCTTTGTATTGTTGTGTGGTGGGGGGGTGTGGGTTGGGTGCCAGAATCGACGTATTATAGCCTCAAATTAGAAATTTTATCGAATATCTGCTGCCACTGCCAGAAAAAAACGAAGACAGCTGTGGTTAAACGCAATAAAACGAGCAGACTGGACAGAAATTATCATCACAAATGCTCGCGTTTGCAGCGCACGCTTCTTATCAGAAAAGGTTCAATAAAGAATTGTCTTTTGTTGTTATGGGCGCGTATACAGATTTCTTGCCATATGTCTATGATTCTTGCATCTCACGACTATGTCATGCATGAAATAATGTCTGTGTGCATGGGTTTTAGTGTGTCGTGTTATAGTCAACCGCGCCTCTTTTTTGCGAGGGGTAATAGTGGGTTTCTTGCTAGTGGCGGGGTTCGATGAGTGGAGGTACATTGTGGGGGTGGTTGGTGGGATTAATTGTGGTGGACAAGTTTCTGTAGCTGTAAAAATAGGTGCCGGTCGGTGATACGTAGACTTTACTATGAGCAGGTTAGTACTCAAGGAGCAGGGAACCGCTGGTGAGTGTGGTGGGTGTGGGTACTCTTAGATTAGGGTGTGCAAGGACTTGAGTCGTCGATGTGCGGACGGGCCACATCAGAAGACAGCCGGCGCAAGCGTCCCAGCCGGGAGGAGAGGGGCGGGACAGGGGGGCGCGTGGCGGGAGCTCGGCGGGGGGGTGGGACAGTGATCTGCGTAGGGTTGGCAAAACAGATTGGGGTGGGTTCCCGCCGGGGGGCGGGGCGCAGGGGCAGGGCAGGGGACCGAAGTTTGGGCTGGGGTCTATGTGCAAAATGGAGACTGGGCGGGGGAGTGTGGCGGTGGGGACGGGGGGTGGTCTGTGAGCGGAAGGTCACAACGGGCGGTAAAATCGAGGGCACAGCGAACTGGAGCAGGCCGGGATGCAGGGGACGGGGGACGACGGGGGGGAAACGGAGAGGGGTGCAAGACCCCGAGACCTCGGGGCGAAAACCAGGGAAAGGGGCAGGGGGACATAGGGACCGCGGGGAAGACGGCCCCTGAAGGGGGGCGGAAGGGAGAGGGCACCAAAAAGAAAAAGGCGGGGCAGCATGTACTCACCCTCAAGGGTGCCAACCGGGAGAACGGTCTTGTCGTTCGGTGTGCTGAACCAAATCAGAGAGGTGGAAGATGGGGGAACAGTTGCTGGGGCCCATGCGCCACGGATCTGCGGGGGGGCAGCAGCAGAAAGAAACTCATTCAGGATTGGAACAAATTGAGGGGGAGTAAATGATGACAGATTTTTCTTTTATTTTTGTGAACTATCCAGTATTTTGTTATTATTATTTATTTATTTATTTATTTTATGCAGTATCAGATGCTTTGCAAGACCTGAGGTTTCTTCTCCACTTAAATATAATAATTTTTTCTTGCACAGTATCTTCCATTCCTGGCAAAAACAACAAATGTATTTGGACAGAACACCTAAAGAAAGCCACACTCATTCAGATGACACACTGCACCTTTTAAACGCTGACAACTGACACCTGTTTGCACTTGATCGGTTTTGGAAACATTTGGAAACGCATCTTCCTGCATGCAGACCAGTAATCTACAGTCAGTCAAGGTGAGCTGGGGGCTTTGTGGGGGTTTCTTGTTCTATTGGTCTGCTCGTGCGCCATCACAGAAGAGACCCTTTGTCTCCTCCCCAGCTGAAGAATGCAGGGCTGATGGGAATCTCTCAGCGTGAGGCCACATTCCAGTCAACTCGTCCCGGCACACCTGCAGGGCACCTGGGGTCAGCTGCCTTCACCATGCATCACTGGACACAGGAACTGGAATCGACACGAGCTCTACCTCCAAACCTCGCGAGAGCTTAGGGCCCAAGGTCTGACGGGGCGCAAACCTCACTCGCTGCTCCGTTAACGACATCCCTTGACTGAGTTTGGAACATATTGGTGACTAGAGTGCCTATTAATGAATAATATTGTATTATAATACTATTATGTTGAATCAAATACCAGTGGATAAACTCGAATGCCATTCATGTTTTAATTCTTAGATAAGGATTTCGAATTCAACTACTGTTTGTCATGTAAAAATGCTGATCAGATCAATATCTAACTACTTTTCACAAACCCTTTTAAGTGACCACCGTCAGCCTTTGTAAGGCAGGGTGCACCAGCTAGTTAACCTGTCTCATAACTCATGACCTCGTTAATATTTTTCAGTCTTTTTTCCACAGCGGGGCATCTACTCAATAGGTGTCTGTGGTCTAATAGTCTGTGGGTGTGCAGGGACAGTTCTAGATTCTCACGGTGGGGGGGGGGCAGGGTTGTTGTGGTCGCGGCACATCGGTGTTTCTTGTGTTGTGTTTGTGTCTTTTTCTCTGTGTACTAGTCCTGGGATTCGACGCTAGCGCTGTTTATGACCGGGTCGGCACCGTGTGGTGGGGTATGGATATATGACTTGGATAGGAAGAAATGAGGGCGCAGCTGGAGGGTGGAGAAGACCATGGGGGGCAGGGGTCCGGAGTGGTCACCCTATTGCGTATGTTGTGAAAGGGGCTATGGCTTCTCTCTCAATAATAGGAGCTCTAGGGAACAAGACCTACGCCCGTCTGAAGTGAGGGTGTCGAGTGATGGAGAAGACATCCAAAAGAAAAGTAAAGGAAGTCGTCTAACACAAGCAATCAAATCAAACAGCAGGGAGTATAGGGGGAGCGGAAAGACCAGGGGGGCTCTTATCCCAACACCGCCGACCCCTCGACGGAGCAGCGAAAAAAAGGAGGAGTGGGAGGAACAGGCAACTGTAAAAAGGTTCGCAGTCCGGGCAATAAACAAGGGCGGGGGGTACAAACAGCTCGGGTAGGGGCTAGAGTGTTAAATTGGGAAAGGGAAGGGCGCGAGGCGCACCAGGGGAGCACAATTGGAGCAACAACGCAGGTAAAAACAGTAACTTGTGAAATATGAGGGAAGTTAGGTACAATGCTCACGTTAACTAGGTTACGGAGTGGCGCATATTCTAATTGGCTGTTTATGAGGATTAATAAAGAACATATTTGCCTTATGATGCATGACCAATAGTTAGATGACCTTAATTCTGTCTACACATGCCTAACTTACCCAACTAATTTACTATTAATACCAGCAAATTGTTTATTGAGCTGAAGTTGTAGTTATAGATAAGGAATGTGATAATTGGTCCTTCCATAGGATCGGCCAAATGGAGACCGTTTTTTTAAATACCTGTTTTCGATAGTAATCATTTTAAATGTTTATTGCGGGCGTGCACTCATTACGCCAGTTTCATTGTCAATGATCTTCAGAGACCTTCTAGTATGCCTGCTTTGCTGCTCAAGAAACATTTAATTATTATTATCAATATTGAAACATAAACTTTGTACAACCATAAATACCTTTTTTCAGTATTCTTTGATTAACAGAAAGTTCAAAAGAACAGCATTCCTTTGAGCTAGACATCATTTATAAAATTATAAACATATTTGCTGTTACTGTTTACTGGTTAACACATTAATCTAATGCATCCTTGCTGAATAAAAAAATAAATAAATTGTATTTTATTTTTGCGTAAATAAAAATAAAATGAAAATATAATAAAAAATGCACTAACCCCAAACTTTGAATGGCAGTATATACAAATGCATCATATAACTTTGTGTAACCATTGTGTATTTTTACTTTTTGCATTTGCTGCTTGGCAAGTGCTAATTTTCATACTAATATTGATACGAAATACTAATCTTGTCTAAAGCTACCAGGCTCTGCTTTCAACGGTTGATGTGAAGACCCTTGGATACCTTGTTAAAGACCTCCATGTGATGTGATTGCCTGAGTGAAAGTAAATGACTACTGAAACACGAAGACGGCTGCCCTTATTTTCCTTCCCACTTTAGGACGTATAAAAGTGAGGGTGTTGTGCACAGTAATGCAAGACACAGTAATCCCAAACGGCTCCTTTTTTCTGACCTAACCGCACCGAGCAATGCACTTTTGTGGGAAGCAAAACTATACTAGCGCAGAACAACAGGCTCTTACCGCAAAGGCTTATGGCACAATGAATGCACCTGGGCTGTCCTGGTCCAAAACAATCAGTATTTATGAGCCCAGGGACAGCAACTGTTGAAACATGCCCACCCAAATGAGGTTTAACAGTCCGGTGGCCCAGCAAACAAGGGTGTGCTATCTCTCTGTCTCTCTTTCCAGCCCCTGGAAAACCATTTGCTGGAAGAAAGTTTGCTCTCATATTGAAAACCGCCAGCCATTGAGAGCTCCGTGCTTTCAGAGCAAACAGCAACAATGGAGATTTTTGCAGGGGTTGAGCAGCAAGGTGAACAAATCTCCCTCTTCTGCACAGAAACAGCCTCCTTTCCTGCTCATTAGAGTTGGGAAAACTCAAACAGCCCCTGCCAGGGCCTCCATAGCCCCAGAGCCCAAAAACAAACAAGCAGCTAGAAAAGAACGAAAAAATAAAAAAAAGCCACTCAGTCGTTTGACAAGCAGTTTGTTTTCCCTCTGTAGAGGAGACAGAAGTCCCAATCAGCTCTCATTGCGGACACAGCTGCAAAGATGTGCGGGCCGTCCTCTCGTGTGTGGATTTGTTCTCTAGCTGTGTAACTAGCGCCCTACTGTCATGGGAGGGGTTCAAACATAAGGGCTTTAAGGGCAAAGTTAAATTGAATGCCTTTGTAAGAATCCAATAACTCTGCTTCTCAGCATGAAAAGTGGTGTTATTGGCCACTCGCATGCTGATCTCTCATGCTCTGCTCTTTAGCACTGCACACGATCTGCAGGACGCAGGTAAAACCCAAACGGGTATTAACATTCCTGGGTTTGGAAATAAGAACCGCTGGTTTTTATGACCCTCATCACCTCCCAAGACAAAACCATCTCACTTTCCATTTTCTGGAGCTGAGATTTCGTTTCAGATTTTTTTTTTGTTTGTTTGATGTAGGATGAGTGCATCTATTTAAATTCCACAGTCATGTGGCATCGAAGACATCGGACAGCCACTCGCTAATAGTTTTTTCACTGATTAGGACCAGGTGGAGATGCAGTCATACTGACTGATTGTGTTGAATCACAAGCAGGCCTGTCCAAGTTACCATGGGCAGCTCACGGCGCACACATGACAGTCCAGTGCCGCTTCGCCTCTTCCAAATGCACACACAAAAAAAGACAGAATTAGATTGCTGGTGCTTAAGTAAAATCAAGAGACCTCGTTCTCCACAGAAATGTATTCTGACACACTACACTAATCAGTTAATGGGCATTAGCGATCATTTTAGTGTAATGCACTGTAATGTACTCATTTATACTAATTTCTGCCCTCACAAAGTGCCTTTATATAAACTCTCTGTAGTGTTTTCTGGTAATCATTCATGTCTGGAAGGATCAATTTCAAGTTAAGACCCACTCAGCAATCACCCTGTGACTCTATTTTTCCTCTTGTTTGGTTGTTGTCTGTTTTCTCTCTCTGTCAGAGATAGTATACCAAAGAAAATATACAGTATGGCACCACAAGAACACACACAAGGCGAACCCCTTCACTAGCAACTATCCTGGGGTTTCCCAAAAGCAACTACACTCTTAAAAATTAAGGTGCTTCAAAAGGTTCTTCAAGCGATGCCATAGAAGAACCATTTTTGGTTCCACAAAGAACCATTCAGTCAAAGGTTCTTTAAAGAACCATCTCTTTCTTACCTTTTTGTAATCTGAAGAACCTTCTTTCGCCACAAAGAACCTTTTGTGAAACAGAAAGGTTCTTCAGATGTTAAAGGTTCTTTATGGAACCATTTAGACAAAAAGGTCCTTCTATGGCATCGTGAAGCACCTTTATTTTTAAGAGCGTATGGGCGCAAGTTCCGTCATTACCAATAGAGCTCAATGTAACGAACCACCATAGTTAGCTAACAATGCTTTTGGGAAACGCACCCCTGAGCAGAGACATCAATATCAGCAGATGACGGAAAATATACATGCACATACACATATTTGCATGTGCAAAATATGGGGTCAGCAACATTTTTTAAAAGAAATTAATACTTTAATTAATCAAGCAAGATTTATCACAAACTCCTTAAAAGCAGCACAACTGTTTTCAACACTGAAAAATCATAAAGGTTTCTTGAGGCAGCAAATCAGCATATTAAAATTATGTCTGAAGGATCATGTGACACTGAAACATGCAGTAATGATGCTGGAAATGTAGCTTTGATCACAGGAATAAATTCCATTTAAAAATATATCCAAAAAGAAAATAGTCATTTTAAATTGTAATAATACTTCACAAAATTACAGTTTTTACTGTACTTTTTATTAATAAAAAATGCCTTGGTGACGGTTAAAAATCATGTTTTGACACGTACTGTATATCATCTTTATATATATATATAATTATATATATACACACACACACACACACATATCAAGATGGCTGCCACAGGAACTGACATGCCATAAGGATGCTTACTATATGTATGAATATTATACATATACGTGTTTATTTGTCTAAATAAGCTGTGTGTATTTGTGAACTCTCATTGTGTGTGTGTCCGGTTGACAGTGTCTCTCTGCCAGAGCTTGTGTTAGTGTTTAGATGCATATGGAGCTTGCAGGCCTAAGTGAGCATTACGAGGCAAGCTGAGGAGACCAGCGAGGGACCACAGGCTTGCGTGCTCTCTCCAAACCCTTCCATTTAGCCCTGCACAGAGCTGTGATTACTGAGAGAGAGGGGGAGCAGAAATGAGCCAAGGAGGAAGTGTTGGCAAACACGGACAGCTGTTTAAAGCCTGAGAGGGAAGCCCAGACTGCAGCGGGTTAACTAACACTCTCTATGTGGGCCAGTGGAGCAGCCAGAACATGTATACACACTCACATGCATGTTCTCTGAGTTTTTGTAATACAGTACCAAACCTACTCTGGTTCTGTCTGTGAATCATGATTAAATCCATTTGCACAGTTTAGCATGCAATTTAGGGTTCAAGTTCACACAAGCAGAGCCAAACATGGACAGACGGTGGTGTCTTAGTGGTAAACATGCAGCGCTTTCGTCTGGAGCTTCCAGACAGAAGACTTTGTCTCTCTTCAAAGCCACAAGGCTCCATATATCAGCGGCTAGAGCTTGCTGGGCTGTCAGCCACCCTCAAGCCCGCATGCTGATTGTGAAATGGAGAGGAGAGAGGCAGGCCTTCTACCAAGCCTTGTTTAGCGCCTCAGGTCTTTGTCCTTCTCTGGACCGCCGCCACCTCATGCCCTCGGAGGCCAAAAAACAAAACAAGACTCTGTTCTTCAGGCTCAATAACAACACAATCGACATAGGATTCGGCTCTTTAAAGGCAGGCTGACTATTCTGGCGGACATGCATTTGTGAAAACAAGCTGTGACACTTAAAGTGAGCAATGAAGTCAGCATTTGGCGACAATGGAGCGTCAGCTTAATCGTTTTTTTTTTTTTTTGTACTCCACAAGGAAATCGGCCAGGAGGAATCAAATAGGTTTGATTTTCATTTGGCTAAATGTCTTTTCATCCAAAATCACACACTTGGCCCACAAGTTCTGTTTTGGAAAACATTAAGATATAATTTTATACAAATGGGCGAAAATGTCAAAGTGGTACCAGGTAAAAGGTTTGTGATTTGAAAGGCGTAATTGGAGGACAATAATGTCACTTGTTACAGAAAGGTACAAAGCAGAGGAGAGGAGCAGAGGAATGCCCTTCAACAGCAATAACTCAAGGCTTAGAGTTGAGTAAATTGGTTACCAGACGCTGGTGTTGGGTACGGTTCGGCTTTAAGCCACTGCCTCAGAGTGAGGGGAGTACGGCGCAAAGGTTAACTCTATTATTGCAGGTTTCTGAACTGGAAAAAAAGGGGAATTGGAGTTTTGATTGGAAACAAATGTCAAGGGAGATGGGCTTGGCGAGGAATAGGTTGGGTTCTCTTGAAACCAGAGACTGAAATAAATGTGAGCGTGTCTTTGTTAGACACATCTCTGTGAGGTGTTTTTTTGGGAAATTAACTTAAGTCAATAAGCATACAATATTAACACTCATCTTCTGAAATGCACTGAGCCTTAGAATAAAGCAGAGGTTCCTTGCACAAACACCCACAGGTAGCCTCTTTTTCTACTTAACACTCACAGACAAATGTCTCCACAGGTCACGTCAGGCAGAGAGCTTGATGGGGCTCCTATTTTACTTCCTGTCAAATCCTCCACTGCCTGTGCTTGACCTCGCTCCTAAAACAGCACTCAAGCCTTTCTGCACCCTCACTTAGTGCTGGGCGGTATGACCAACAATTTATATCACGGTATTTTTCAAAATTATACCGGTTTCACAGTACATGACGGTATTTTTTTTTCATGCATGACCGGGTGTTAACCATATTTTCTACTGATTGAGAGAGAAAATACTGCAGTATATTGACTTAGAATGCCCTATTTTACTGTTATGATGAGTGAATATTGTCAAAAAATGCCACACTAAATAGTGACTAAACACGACCCCTTTTAATACATGTTAACCAGGAGTCACTCTCATTTATAATCGCAGCATCATCTTATAAAATAAACATGCATCTACATTAAAGAGCGGCTATGCGGTTGTTTTGGCTATATTACTTTTTTGCCTCATGCAGCGCACTGCCTGCGTCTGAGTAACAAACTAAAAAAAACAACAAACCAAAAAGTGCATGTGATATTAACAGACGAACTACGCTCATATTTATAATTCCAAACAATCAGTAAGCGACAGGTGCTTGGAAACGCTGTCTTGTACTCATTTATTGACGAGTCGGCTGCGGTGCGGCCAACTGAATGTGCGGCTTCTCTGCCGCTCACTGCACAGAACAGACGCCGAGAGAGCTGACACTTCTCCGGGAAAGTCAGACCTCGCGTTCGCGGGACAGCACTGGCAAAATCTTCCAACTGAACCATTGCTAAGGTTTATCCAAAAAAGTCGCTAGGTTTGTCAGTATGAATATTCTATGGAAAAAAGCCGCTAAAAGGGTCTGAAAGTTGCTAAATCTAGTGCTAAAGTCACGCTCGTGTGTGTGTGTGAGACGCGGGAGCTGATGGCAGCGGGCGGTGGATATTTGTGGCGGTCAATGTGGATATTGTGGATGAGTTCTTCTGTGTCATCACGTTCTATTAGTTCTACAGCTTCAGTTTCAGAACTTTCACGCTTAGTAACACATACAGCTGTTCCCTCACCACAGTGCAACAGTGAAAAGTGACCCCTTTCAAACGGTGTCGCGTTCCGAATGTTGTTTAAGTGACTTTGCGGTATTTTCAAAATTCATATCATAAGAAATAAACACCGGTATTCGGTATGAACTGGTATACCACCCAGCACTACCCTCAATCTTCTAAAAATTCACCTCTTCAGACTGTTCAGAAACTCTTATTGTTACTAAGGAACTTTGAGAATTAAAGGAGACTCAGAGTTTGTCACCTGGTTCTCCATTTTCCGGGACCCCCTTGGCTTTCAACGCTGCTAGCTTGTCGGCCAGTGTGGCGGAACGGTCACGCTTCTGGCAAAAGAGGAAGACATGTTTTGTCATCCCTGTGTTGAGTAACATACCCAGAGCAGTGTTCGGTATCTCTCCGGCAAAGACAGCGCTTAACGCACTACATACTATAGATTATGGTGTGGTGTGTATTCTCTGAGGCAGAACCTCTGTGATTTGCAGTGAAATCAGTGCAGTCTAATTCCTGAGTGAATGACTTAAGGTGCTGTCACATTTACTGTTGTTTGGCAAATTTTCATAGGCGAAATCCTATTTTTCAGTTGGAATTAATGCGATCTGAATTTTGCATGAGCAAACGGTTCAAGTAAATTATGTGGATTTGAAATTGATCTTTGTGTGAGCTGTGCTTCACACATTTCTGCACTATTGAGAATAGACAATTACCTTTTTTTGCACACAAAAACTCACAGAAATTTGATAACTTGACCATACCTTTATGGAATGAGCTGGTTCTTTATAGTGAACCGAGAAACCAGTGTGATCTGATTGCTGAATATTTTTTATTGAATAAATATAAACATTATAACAAAAAATGTTAAGACTGCATTTGTGTTGCTACTGAAACATTTGTGTAAACGTTTGTAAGAATTAATTTAATTTCTGATTTGCTAACTGATGTCAACTCAGTAAGAGCTGCATTCCTTTTACCAAATATTTCTTCCTAAAGCACTAAAAGAATTGTTAATGGAATAATTAAAGAGCTGAAACAGATTCTGAATCAGAATCATTAAATTCTTTATGATTTCCATGCCTTTAGCAATCCAGAAACCTACGCAGCTCCTATCAGGATGTGTGCTGTAATAGTAATCGAATTTTGAGGTACAAGGTACTAACAGTGTTGTGATCATAGCTAATCGTTGTTCACACGTAGGGCTCCAAAGCAGCTAAAGAGTGAGAGCCTCATACTGCTAAAGTCTGGAGCGAGTTTCCTTCCTGGCAGTCTCTTTGGAGTGTGTATTATTACTCACACATTTGTATGACATTAGGCACTGCTGGTCTGCTGAGAATAAACTGCAGTACCTGCCAAGCGGCACGAGGACACGCTAAGCGTACATTGACCTTTGCGGTAAAATTCTCACATTAGAGAGTTTTGGTGTAAAATGGCATTCATGAATCATGCATGGCATGAAGAAGGAGCTGTCAGTAAGTTTCAAAACAGATCAGGGTATTTTGCGTCTCTCATTAAATGAATAAATAATAAATAAACAAAATTAGCATTGCAGCAGCTGGGGCCGCACAACGCTTAAGGACTGTAGCAACTGTCACGACAACAAACTGCAAGTTGTGATTTGGATGATTAGGTTTCGAGGGTAATCGGCCTTTCTGATTATAAGATTTATTCATAACCAAAGGCAATGCCTGTCTTTACAACCTCACATTGCTAGTGTGGAGTGTAGTTTTTGCTCTCAAAAGCCACATTTGCTTAGTTTTTTTGTTTTATTTGAAACTTATATATATATATTATATATATTATATATATATATATAATATATATATCGTCCACGACTTGCCCTACTAGTGTATGAGGTGCAAGGACGGAGGGAGACAAGGAGTACATCCAACCAAAAATATTTAATTATCACAGAACACGGGAAACTCACCGTCACACAGGAACCTGACAATACCGGACGCTCCTGAACTAACACCGGGAACCTACTTTAAACACACTGACAAACTAGGATTACGACGACCACCTGGGATCACTGGAAATAAATGGGGACACCTGGAATTTAAATCACATAATCAAACGGAACTGGAAACTAAACAAATATGGGCGTAAACACTGGGAACAGGAGCACATTGGGAACAAAACACACACCGCCTGACATATCTTAATAATATATATATAAATTGGGGTTCATACGTTTCACTTACTCACGTTCGTTTTGTATCCAGTTTTGAGTCATGTTTGCGGTCACGGTTCGGAATGTGCTAGTTTAGGGCATAAACTATATTTCACATCAAAACGAAATAAGAACAAATTATCTAATTCCAGCGGGAAACAGCACCAATAAATAAACATGGAAAAAGATACAAATAAATAAACAATGCTTTTCAGTCTTGTTTTAGGTACCACACCCCGCTCCTAAACATAGTTTTTAGGTTCCGAAATAAAGTAATCAAATGTATCATTGCATATTTGACTGTATAAATTGAAGGTTAATCTTTATTAAATTTACAAAAGCTATTCAATCAAGAGCATTGAGTGATTTCTTTGTTGTTGCTGTTTTATTAATATTAAGAAAGTGCTGTCACTTTAAGAGAACGCACTGATCCAGTGCACTGATACTGTAAGTTCAGCCAACTATGTCTGCTAGGATACTCACCAAAACTGGCATTTTGACCATTTTTGTGTGAATTTGTCAATTTAAACACAATACTTCAGAGAGAGATTAATATTTGGTTCCCTTTACTTGAAGCATGTAATTTTTCTGCAACGATGACATTTGTTTGGGATGTCTTTTGTTATGGTCTATGGGTTAGGGGTAGTATGGTAGGGTTAGGTTAGGGTTAGTTCAAATAATGTCATATTTGCATTAAAATTACATAACTGAGTGAATGACACTTATTGACAGTTGTCATAAACATGCATAAAGCCTCCTTCATATTCATGACATGTGTCAAGTCATGATTATGAAGGTGTCATGTCAATCTTATGCACACCCCTTCAAGTAAAGCGTTACAAATATTTGCGTGCGTTCGAGATCGGGATACGACCACACAGATCTTCTCACTGCGCGCACAAGTTCACGTCTTCTGGTTCTTTAATATTTAAACTGGCAAGGCTTAAATGAGTTTAGCTTAAACACAGATATTAATGTGTGCTGTTCAGGTCTCACCTGCGCTGTCAACACGTGACGACGTATAAAGCATAAAGCATAAAGCACTCGCATTGAATAAGAGTGACTGGGTTGTCCACGTATTGTTTTTTTTCTCTCTCATCGCTCTTGTTGTAATGTATTGGGAAGCTAGAATTTGTATCCATCAACAGAAACATGCATTAACCAAACTCTAAAAAACCATATTACAGATGCATTGTCAGATTTAAGTTGAACAGCGGTCCTAGCGCGTGCCGAACCGTGTATGGAGAACCGTACGTACCATTGCACCCCTAATATTCTATAATAGTACCATATATTATTACAGCATAATGTCTAACCCGCTAACATAATAATACCCTTTGGGATAATTAGTATGCTTATTGTGATCTTGCTTATTACACAGACAAAAAGTATATATCTATATATTATATATATCTTAGTATATCTATATATAGATATAGATATGGATGACAGGTCTTTTTATCCAGGAAATCAGGGACAAAACCAGCATGACTATTTACGATAGGAACAACTACAGTACGTTGGTTAATTATAATTTAGCAGGCATTATGAACAAATATTTGACCAGAGAATGTTGTGATTGACCAGTCAAAATCAAGTATTCCGGAGAGGCCTGTAACAGTTAAGCATATCATTGAAAATATCATTGTAAACCATTTTTCAGTGCAACATAACAAGCAGATGTACTTTTTCTAGTCTGTTTGGAAGACAGGAATTGGATTAGCCTTTCATGAATGTGTGTGCGCTGTGAGGACGGGAGGAAGTGTTGTCAGGGCTCCAGTTCCGTGACCTTGGGCCAGGAGCGAGTGTAACCAGGTGAGGGCCTGGCGGGGCCCAGCCAGGCGGCTCAGTTTTCACTCAGCAAATTTCATTAATACGGGCTCCCCAAAGAGCCTTTCATCTCCACAGTCAAAAGCTTTTCCGGACTGAGTGGGCTCATTTATTGAGAAACGGGGCTGTGCTACTTAAGGATGGTGTTCAGTTATTACTGGAACCCAGGGCATTTTTCGGGTGATTAATGTGTGTGTGTGTCACTGTGGGAGCGAGTGACTGCATCAGAGAGTATAATTCTCGGAAATAAGTACTTATAACTGCAGTCGGTCTATGTAAGCTAATGCGCTCTGAAAGTGAGAAATTGTTCCCGCTCTGATGCGATTGTGTTTAAGTGCTATGATGTGCAATGAGTCTTGTGCAAGGGGACAGTGTAGGTCAGGACACTCTCAAGGCTAATTGAAGGCAACTGAAACGAGGGCTGCCACTTTAAAAAAAAAAAACAACGCTACGTTTACAGAGCTAACGTTTACATGTAGAAAGCACGCATGCCAATCAAACAGCCATGCACTTTATCTCATTATCAGGAGACCCTCTGGGACGAATATGTAAAGTAAAGCTGTGAAAACATTGAATGTAACAATAACATGGCACAGACTCAACTTTTGCACCCTGAGGATTAAATCATTCAAACAAATGTCAGAATAACAGATATATAAATATTTGGTCTAGATGTCAAAGTCACTCAAATATAAAAATTGTGTATTCTCATAACATACAGTAACAAACCTGTAAGACTTTTTTTCTTCCATTAAACATTTTTTGAGGAATATCTTGTATTTTTAATAAAAATGAAAGTGAATGATGACTAGGACTGTCAAGATCCAAAGTTACAAAACGGCAAATATCATAAAAGTAGTGCACATGACTTGCTTACACTTCAGGTTTATTATAAGACATCAGAAGCTAGATTTGGTTGAGAAATAGACCAAAATAAACGAATTCTTTTGAGACAAATCTTTTCGATGAATCAGTTGTTGTTGTACACAACTGATTCATTAATTCAAACTAATTTGGTTCTCAACTCACTGACTCAATGGTCCAGTCGAAGCAGTTTTAGACTGTTCCTCACATGAAAGTCATCACAAGGCTTCAGAAGATTTGTATGAAGATTTGTATTTGTATGGGTCAAGCGATTAGTCAACAGAAGAGACAGACGGCTGCACGTGAGTGTCCTGCGTAATACTTGGTTATAGATCTGCTGTTGGAATTATTACTTGCTGCTAAGAAGGAATATTTCGTTTTCTGCCTATTTCTACGTTATATTTTTGTTTGCGTTTGTATTTTTGATTGCACTTTCTGGTAATTATAATAACTGCCCTCGGCTAAGAAGGAGCGCGTGTAATTTAATTGCTCCCTTCCTGCGTTGAAGTGCGAACTGTAGTTTCGATTGGAGGAATTGCCCTGCTATAGACTATTGGCTGTGCTAATTAGAAGGCGGCCACAGCGACCGTAGAGTATTAAAACTGCTTGGTCACTGTCATAACTTGGGTCAAGCGATTAGTCAACAGAAGAGACAGACGGCTGCACGTGAGTGTCCTGCGTAATACTTGGTTATAGATCTGCTGTTGGAATTATTACTTGCTGCTAAGAAGGAATATTTCGTTTTCTGCCTATTTCTACGTTATATTTTTGTTTGCGTTTGTATTTTTGATTGCACTTTCTGGTAATTATAATAATTGCCCTCGGCTAAGAAGGAGCGTGTGTAATTTAATTGCTCCCTTCCTGCATTTAAGTGCGAACTGTTGTTTCGATTTGAGGAATTGCCCTGCTACATGCTATTGGCTGTGCTAATTAGAAGGCAGCCACAGCAGTTTTCACTTTAGTGTCTTAGACTGTGTATTTATCTGATGTCTGTGCGCTGACGCGGAAGCATCAGCGGAAGCGTTCAGGCCTCCTCGTGTGAAGACCAACGAGGGTAAAGACCTGCGACTTTACCTGCGCGACTTCACAGAGCAACGAAATCGCCCAGGCACTTAAGTATATTTTTGCTCTTCCCTGTACACACTCTCTTTTTCTGTCCTCTCTTTTCCACTTCTATCATGTGTTTCCAAACCATTCCGCTTGTCTCTCGACAATGCTCTAACGTCACACGCAGACAGCAACGCAATGTTGCTAACCTGCATCCTATCTCTACATCCTCTACTGCACCTCTTTCTTTCTCTATGGGTCTCTGGAATTGTCAGTCAGCTGTCAACAAAGCAGACTTCATTTCTTCTTTTTCTTTAAACTCCACACTTAGCATCTTGGGCTTGACTGAGACCTGGATTCGTCCAGAAGACTCAGCAACCCCAGCTGCTCTTTTGAACAATTTCTCTTTCTCTCATACCCCCGTCAGGTTGGCCGGGGTGGGGGCACTGGTCTGCTCATTTCTAACAATTGGAAATACTCAACCCACTCTCCCCTATGCAATTACAACTCATTTGAATCTCATGTGATCACTATAACAGCTCCCGTAAAACTCCAGGTTGTGGTAATTTACCGCCCTCCTGGGCAAATTCTATCCGCCTTCCTAGAAGAGCTGGATGGGCTGCTGTCCTCATTCCCGGAGGATGGCAGTCCACTTTTAGTCTTTGGCGACTTCAACATTAATCTGGACAAGCTTTATGCTACAGACTTCCATTCACTCCTTTCTTCATTTGATCTCAAACGACTTACCACCACAAGCACGCACAAATCTGGCAACCAACTTGACTTAATTTACACATGCAATTGTACTGCAGACAACATTTTGGTAAAACCCTTACACATCTCTGACCATTTTTTCATTTAATTTAAACTACATTTTGTTACCTGTGTGCCACCAACCCCTATACTGGTTACTTTTAGACGAAACCTATGCTCCCTTTCCCTCTCCCATCTTTCCTCTGTTGTATCCTCTTTTCCCTCACCTACCCATTTCTCATCTCTTGATGTGAATGCAGCAACTGACACTTTTTGCTCTACTTTAACCTCTTGTCTAGATATTTGTCTTCTCTCTTCCAGGCCAGCACGGGCTGCCCCCTCGAACTCCTGGTTATCCGATGTTCTTCGTGAACATCGGACCAAACTCAGGGCAGCTGAGAGAAAATGGTGCAAATCAAAAGATCCGTCAGACCTAAGTATGTATCAGTCTTTGCTTTCATCTTTCTCTGCTGAAGTCCATACTGCCAAATCTTCATACTTCCACAACAAGATCAACAGCGCTCCAGACACACGTAATCTCGTCAAAACGTCCATCTCTCCTCTGTCCCCCTCCACCACCTCCTACCCCTTCTATAACAGCTGATGATTTTGCCACATTCTTCACAGTCAAAACCAGAACAATCAGTAGCCAATTATCAGCCCCACACACACAGGACTTCAAGCCAACCCCACCCACTCCAAAAACTCCCATCTTCTCCTTCTGTCCCCTCACTGAGGCAGAAGTATCAAAACTTCTGTTCTCCAGCCATCCTACAACATGCCCACTAGACCCTATCCCCTCACACCTCCTCCAAGCAATATCTCCTACACTTTTACCAGCACTCACATCATCAATACATCTCTCCTCACGGGCACCTTCCCCACTGCATTCAAGCATGCTCGGATAACCCCACTGCTCAAAAACCCTACATTAAACACTTCACTTACAGAAAGCTACAGACCTGTCTCTCTCCTTCCACTCATAGCGAAAACCCTCGAACAAGTTGTTTTCAACCAGGTATCATTGTTTCTTTCACAAAAAAACTGGATGCTAACCAGTCAGGTTTCAGGAGTGGCCATTCAATTGAGACTGCGCTACTGTCAGTCAGAGAAGCCTTGCGGATTGCAAAAGCTGTTTCCAAATCATCAGTCCTTATTCTGCTTGATCTTTCTGCTGCTTTTGACACTGTCAATCATCAGATCCTCCTGTCTGCCCTTTCTTCACTGGGCATCACAGGGATTCCACTTCGCTGTTTTGAATCCTATCTCACTGGTAGGTCTTTCCGGGTGTCTTGGGGAGGGGAGGTATCCCAAGCACATCAACTTGTCACTGGGGTTACTCAGGGATCAGTTCTTGGACCCCTCATCTTCTCCATATACACAACATCACTGAGTCCCATCATACAGGCACATGGCTTCACCTACCATTGCTATGCTGATGACACACAGCTCTATCTCTCGTTTCAACCAGATGATCCAATGGTAGCTGCATGGATCTCAGGCTGCCTGGCAAACATCTCGGCATAGATGAAGGAACATCACCAGCAGCTCAACCTGTCAAAGACTGAGCTTCTTGTCTTCCCTTCCACTCCAACTCTAACGTATGGTTTTTCCATCCAGCTAGGTTCTTCTACAATTACCCATCAACTTCGGTCAGAAATCTTGGTGTAACTTTTGATAACCAGCTGACCTTCAAAGACCTCATTGCAAAGACCGCTCGATCTTGCAGTTTTGCATTGCACAACATCAGGAAGATCAGGCCCTTCTTAACAGAGCATGCAACACAGCTTCTCGCCCAGACCCTTGTCATTTCTAGGCTAGACTGTTGCAATGCTCTTCTGGCTGGACTTCCTTTAAGCACAATCAAACCTCTACAAATGAATCAGAATGCAGCGGCATGACTGGTCTTCAACGAGCCCAAAAGAGCCCATATTACACCTCTCTTCATCTCCTTGCACTGGCTACCGGTTGCGGCCCGATTCAAGTTCAAGACATTGATGCTTGCATCTAGAACAGCCACAGGCTCAGCACCCGACTACTTCCACTCACTACTACGAATTTACAACCCCTTCAGAAGTCTGAGATCCGCTAATGAGCGACGCCTCGTGTTACCATCACAGAGAGGCTCAAAATCACTTTCCAGAATATTCTTGTTCACCACTCCTGGCTGGTGGAACGTTCTTCCCACCCCTATCCGGAATGCTGCATCCCTGACAATTTTCAAGCGACAGCTGATAACTCATCTCTTTCGAAGCTACTTGACTTCATCATAAAAAAAAAAAAAAAAAAAAATATTTATTCCTTCTCTTTCTAGCTTGAACTTATTTGAACAAATGCCTGAAACTTGGTATTACAAGCACTTCATGTATCGGTTTGCCTCTTTAAGAAGAATCGCTTTATGTATCCCCAATTGTAAGTCGCTTTGGATAAAAGCGTCTGCTAAATGACTAAATGTAAATGTAAATGTAAATGTATGAACCACATTGAAGACACTTTTATAGTGTTTTTGTCCTTTTTGAAGCATGAAAGCTTCAGTCCCTATTCATTGTAATTTAATCGACAAGACTGACCAGTAAGATTTTTCAAAATTTCCCCTTTTGCATTCCACATAGGATTTAAAGTCATATAAGTTTAAAACAACATGAGGTTTTAAAAAAAAAGAAGTAATTTTGGGTGAAATAATCCTATAAAGCAGAGCTTGGTCCCAAGTTATTTTATGGATGTTCCCACAAAGATGGTAAAGAATGCCACTCGCCAGGAGTCGCCAAAGGAATGTTAAAGTAAATCATCACACATGTGAATCATCATAAAACAAGGCGACAGTTTTGCCACCAGAGCCAATGTCAAGCATTCGGCAACGTTTCCTTAGCAACCGTGTTTGGGCATCCTAGAGCCAAGGGAGGTTCTCAAGGGACCGAGTTTGGTGTGACAGATTTATAGTGATAAAAACATCCTCTTGAGATTTATGAAACTGTTTTTGTTTTTGTTCTAGACAATGGTTTTGTCAGAGTGCACTGGG
Organism: Sinocyclocheilus anophthalmus; assembly: GCA_018155175.1. Taxonomy (NCBI): domain Eukaryota; kingdom Metazoa; phylum Chordata; class Actinopteri; order Cypriniformes; family Cyprinidae; genus Sinocyclocheilus; species Sinocyclocheilus anophthalmus. Next base: position 824,589 of record JADLZN010008040.1, read on the forward strand.
GGTAATTACATGAGGGTTGTTAAAGAACATAATGTCTGTGAAAATTAACACAAATTAACACAATTTACCCCAAAATAGACTTATGAACAAAAAATGATTGATTTGAATATCTGTTCCAACTTACATGAATATATGCAAATGGGGGCTGTCTCTAAATGTCATTTAACCACCAAAGACACTGACAGATTAATGATTCTGCATGAACCACACTAGTCTTCCAAGACCAGGCTCCCCATTCCAGACCTGCTCAAGGAATTAAAGCAGCTTTGGGGGGCCGTGTCAGGATTAAAGTCCTTGTTCCAAGAATCTCTGCATTAATGAATGTCATAATTAGAATAAGAGAGCCTTATTCTAGGCATTACACCATGTAATTTGACTTGTTTATCCAGAGGACGCCTGGCAGCTGCAGTGAGTCAATGGAGAGGGACACCTCCTTCCTTTGTGACCGCCGCAGCCGTGACATGACAACGCCACATTCCCCCCCCTCCTTATTTCGGCCTCCGTTATTCCCGTATGTAGGAGAAAAGCTCCCCAGTGGAGGTGGCTGGCAGTGGGATATACGAGTGTGGCTTTGGCAACCCTAAGCCAGGCCTGTCTGTGATGCCCCCTAAGGAATCCAGGCCGAAAATAAGCAGGATTAAATAATCCAGGATTAGAAATGTTCGTCTGATTTTCAAGGGAGGCCCCAAACCACAGGTCTGTCAACTGCTCCATTGACACGTCGTAAAAAAACAGCGTCTGCCACTTTGCACGGCCGCCATAACTCTCTCCCGTCACATGAAAAAGTGGACCAGTCTGGAAGCGAATCAGACGCATGTGCATTAGTGGCCTCTCAGGCGCCTTGATTAGGCTTCATTAAAAGAGCTTTATAGGTGGAACATGGCCTCAATTAGCGTGTCGAGTATCTTGGGGGGCCACAGGAAATGACGAAGACTTTAGCGGCCACGCATCGCAATAAGAGTCTCGGAGCGCAGTACATCCACAAATGGCTCACGGCGCGTGCTAATCACCCGCAATTACAAAGCCTTACAGAAACAAACGCATGAAGCCTAATGAGACGTTGAGATTTGTTTCTGTACAGACACAAGAGGTCAGCTGAACCACATGAAGAAAAACACTTTGTCAGTCAGGGTCAGCTGTGATTACTGAGCCTGTGGCCTAGACATGTACCCTCTCCATGGACTATTAAAGCCACATGGACTGTGCTCTCCAGGCTCCTTACGTTTCTGAGAGGTCTTCACACATGCACACACACACACGTTCACCAACATGACAGTGCCCAGACACCTTTCATAAAACAGTATGACCATATGAGGGAGTGACGCCTGCAGCACCGTGTGCGCGGCAGCTTTCAGGCCTATAAAAGGACCTTTAATCAATCTCACATGTTTTTAAATGTGAAGCGTTGATGCATCGCTTGGAAAAAATGGGAGAAATGCAAAAATATGCTCTCTGAGGTCATCACGTACGCACCAGATGACTGCAAATCCCTCACGTCAAGTCCATCCCTGGCTAATGCTCTTAGATAGAGAAGTCAAGAGCTAACAGACATTTAGATTTACCTCCTTGTTTGTCTCACATTGTAAATATGTAGGTGGATCGGCCTAGTGACACATATGATGTTAAGGAAACCCTATCAACAGAGCAGGCCCTGTAAACTCCCCAATGTCTCATCAGCCAACAGCTAATCAACATGAGGACACACCTAATAAAAGCCTGACATATGTACTCCTCAGAGTGAGGAGGGAGAAAAGATCGCCGTGGCTGTAATCTGTGACATATACTATCGCTTCTCTTCTTTCACAAGTCGTCACTCTTGTTTTGCTTGCCCACATTCTTTCATGTGCCCTTACTGAGAAATTAAATTATATTATTAAAATTGATGACAGTAAATTCAGTATTCAATTCTGATTCAATATTATGAATACAGAAAATCAGTATTCTTTGATGAATAGAAAGTTCAAAAGAACAGCATTTATTTGAAACAAATATTTTGTAAAATTAAAATCTTTACATTTTATCAATTTATGCTCCTTGCAGACCAAAGACCATGACTCCATTTAAGTAGTATAAGTGGAAATAAATATTACAAGTGTTTTCCTGATTTATTTCAGATTTTTAAATAATTTGCTGCTTAATTTCTCATTACCATAACATGTCATGCTTAAAGTTTGGACTATAAATGTAACAAAACAAAAGAAAAATAGGGGGGGGGAGGGACAGAATTTAAAATAACTTAAAATAGAATATATATAATGCATAACTTATTTAATTATTAAATGCCTCTCTCGGGTGACCTTCAGTGTAAAGTCACAGACGACTGCTCATCCAATTACCCACGATCCTCAAAAAAAAAAAAAAAAATTTGTCAAATCTGTGGCAGAGAGCTCACAGCCAAATACTTTTCAGTGGTTTACAGCAAAACGAAAAAGACTTCAGCTTTTAGTTTCTTTGGTTTATAACATTGCAACACTGTCATTAAGACCCTGTGAATTAGGGATCTCAGTTTTCACTTCGCATTACTCCTTCTTCTCCATAATTAATAGGTGCAAGTAAACATATTTTTTTCTGAAATTGAAAAAACAGATTCAGATCCAAGTCAAACAAGACACATGTCGTTTCTCGCCCCAGCACACCCTTTGGGTGCAAAAGAATCGTCCACAACCTCCCTTTTAACACATGTTTGTGCTTTTCCCATTTAAGATGAAGCCATTTTTTTGCTCTTTTTAAATAAGACATATAGTTTATTGGACGTGGCGCTGGCGCTGATCACACTGTGTCGTGTTTCACATTCATCTCTCCCTCCAGCTCCTTGAGGAAACCACTGTCATCTTTTCTCAATGCTGCGTGCTTGCACAAACGTCTTTGTAAGAAACACAATCTTTTTTTCCCTTTCAAGCGTCTGCAGTGGGAAAAGGCTACTTCAGTGCAGCCTCTATTTATTTTCATTTAGTTTGTGTGTTTCTTGTTCAAGTTGTTTGTATATCACTCCAAGCCACTGTTGATAAAGATTCCCAAGGCTAATAAGGACCCCAGGCTTTTCCGGGCTCTGCTATTTTCATCTGTGAAAGCACCACTAGCCATTTCTGTGACACATGGCATAATGATCTACATCTGATTACAGACCCTCTCAGGGCACGTGGCTGTCACCCCATAGAGCATCTTGCATTGTTTATGCGCCAAGCGTGTAGGAAGGCAGTGAATCACATACAACCCTCCAGAGTCTTGATCATAGGAAGAAAAACACTTGTTTTGTTTTTCTAGGCAACATCTGCATGTGGGGCGAAAGTCCCTAAGAAGGGCGTGTGGACCCGCTTATGCTCCCCCGCCTTTTGATGCAGTGTTAATTTTGACAGCAAATTTTGATTTAGTTTTAGTCAGTCTTTTGACTAAAATGCCATTTACTTTTAGTCATATTTTAGTCATCTGAATTGTTTTTAGTTTTAGTCTAGTTTTAGTCGACTAAATATCATAAGAGTTTAGTCGACTAAATCTACAGTCAATTTAGTCAGCTAAAATCTAATGGGTTTTGTTACAGTGCATTTATTAAGCATTTCTCTAAAATTTCCTAACTCATTATATAGGTTTGATATTAAGGTTTTATCATGATAGATACCGATTTAACTGCGGTGACACACAACTTGCCTTTGTTACAATTAAATAACCACTTCTCATAAAGAACAAGAACATGGTCTTCTTTTTAATGAAATACCAATGGTTATATATGGCTAATTATGCATTCTTTATAGCAACTTGTTTACCATATTCTTCATTCTTTCAAGCAGACATATTTATTTCTCTAAATAAATTTAGATCAATCTTTAGGGCTACTAAAGTTTTTCAGTCAAGAGCAGTGCGTGATTGTGTCGTTCTTTTGTTGCTTGATTAACATCAATGCCTCGGACAATAGCAACTAAATTAAGCTGCTGTCCCTTTAAAACCAAATGCACAGCTGTTTGAATTCGTATCATTTTACCGACTCGGACCTTTGAGTCTCTTTCAGCAAAATTAACTAATCTTTTTTCGAGTCATTTCGTTAATTTAGTTCATTTTAGCAAAATATAATTAAAATGTTACGTGTTACTTCCCTAACACGTCTACTACTTACGCAAACGTTGATCACACTACAAACAATACAAAACTATAATGATGAACTAATCAATTCTCTTTCCGGCTCAGACTGCATAGGTTAAGCTTATGGGTCTGTCACGTGATGAACGAATGACTCGAAAAAACCCAAAGACTCGAGAGATGAACTAATCAATTCTCTTTCCGGCTCAGACTGCATAGGTTAAGCTTATGGGGCTGTCATGTGATGAACGAACAACTCGAAAAACCCGAAGGCTTGAAACAGGTGAACTACTTGACTAATTACAGTACAGAACCTATAGGATGTTGTGCATGCGCGACTGAACGAATCACTCCCCGAGATGACTTGTTCTTCCCGAGTCACATTAAAGATTCGTTCAAAATGAACGAATCGTTCAAGAACGACCCAACACTAATGCACAGCTGCAATGGATGCAATGTACTGATACACGTTCTCCCTATTGTTTACGTTCACTTAAGACTTAATCAACTGTGTTTACGTGAATACTCATCAAAACGGACAATTCGACATAATTTTGTGTGTAATTCTCTGTTCATGCGATGCGAAAGAGTACTCGCGCTCTGTGAGACGCGCTCTCTGTGTGTGTATGATTCAGTGTCTGCGCTCAGAAAGCCGGACCGAAATGAGTTCTCTCTTGCGTCGTCAGATTTATCTATATGTCTGTTCTTCTCTTACTCCCACATATTGACATTTTTGAACGTTTTAGGAGACGTGCAGCAATGCTAGCTTATGTCCCGCTGGTTCATATGTAAGCATCTAATAGGGATGGGCGTATCGATCCAAAGTATCGATATATCGATACTGACGTGAGTATCGACAGTATCGATACTCAAACAAAAAATATCGATACTAAGGTGTATTTTATTTACCAGTGATTTTGTTAATTTAACAAAAATATAATGTGTACAATATGCATCGAATTGGGCGAATAACCTTTGTTGGCGAGTAATTGTGTAGGATAGAACTATTTTCCTGCACATCTGAACACAAGCAAATGTATCAAGACAGAACCAATCAATCACGGAGAGTGTTCACTCACTGCTGACAGTGCATTCAAGCGGGGCTGCGTCTCCCAAAAGTATCATACGAAAGCATTAAAGCTTTTGGGAACGGCAGCCCTGAACAATGCTTATCAGAGGACAGAAGGACAGAGTTATTTCACAATAAACAAACTGAAATTGTAGCCTACATAGTTTGTGCAATTACAGTTATTTAAATTGAACGTTGAAAGATAATATTGATCATGTTCTATTCTGTAATGTTAATAGAAATCATACACTGTCAGAATAAAAAGGTTGCATTTTATGCATACAACAGCCTGTCACTGGCAGTCCCTTACGAAAATGAACCATGGTTTTACTACAGTGACCATAGTTCAACTGTTAATTATAATTTGAATCATGTTTAAAAAAACATATTTTAACCATGTGTAAACAAAAATATAACCTAATAAGTTACAATTAAGGCGTATTGAATGTTAAAATGTGTTTTAAACATAAAGTTAAGTGCTTATCATTACCCATTTTACTCTTAATAATTTAATAAATTTCATCATTTAAAAGTTTAGTTCAGAAGTATCGAATCGGTATCGATATCGACAATACTGCCTTGAAAAATATCGGTATCGTATCGAAAACAAAAAAGGTATCGCCCATCCCTAGCATCTAACCTCCGAACCACGCAGCAGATTCGTGCTGAAAGAATCTCTTGCCAAATCGTCACTCCCTAACATTTTCGTCTCGTTTTTATTTGTTGACGAAAATGTCAATAAATATTTGTCATCGTTTTTGTCAATCAAAAAGAGTTCATTATCGTCTCGTTGTCGTCAGTGAAAAAATGTCGTTGACGAAAATTATTTCAGTGTCAACAAAATTAACACTGCTTTGGTGTTACTTCACAGTAATTATTTGATTATTGAAATGATATAGTTGTGGAAAAAGTGCTATCCACCACAAGAGCTTTTGTTGTTTGACAAAAGCATCCTTTAAATTTAGTCAACATTACATCACATCATATTCAATTTTAGTTTGACTAAAATGGCATCAAATTTTAGACAAAAATACAATTTTATTTGAAGAAAAATTAAATCAAATATTTAGTCATTCTATATATATTACCTGTAAGCATACAAAGACCAAAAACGGCTTTATCCTAAAAGGCTGATGGGAAAAACATAAAAACACAAGAGAAAGGGACAGTGCACCCAAAAATACTGTTGACGGTAGCCATTGACTTCCATACTATACTATGGAAGTCAATGGCTGCCATCAACTATTTTGTTACCAACATTCTTCCAAAAATATTTTGTGTTCAAAAGCAGAAAGAAACTGATATAGGTTTGGAACAACTTGAGGGTGAGTATATAATGACAATTTTCATTTTTGGGTGAACTATCTCTTTAAAGAAGAGGTTTGGATTATTTCTTTTGTGAAGGGGTTTTAAAGTAACCAGAGGGAGATGAATCCAGAACAACTTCTTTTACAGAAAAAAGTGCATATAAAAATACTAGTGCATATACTAGTGCACATAAAGCATATACTAGTCTATATACCTCATTGCTCTTTTTTTGTTATAATACCTCTTTTTTCGTTGTTTATATCTATATTTATGTATATTTCTATTCTGCCAATCCTTGTGTGCTGCTAAACAATTTTTCGTTGTTTTTTAAACAATGACAATACAGATCTATTCTATCTATTCTATTATATTCTATATTCACAACATGACATACATTCTGACTAGAACATAATTTAGTTCAGGTTCACTCGTGCATTTGCATCATTTTGTGCAGATACAGTTGTAATATTACGTTTATGTTTTTCATATATCTGTCTAATCTCATATTTTCGTTAACAGTACATTTTAGTTAAAATCGCTTAATTATCGTCATAAATCATGTTTTTCGTTTAGTCTCAGAAATTTCAACAACACTCTGATAATGAACATTTTTGTGAGTAAACGTGTGGTCAGATTTATGTTGTTTGGCAAATTTTCACCGACAAAATCCATTGATTTCAATAGGAATCTACATGTTCAGGATTTCGCGATAGATTTCCCCACAAAACTTTTAGTTGGTCATACCAATTTGCCCCAATTTCTTGGTTTAATAGTGACATCTGTGTAAGTTATGATTCATATATCGCTACACTATTGATAACAGAGAATGGACCTTTCTTCTCATGAATTTTCACATTTTAACAATGATTTGAGAGGGGATGTTTTAATTTTCCACCCTCTCCACTTTATAAACTATTCCCATGATACAATATACAGTCTAAGATCATAAGTGGTGACACAATTCAACGTAGATGGCCCTGATGCACCCTGGACTTTCCTGTATGCTGCTTTTTTCATAGACAAGTGCCTGTCCAGCAATGAGTAAACATTACAACACATCTCATACACACCCATTGAAAAGGGTCATCCAAACCCATTCCAGAAACAACACAATGCAAACCGCACTTACAAACACATACACACGGCAATCTAAGATGAACTCCTTCTGGGGCCCAGTTTATGTTGGCGTGCCGAGTTAAACGGAGCCAACAGAGACAAAGCAGGGGGAAAGAAATGACATAATGTAACAATTTATCTGTGCATATTTCCCAGATTTGATGTCCAAAGACTTTATTGCAGAGTTCCCAAGCATGTTGTATAGATAGCAATGAGGCATGCATATTCAGCTAGCGGCTTGTCTAAGTGTGCGTTTTGGGTGCGTAATGACCAACTGCTCTGCGTTCCGAGTTCAGCCAAGTACCTCCTCGCAATGCGGTGGCCAGAATGACTAATGGAGGTCTGAATATCTGAACTCGCTTTGTGGAGTCGCACAGGAAGATAAAAGAGAAAAACAACAATGAGAAAGTTGAGGAGAAGTGTCTGTTTTCACTTAGGTCCTCCGCTCGCCACAAAACTTCCCATTGTTGCCTGAAGGAGGCTGGCTGCGAGCGTGGCCTCGGATCATAAAAAGAAACTGTAATTAGCTAAGTGACAATTGAGTCCGTCATAAAAGAAGGGCAGCCTGGAAGTGAACCCGAACTGTTAGCTTTCTTTCACTCTCATAAACTGACCAGAGCGTTTTGTTTAGCGTGCCGCTCTCACTGTAAACCGGCCCTGGAGCGTGTGTGTGTGTGTGTGTGCGCGCGTGTGTGGGCTGGCAAGCCAGACATCCAGTTCTGGATGGCCGGGTCGATGACTAACTTGCCCTGAGTTGCTACTGGCACATCTGGCATGCTGACTGTGCCGCTTTGTGCCATCTCAGGCATGTCAAAAAAAGCTCTGACATTTGACCAGAGCGTTTTCGTTGGGATTTCAAGCATCTTGACATCAACAAGACAAGTGCTTCTTATGCGAGAGCCAAGCACAGAAGCTAGACTTGACTTGCTGTTGATTCAGAGGATGTTGTAAACACAGCAGCGCGGCGCAAAAGTGCTGGCCTGTCAGAATGCTTTCCTGGCCTTTTGTGAAGGGCAAAACAGCACCGCTGCCAGTGGGAGGAATCCAGTCAGGATGAGCTCCGCTGCTCTAATGGGGCTTTGTTTGTTGTTTTACTCACCCTGGCTTTTCCGAGATGCACGCTTCTGCACAAAAACATTCCTCGGACTCATTTTGTGCTTTGTTCACACTTGCAAAAACAAACGGAATGGTTAATACTTCCAGTAACAAGGGTGTCAAGATGGGTTCAACAGTTTAACAACACAGAGGAAACTCTAAACCTAAATAAAACCATGAAGTCTAATGTATACAATTACTCTAATGCCTCCAAATGCACAGAGATGCATGGTAACGGGCTTAGCATTGGCTTTAAATTGACTGATTTCAAAGTTAGGTTTCATCCTGTTCAATCTTGTCTATAAGACAACTATCATATATATACGGATCTAGAGATAATATATCTATATGAGATATATATATATAATAATTTATAATAGACATGGTGTGAAAAGTGTGGCCCCCTTCAGATTTCTTATTTTTTTTGCATGGTTTGTCACAACTTTAATGTTTCAAGATCATCAAACTAATTTAATATTAGTAAATAACACAAGTGCACCAACATGCATTTTTAATGAGGTTTTTTATTATCAAGGGAAACTACATCCATCAACTCATGCCCTGTGTGAAAGAAATTGTTTGCCCGCCCTAAACGCTAGTAATGGTTGGGCCCCCCCCCACCCTTAGCAGAAACAACTGCAATCAAGCTTTTGCGATAACTTGCAATGAGTCTGTTACGGCGCTGTGGGGGAATTTTGGTCCACTCATCTATGCAGAATTGTTGTCATTGGAGGGTTTTCGAGCATGAACTGCTTTTTTAAGGTCATGCCACAGCATCTCAATAGGACTTTGACTAGGCCACTCCAAAGTTTTCATTTTGTTTTTCTTCAGCCATTCAGAGGTGGACTTTCTGGTGTGTTTTGGATCATTGTCCTGTTGCAGAACCCAAGTTCGCTTCAGCTTAAGGTCACGAACAGACGGCCAGACATTCTCCTTCAGGATTTTTTTGGTAAACACCAGAATTCATGGTTCCATTTATAACAGCAAGTCTTCCAGGTCCTGAAGCAGCAAAACCGCCCCAACCATCACACTACAGAACCTCCCACCACCATATTTTATTGTTGGTATGATGTTCTTTTTCTGAATGCAGTGTTACTTTTTACGCCAGACGTAATGGGACACACACTTTCCAAAAAGTTAAACTTTTGTCTCGTTAGTCCACAGAGTATTTTCCCAAAAGTTTTGGTGATCATCAAGATGTTTTCTGGCAAAATTGAGACGAGCCTTTATGTTCTTTTTGTTCTTTTTGCTCAGCAGCGGTTTTCGTCTTGGAACTCTGCCATGCAGACCATTTTTGCCCAGTCTCTTTCTTATGGTGGAGTCATGAACACTGACCTTCACTGAGGCAAGTGAGGCCTGCAGTTCATTAGATGTTGTTCTGGATTCTTTTATGACCTCCTGGATGAGTCACCGTTGCGCTCTTGGAGTAATTTTGGTACGCCGGCCACTCCTGGGAAGGTTCACCAATGTTCCACGTTTTCTCAATTTGTGGATAATGGCTTTCCTCTTTCTCCCTGTGGTTCGCTGGATCCCAAGCCGTTAGAAATGGCTTTATAACCTTTTCCTGACTTATAGATCTCAATTACTTTCTTTCTCATTTGTTTCTGAATTTCTTTGGATCTCAGCATGATGTCTAGCTTTTGAGGATCTTTTGGTCTACTTCACTTTGTCAGGCAGTTCCTATTTAAGAGATTTCTTGATTGCTAACAGGTGTGGCAGTAATCAGGCCTGGGTGTGGCTAGAGACATTGAACTCAGGTGTGATAAACCACAGTTTTAACATGGGGCAAACACTTTTTCACACCGGGCCATGTAGTTTTGGATTTTGTTTTCCCCTAATAATAAAAACCTTCATTTAAAAAAACTGCATGTTGTGTTTACTTGTGTTATCTTTGACTAATATTTAATTTTTTTTGATGATCTGAAACATTAAAATGTGACAAACATGCAAAAAATAAGAAATCAGGAAGGGGGGGCCACACTTTTCACACCACGGGATAATATATCTATATATCTATCTATATATATATATATAATATATATATTAGTAGGTAAAATGAACATAAAATTATTTGGATCTTTATCAACAGGAGCATTAAAGTGCTCCACAGTGATTTAAGTCATTCAAAAAACTTCTGTTTCAAATAAATGCTGCTCTTTGAACTTTTATTAATCAAAGAATCCTGAACCAATGCTTCAGTTTAGCACAAACATGAAGCAGAACAACGTGTTCCCTTGATAATCTGAGATGTTTCTTGAGCCTCGAATCACATATTAAGAATGATTTCTGACGGATCCTGTGACACTGAAGACTGGAGTAATGATGCTGAAAATTCAGCTTTGAGCACAGGAATTACAATTACATTTTACAACATATTTAAACATTTTAATATTTCACAAGATTACTGTTTTTACTGTATTTTTAATCAAATAAATGCAGCACTGGTGAGTGTATATAATTATTATTTTAAAAAATAAATGGTTATTTTTACACAACTTTGTTAACTGATTTTGTTCTTTTTTTTTTAACAAGTACACACACACTCTCACTCATACACACAAATCATGTAGCTCTGACCCTGGGTTTTTAATAAGTGGTGTAGCATTAGTGATCTTTACCAAACAGATTAGATCTACACAGTGAAAGTGTGCTGGTTTGTGTCTGGGTGATGTTAATGGCACTATAGTGATGATAGAGCGGTAGCTCTTTAATTTTTCAAACTCAGGAAGAGGCTGAAAGTTCATTTGGAGGCTGTGCTGCTAAAGAAGGAAACTCAAGAGTGTGTAGTCACTGCAGTGCATTCGTTCTTGCTCTTTCAAACATGTGCAAGCAGTTCTGCTCATTTAAATCCAATTACCTTCTCAACCAGTCGTCATGGGAACCACCTGTGATAAACACCCCAGCACATAATGGCCCCAAACTATTTCCCAAATTATAGGCGCCCTCAATCAACACAACGAATTAGGCCTTTTCCCCTCTCTCTGCTTCTGTAGAGCGGGCTACTCTGAGTGCTCTTTCTCCTGAGACACATCTTGGCTGAGTCCAGAGTGCAGATCATTGTAAAAACTTGAATGAAGTACCAATGCATGCATTTCACATTTTGCATGTTAGCAGTTACAGGTGATGTAAACTAAAATGCAAATCGAGTATTTGAACAGAATTTCTTCCTTTGCCACAAAATACCTTTAAAGCAGCAGGCAATAGAACTTTGGCTTGTAGCTGTTAGTTTATAAAGTCAACATGATAAAATAAAAATTAAACAAAACAAAACTTGATTTTAGCTTCGAGATAGATTGGAAAGTTGCAGTTCAATCATTCTACAATGGAAAAAGTACTTGGTAGGTTGAAAAAAATGAGATGGCTTATTATGAAACATAAAAAGATCAGGAACATGTATTAAAAACTAACAGGGTCAAAAAAAAAGTGATTTCATGTTGACTTCCATTAATCTCTATAAGCATTTCAGATGTTAGAGCATTAAATCAATCATTATTACACAAATTCCCCTGCAGGTTTCCTCTTATCAACAGCCTTGTCAACAGCCATGCAGGTTAACATGAAATCAATAATGAAATAATAATAATTAATCCTGCTTCTAGCTAAGCAGATTAATAGAGCCATGATGATTCCAAGTCAGATAATCAGTGAACTTAGAATAGCAAATGCGAAGAAGTCAGAAAATCTTTAAACATGAATACCGCAGTGCAAAACCACTTTCTCTGACGCCGCGTAGATTGATCTTATCATACTTAATATTGAAAACATCTGGTACTGCTATTACGACACAGCACAGACTGTTAGGTTAATTTTGAACAATCAGGCCTTGCTAAAACAAAATAAATCAACAGTTTACTCTGCATTACAGACTGACCCAAGATTCTCTCTGGTGGGTCTGTGGAGTCGTGCATGAGGACACAGAGCTGCTCTACACCGAACACAGCAGTGCAGCTTTAGGAACACTGGGTGGCTCTGTGGGCCCCACAGCATGCAGGAGATTTATTAACACTACAGACCTACCCCATCTCCCCCATAAATACAGCAAACAGTGTTCCCACAGGCCACCATTTCTCAGAGTCAACCTGTCGTCCAGATCCACCTGATCTGTGTCTGAATGAGGCACAAACAGTGTCCAGGGAGAGGATATGATTCCACAGCATGCTGTGAAAGAGGGAAATGCATAACAAGGCTATAAGTCAACAGCCTTCAGTGAAAATGCAATGACTTATTTTACCTCTCGGATTCAGAAACCTGACCATACGGTAAACCATGGTTGCACAACTGCAAACATACTGCACTGCACCCTCACAGATTGTACTTTTATAAACCGCAGAGGAAACTAAACTAAAGTATTTCACAATCTCGATGTGAAAAGGAGGCCTTAAGTGTATCTAAATTTACTAACTAAACGTTCCCCCTATCGTGCACATTTTCCTTTATTTGGATGCTAAATTGCTTACATGTGTAATGGGATATTTTGGTGCACACAACATACATAAAAACCTCTTGTCCAATAAAATATATAGCCAGCATTTTAGATTTTGCCTACAGCTGCAAACTACACATTGTGGTGTAGGAGAGAATCTGGCTGCTGACTGAACCTGAACATCTGCATGCAGAAGATATTCATGCTCACATCTTTCAATAGTTCAAAAAACGTTTACTTACTGGTAGCAATTTATAGGCAGGTATGTATCTGATCTAAAATTGTGTGCATTCATTGAACAGTTGCATGTCAGCAACAGGGCCATTTTTTTGACCTGAACTTAAATGCAAGCATATTTACAACACATTCCTGATGAAAATAAACATCTTAAACCAGCCTAAACTGGTTGCCTGGTCAGACCAGTTTGTTGGCTGGTTTTAGAGGGGATTTGGGCACTTCTCAGATAGTCAGGCTGGGAGAACTGCTTAAACTTTACTTTCCATACCTGGCATTCCCTCCGTCTCTGTAGCAGTTTGACAAAACAGCACTATGCAACTTAATTAAAACAGTGTAAACAGGCTTATTTATTTATTCCTCCTGTCAGCGGAAACAGAAAGTGCTGCGTGGGCAGTGACTCGGGCAGATGTCCGCTTTGGTTTCTGCCTGACCCACATGTACTTGGTTTCCTCGAGTCTGACAAGGTTAAGAAGCTACCGGCAAATGCCAATGCCTCCATCTAAGAACAGCACACCAGGTCATTAACATTTCTCTGGTAGGAATATTAGCTTCCTCTGACTGATCTGCCTTTTGGGGGTTAAGCTCACCCATTTCCCACTACCAGGTCCAAACTGTGAATTTCAAAGTCCCTTAGTGTACATCAATCAGCTCACAACCCTGGGAAGCCAGTACAATTTGAGAAAAAAAAGTTGAGTCGTTGAGCTTTCTGTATATAGTTGGCTTTCTGTCAGGACTCCAACATCTTTGTAGCTTGTATTTATCTAAATATGTCTTCGGAGTAAATCACAAAGCTGTCTAGCTTTTTGAAACTGGCTGAGCGCAGCCCTATTTTGGAAGACGCTTGGCTGAATTCAGAGAGGGTTCTTTTCTCTGAAAACAATCAGTAGGCCACTTCTGAAAGGCCTGAGCTAGAGCTCTATGGTTTATGTGCTTGGGGCATGTTGAATTATTAGCCAGCTATTGTGGGTAGACAAACACTGCATCGCTTTACACAGCAATATAATGACAGAGTTACAGTATTATTCCTTATTACTTGATAATCACCATTTATAAAGCAGCAGAGCAGTAACTGCTTGTTTTTATTATAGCTTTTCAGCTGCCAAATATTTAAAGGAGTAGTTTACCCAAAAATGAAAATTCTGTCATTATTTACACACCCTCATGTCAGTCCCGGCCAGTCATTATAATAAAAGAAAATTAGGACTGTGGCTGTCAAGCTCCAAAATTATAAAAAAAAGCACTGTAAAACGTCTCTAGGTTACGTATGTAACCATGGTTCCCCGAGGGAACGAGACGCTTTGGGAACGCCCTTGCGTGACCGCGTTCTGAAGCACGTGTCAAATCCGTCCAATGGAGCAGCGAGACGTCATGAGCAGGACGTAAGCACCAGAAGGCATAAAAGTGCATCCGGCCGGGCGCCACACAGCTTCGATGAAGTAGTGCTTGCAGGGATGCAGGGAGTATGGCAAACAGACGCAGCGTCTCGTTCCCTCGGGGAAACATGGTTACATACGTAACCTAGAGACGTTCCCCTTCAGGAACTCGAGCTGCGTCGAGACGCTTTGGGAACGAGAATACCCACTGCGCCATACTACCAAGTCCCTGCCTGTGTGTGTATCCTATGAGCACATCACTAAGAGAGAACTTGGGAACCTGGGGTAGATGTCAGGTCTAGGTTGTAAAAGCGGACAGATGTGTGCGGAGAGGACCAGCCTGCCGCGGCACAAATGTCCTGCAAGGCCACACCAAGCTGAAAGCCTTGGAGGCCGCCATACTCCTGGTCGAGTGCGCTCTTACCCCCATAGGTGACGGGAGGCCAGAAAACTTGTAGGCTAGTGAGATGGCCTCGACCAACCACCTAGAAGTCCTGCTGTCGCCGAAGCCCGTTCTTTGGCTAGACCAAAACAACAAAAAACTGATCTGCCTTATGCTACGTGCCAGACTCTGTTGATGCGTAGCTTCCAGTGCTGCGAACTGGACTAGCCGATTAACGCCTTTTTGGCCTACTTCCTGGTACGGAGGAGGACAGAATGCCTGAAGTACTATGGGCCCTGGTGAAGAAGTGGGCACCTTAGGGACATACCCGGCCCTCGGGTAAAGGAATGCCCTAACCATGCCTGGAGCAAATTCCAGGCACAAAACAGAAAGTGCCTGAAGATCCCCGATCCTTTTTAGTGAGGAAATAGCGAGGAGAAAGATGGTCTTGAGCCTGAGCACTTGACCGAACTTCTTCTATGGGTTCAAAGGGGGCATTGTATGAGCCCTCCAGAACCACAGCCAGGTCTCATGAGGGCACCTTAGTGCATGTTTAGCCTCAGGGTGCCACGGAGGAAACGCGTGGCAAGTGGGTGTCTTCCCAATGATTGACCACCCAGAAGGGCGTGGTAAGCAGCTAAGGCCGCCACGTATACCTTCAGAGTGGAGGGAGATAACCCTGCGGAGAATCGCTCCTGCAGAAACTCCAGAACTGTACCAATTGGGCAGTTGACTGGGTCCTGCAGTCGCTTTCCGCACCATGAAGCGAAAAGTTTCCACTTCAAGGCATACTGTTTCCTAGTGGCGGGAGCTCTGGACTGGAGTATAGTCTCAACAACCTCAGTTGAGAGACCAGATGCTAGGAGCTGTGCCCCCTCAGGGGCCATGCCCACAGCTTCCATAACTCCGCCGATTGATGTAGGAGACCACCGATGTGTTGTCTGTGCGGACAAACACATGATGCCCCCTTAAGTTCTGGAAGGAAGTGTGTCAGAGCTCGAAACACGGCCCGCATTCCCCGGCAGTTGATGTGCCAAAAGAGATGATGGCCTTCCCACAGACCCTGGGCAGAGCGGCCACTCATGACCGCTCCCCAGCCCATGAGAGAGGCATCCGTCGTTAGCCTTACGCGACGACAAGGAGCCCCCTATGACGGGCCTTGAGACAGGAACCAAGGTTTCTTCTACATGTCTAAGGCACGTAAGCATCGCCGCGTGACCTTGATCATGCAAAGCGGATTCCCCCCTTTTGCGCTGTTTTGGAGACTTTCATGGCATGAAAGCTCTACTCCACATTCTTTTACATTTTTCCTTTTGTGATCAACAAAACAAAGAAAATCACACAGGTTTGGAACAATATTCCAAGGTGAAGCTGCAATAAAGGTAAATAAGTCATTAACCAATCGCTTAACTGTGCCATAAGCACATAAAAGCACAGTGCACTCGGTAAAAACAGCAATCGTTTTGAAGCACGCTATGGAGAGCTCATTAAGGGAACCAATGAGCTAAATGGTTTCAGAGAGTCTGCAGACTTCTGGAGTCATGTTTGAGATCCAGGCAGGAGCTGAGAGATGGTTTGTGTTTGCATGGCTGAGAGAGCCAGACCCTCTGCCCATCTGTCGAGCTGAACTCCACCGCTTCGGACCAACAGGAGCGGGGCAGAGCACGAGGGGAGAAAACTCAATGTGTGGGAGAGCGATTTGTTTCTGTTAAATAAAAGAAAACAACCGTTTAGAAGGCAAATAAACCTATCATGGATAGAACAAGAGAAACAAAAGACGTCCTTCGTGACGAAAAAACTATGACAAACAAACACGTGCGCTCAGAGGGAAGGAAAAAATCCAACTTGGGTACCCAAATCAGGCAAACTCGAGATTCAATCAATTGCCGCTGTTTGGTGGTCGTTTCATGCCGACTAACTGCTCGCCTCTGCCGGAATAATTGCACCCAGAAGATTAAAGAGGAAAAGTTTCAAATTGGCTGAGGGGAGGGGGACATAAGACAAGATGATGCATTCTGCGTTCCGATTCCTCTTAATGCACCAATCACATGCAACCTGAGCTTGGGGTAATGGCTGGGTCTCATGGGTATCACTGACCGAAATATCCTACACTACCAGTGCAGGGGCCCGTCTCCGAACAGGAACTGAAGTTAATATAGGGGCTCATTTAGCTGCACCGTAAATAAATAGGAGCAGGCATGTTCAAGACTGCTTTCCAATTCATCATTCGCTTTTCATTATTCGGTTTCACCGGCTAGACAGAGAGATCTAGACTTCTAAGAACAGGGCAAGGGTGGAAGAACTTCTAGAAGCCTGACCAATTCCTCGGATAAAGTGTGTAAGTGCGCTCGCATTGAGTATGAGGTGCATTTCTGAGCCCACACAGTGAAATCTGTAACTGTAACCACAGCCTTTCCAGGCTGCAGAGAGTGCTGACCACAAATGGCCTCCGGCAGTCGTTACCGCACACGTCTCTGCAGGTTTTCCCCCACGACCCACCGACCTGTCTTTCTCAGTCTCCATCGCCCAAAGGCCACTATCCTCTCTCTTTCCTTCATTATTCATCCGCAACGTCCTCTGCTCGCATTTCATTCCGCTCCTGAGTCTTACTCAGCGTTAAAACGTGCTCTTTACCTTTCCCTGACCCCTGTCAGTGTTTCCAGCTCTGCTGGCCATGGACGGCCCCAGCCTAGCTCCGCCTAACCCTTCCCGTGTGCGACACGGTCGGCTTGCTTTCCCCAGCTGGCCAGGCTTGAGGTTTTTAATGGAAAGGTTATGGGTGAGGCCGTTCATATCGCACTAACATCAACCAGTGTAACGAACCCTGACAAGGCAAGGTTACAAACCCTGCCATAAACCGCTCCCGCCCTGGACAATCTTCATTAGGCGTACTCCAGTTTACATTTAGAAAATGTTAAAATGAGATGGAACAAATAAACTGTACTTTACATTTGCTGCTGGAAAAGAAAAGAACAGACATTTATAGTAAACATTTGGACTTCCGCCTGAGCCAGCTCATTCTCTCCCTGTAATAGACAAATATCAAAATACAGTATAGACAAGTATCAGATAGATATTTATAACAGAAAAATATCAGTGTTTTCATGAAACAGAGTATAAGTGCAAACAGCCCACCTTGTTAACAGAGGCTCTTTACACTAGCTCCACCCACCAATGTCTGGTTGGCGTAGACAACATTACAAAAGACGCGCATTGTACAAAAAGCTCACTGGCATATCTTTTGACACGATCAACCCGAGTTCGAATCCGCCTTTTGCTGAACTCATTCTTCTCTCTTTTACCATGACATATCTGACAGGCCTTTTTTTGTCCCAATATAAAGTGGCTTCCATTTAAACATGATAGTTTACACTCAATATGTTATGACTGTATGCAGTTTTATAATGTACTACAATTATGAGGTGCAAATATCAGCCATTTTTTGCACTAAGTATAAACAGCATCTACTATTTACACTAATTGCAAAGAAAATTCTGCTATTTTTACAGTGTAAATAGAATCTATCACTATTTGCACTATTTTTTCTATTGCTAATAAAATATGCTATTTTCAATTAGTGTAAATAGCATCTATAGCTGCTGCTGCCTTCATGAAACTAGGGATGCACAATCGCAATCTAGTTTCTGTTATATAATATAACAGCCAATTCATTTTTAGCAGTTTTATTTTTTTAATTTTCATGTGGTACATTATAATGTGATGCCTACATTCACTTTTAGCATTTATTAATTAGAGTTTTTAGAATTTTATTTCTTATTTATTTAGACAATTTGTCATTTTAGTATCGTTATCATTATCAAATTATTTTAGAAAATAATTATCAGGTTATCATTATCGGTATTGGCTTAGAAATTAGACTGTCAATTCCAATTCTAGTCCATATAATGCCATTAATATCAAGCTAGAAAATCATGTTCAATGAGCTGCTGGCTGTAAAAACCATTTGCAGTCCCGTGCCATACTGTACATTAGTGCAAAGCAATAGTAGTAACTTGTGAATGATGAGCAAAGACACTCATGTCTAGTAATCTTCCAAACCAGGGAAACTATTATATACAAAGCTTCAAATGCCAGAATCTGGGCCAGCCAATCCAATCTCTGTAGCTTCATGGAAATGTTTCAAAAACACAAAGCCGCTTGCAGAACTTAATGGTGCTCTAGAGTGACTCCTGTGTCAAAATCGGCTTCAAATAAACACTTGTAAAGCTTAACCTTTGCTCTGGCACAGGCCTGACCTGATCACGCTAGATATATTGACGATTGTAAATTCATAAATGAAGTATCCCGCGGCTGGTAAGCCAAAAATGTCCTTGATTCAAAGCAGAGCAGGAAAATATTCAGAATAAGAATGTCGTTTATCCAAGGAAAATATTCCCTCTAGCATACCTTCCTCTCTCCATCAAGAGAGGTCGTGTCACATTAAGCTTGGCCCGGATTCCCGGTCCATCTAAAAGAATCACATCTGGATGGGCTGAAGGAATAACACAGAGAACATCCCTGCACTGACAGCGTCCTTAAAACAGCGTTTGGGAAAGTCAAATATTTTAGCAAGATCCTTTCCAGTACAATGATCAAAATTAAAACAGTGGGAAGTTTGACCGCAAGCTTTTCCAGGCACCGATATCAAAGGGAAGCGATGACTTACAGGCGGCCCAACTTGGGTGTGGATTGGAACAGCAGCTCCGGCAGGACCTGGAGCCGGTTCCGGTTCAGGCGGCTGTGAGGAAGAGAGGACAGGGGAAGAGCAAGAGTTAGCATGGTCAAAACATCTACAGTCAAGAGCGAAGAAACGTAACGTAAGAATGATCTTATGCAGAGTATAGATCAGTGGGTATGCGCTTGGATAGTTAGATTATCCGAGGCAGAAAGAGAGAGTGAAAACCAGGGAAACAAAGATGGAAAGGTTGTTTGACTTGCACAGCGACATGCAGGCATCTGAATACCTAGATGGATGAGACAACAAGGTAAATGCAAATGACACACGGACAGACCAATCCGTCTTTCTGATTAAAGAAACAAGCCGAGTCAACGTTATTATTAGGATCAGCAGCATCCCGACTGGCCAATCGCTACATCCTGGGGTCAGGAGTAACAGCTGTGCTGGGGCTGATGGGAAACAAATGTACTTCCTCTGAACATGGTCTAGGTTATCTCCAGCAGTGCTCTTTAAAGGCTATTATCACTCACATGAGCCTGGCCAGACTGACTGTGGGCTTTGATAGGATGACCCTTATCACGCAAGTGTGGGTTTTGATGATAGCATGCAGGGTCACAGAGCAAACCAAAGGTATGTGGAGGTACTACAACGTTTATAACTTAGTTCCTTGCTGTAGCCTTCAGGTAGACTCATTCTTGAAGGAAAGAGTTGGACTGTTCAACTGATGAAACTTCCTTCCTGAAAAAGAAAACTCCATAAAACAGTTGTGAATTGTTAAAATTACATGATCTAATACCTTTATACAGTGAGTGCCGTTGTAAAGACTCTATCCCTCACAGCCTTGTTAATTTAAATCATCCGATATAAATTCTATATGGCATCTAACCTGATAAAGGTCTATTGTGCTTTATGAATCTGTGGGTCAGTGACTAGAATTCTATCAATTTATTAACCGAAATTCATAAATACAATTAACACACCTTTTCTAAAGTTATTTTTATATTTTTTTTATTTCTTAATTTGACACTGAAAACTGTAATGGCTGCTGAAAGCACACAAGAATAAAATATATTTTAATAAAAAGTTTAAATGTATTAAAATAGAATACTGTTACATTAAATGGTAATAATATTTCATAATTTTAATGTTCTTACTGTAGTTTGATCAAATAAATTCAGTCTTGGCAAGAAACTTTCAAAAACATTGAACATTTGAATGGTAGTGTATATTTAAAGAAAATAAAAATAAAAAGCATTAGGACACTCACATACATTTATGGTGTAAGGAATTTTTTCCCCATTTGATGGTCACCATATAGATAGTAATTACATTTTTTTCATTTTAACTTTTCTTAAATATTACAATTTTTTTACACACCCTAAAAAAAATCAAGATGAAAAAAAAAAAAATGCATGGTCTAAAAAGTAGATTTTTAAAAGATTTTTCTTTATCGTAGACGCTCTTATTTGTCATTGACCTCAGGGCTTGCCTCAGATTTGACTCTTGTTGAACCTTTTTTTATAATCTATTTTTAAGCACCATGTAAGTCACTATGTCTAGCATGAAAACATTTCTGTTCTTTCTGTTTCCATATCATTAATTCCAGAGCACTTGCTCTCATAGTGGTGTAAGGGAAACAGGTCAATAATTTAGCTCAAAGGGAATCATTTAAGATTTTAAAGGGAACTCCACCATTAATATGCAAGGGAATTAGGACAGAATCACTGTTTTACGGCTGATCACTGAGACGGCCAGCGATTCAGTGAACGAGCCGTATGACATCAATTCTGCAATGGATATTAATATCCAAAAGTATAGTGAAAACACTATTTATTAGCACAGTAACAAGATCGGCAGTTTAAGACATTAACTTGTGAGCACAAAACACAAGATACTTCTCTTTTCCATATAAATAAGGCTTTATTGGATAAATCTAAGACATATAAACTAATCTAACACATGCACACACGCATTCACACAAGTTTTCAGAAAGAGAGAGAGAGGAAATAATTAAAGAGAATGAAAATGTGAAATCCCAAGATTACAGCAATATGTGCCATTGTATAGATCTGAACAACCATCAATCACTTAATTAACCCTCGCACTGAGTTCCTCAATGAGGTTAAAATTTATATTAAATGCACCAGTTCAGCTAGACTCTGGAGGTACTTGCTTTCTGTGTTGCGGGGTTCCCTTTCTTGTCTTGTTGCTGAAAGGGGTTTCCCGAGGTTGCTGGTTGGCTGGAGGTTCAGTCTTGGGAAGCCAGTGATTGGGCGTTGGCTGGCGACGCAGAGCTGTGGTCTGCAGTTGAAGGTTAGACAGCACTCTTCTGGGAGATGCGGCGTTAGGCTTAACTCAGAACACGAAACTCTCAACGGAAAATAAAACAAACTAAAGAAATAGAAATAGATGTAAAGTTTGATGAGACCAGGTGGCGTTTCTTCTCATGGTTTTGGAGGAGATGGTGTGTAAGCCAGAGCACGCTCAAAAGGTAAAGAAGCATGATTTGAAGTGAAAAGTTAAAAGCCGCATGGCTAAAAGCTAGACCCAAAAAGTCAGACCCGCAAAAGCAAAGACCAAAAGCGCGCGCTGGATGGTGTCCTGAGTATTAAACCAGAAGGCGGGGTTTTTACACACACCCAAATGGTGTTTTCGACCAATTGTAGCTCGGGTTGTTGCAATGTTTCTCCTTCCCATTCATATATCAACTGTTATCTCATCATTCACATTACCTGCGTTTTTCCCGCTCTGGTAGATTATGATTTTGGACATGATTTCTATCACGCGGATATGATACATTTGACCAAGAATTGACTGGGATAAACGTTTCAAGCATGAAAATTCAAACTCACACATACCAAGCCTGAATATGACCCCTAGCTCTTCAATAGTTATTACCAATACATACACAATAAATGATTAAAACATGATAGTCCGATGTGTGGGTTACATACATGATATGGAATTATGCATAGAAATGATTAGTTGCACATAAGTCATTTTAGTGTCATTTAGATGCATGGAAAGGCAGTTTCCGTGCCATTCTGTGAATGTATGAAGACCAGAGATTAAAATGTCTGTAAGGAATTTTTGTCTGTCTGTTCTTGTCGTGAAGTGGGTGAAGTCAATTTACGAGGAGCTTGTGATTGTAGTTACTATCGTGTGATAGTCATGCGGTCATCTCTTTTGACAATTATTCTTGATAACTTGCCCCCAAATTGACAATCTCCTTGGAATTGTCAATAAGTGTTCTTTTGTGTTAATGTTGAAACTGTTCTGTGACAGGGTCTTAGGTTTAGGCTTGCTTCAGAGAGGCTGTGGTCTGATTTATGACATCCTGTTGTCTTGGCCTCTGTGGAATTTTTGTGACTCCTCGTGCCTCATCTCGGTTTTGACCAAATCTTAGATTGTCTGATTCGTTCTGATATCCTACATACCCCCCTTCGATCGTCGATGTGTTGAGTTGAAGACATCGGCGAGCGCTGGAGGAACAAAGGCAGAAGAAGCAGACAACCTCAGCAAACAACAAGACACCTCCATGATAGTTACTGTACTGGTGCAGGGCATCGGGTCATTAGGGTACAGGCGGTTTAAGTTCAATTAGTCAATATAGTTTAGTAAATTGAATATGTTTTAGTTCAATTTGGAAATTGTTCTAATTTGGTTCCGTACGTTGCTTCGTCAATCAAATTTTGCGGATAACTTTGTTTGGTTCTTCTAGGTTGTCTTAATTTAAAACGTTTACTGTTAATTTTCTAGTAACATAATTTGCAATGAAATGAATTGACCTATTGTGCATGGAGCTCTCTGGCTTCCATTCGGTTTAGAATTACTGGCGGATATTAGGTGTGGTGAGTCAATCCTAATATCAGACCTTTGACCCTTGCAGGGTGTCTAGGTGTTTCACCTACTAAGGAAAGAGAGGAAGGAATAAGGATAGGTAAAAGAAGAACAAAACAAAGCTGCTGTGGATTTTAATAGCATGGCTTACAACTACTGTTGAGTTAGGATGTCATGTGCAGCTAGTGTGTAATGTACCTTAACTTGGTGTCAGGTGTTCTACCTATTGTGAGGATGGCTGCATGTTTCTTCATGGTGGGCATATGTAACTTTATGTTACGCTAAAATTTGGATATTCTACTTGTGGGAAGAAAATGTTAGTTGAATGTGTTATCAGTAGATGTGGTTACCTCTGGGTGTAGGTAATGTTGTGTGTGTGTTAATGGTGTAGTGTATGTGTGGTCAGATCTGTTTCAGTCTGTGTTGTCTCCCCCCTTTTCTTGTATGTCAGTGAAGACGGGCTCTCTGCATCCTTGGCTTGGATGAGGGCGTGTCCATGATCTAATGTGGGTCAGTCCAGCAAGGCAGGAAGTTTTTTAGCAGACAGTCAGAGCTAGTTTGGCATTGCTGTGTGAAGCTGGGGTGCAAACTTTTTCTCCTATGTTGCATTTCTCTTGTGATGCCTTCTGGTTGTGGCAGACTTTCTGACCTTCTGTGCTTGGGTGGTTGCTGTTGCACAGACAGGAATGTGGTTCTTGGAGTTGATTTGACAGTTTGTTATTGAGCGATGGGTGACTGAGGTGATGTTCTTTGGTACCTCAGAGTTTCATCAACAGTTGGCCGTGAGAGACTTGCTCGTTCTGGGTGGTTGTTGAACAGGTGCTTGTCATCTCTGATGTGGTGTACCAGGTGATCACCGGCCTTCCGTTCTGTCGCTGGTCACAGCGCGCATGACTCAACTTTGTGGTCATCCATGTTCAGCTTTTCTGAAGGAACTCGTTCATTTGTCTCATGACTTGTTCCATGTCGTCTGAGGATAAGCTGTCTTGCTCTTCTGCATACTCAGCACTGTGCATGTCTGAGTGGTGCTGAGGTGGGTTTTGTTGTCGCTTACTCACACGAGTTGCTCTTGGATGAGTCAGGCGATTACCTTTGGACGTCTGGTTAGGTTTCCAGTTGTTCCTATCTTTTGGGTTTCTTGAGAAGCGTGGCTGTTCCCATGGATTTTTCCAGCGGCTGGGCTGAAAGCTGTCGTGGACATGGGGGTCACGTTCTCTGTGCTCTTGGTGTAGGACTCTGGTGTTGTGATGCCACTGGGTGTCATCCAGTGCAACGCTTGAGTCTTTGGTGACAGAGTTCAAGAGTGTGGATGTTTTGTTACCTTTCTTTGAGGCCATCTTCTGCTTGTTGTAGGCCTTCTGTGTTAGGTCACGCAACTGTTGGATGGTCATGGAGCGTGGACAGGCCATGACGCCTAGATGATGGCTGACTCCAGGGTGCAGGTTTCTTAGGAAGAGGCTTTTGAAGTTCACATCCTCTTCAAGGTCAGGTTCGTTGTGTGCACCAAAGTAGGCTTGTCGGAGTCGGTTGTAGTAAGCTTGTGGAACCTCTTGTTCGACCTTCGCTTGTCTCTCCAAAGCAGTTACAGTCCAGTTCAGACTCAGGGTCTGTAAAACCTTTATAATGACCTCACGAAGTAGCTGGTAGCTTGACTTTGTTTGACTGGGCTGTCGATCTAGGAAGTTTCGTACCTCAGGACTTGATGTGGCTCTTAGGAGGTATAACCTGTCTCTGTCAGTCACACGAGGTCTCATTTCCAGATAAAACTCGATATCTTGCAGGTAGGCCTGGATGTCGTGGCCCTCTGCGGAGTTTGGGTTGAAACTGCTGATGTTTTTAGACAGCTTGTTGAGGTCTTTGATGGTCATCCCATGTGCAGCTCCAAGGTCTGCTTGGATGGGAGGTTTTCTTTCGTTGGCAGGAAAGGCTTGTGTGGCGAAGGCAGGTGAGGTTTTGGGTTGTGGCCCTTCGCGCCTTTCATCATATGCCGGTTCTTGGATATGGGACTCTGCTCTGCTCAGCAGTGGTGAGGCTGAGAGATGCTTCTCTTTTCTTGGCTCTTGTTTCAGCTCATAAGCATCTTTGAGTTCTTTTCTGACCATGTAGAGCTCATCGTTGGTATCGTCTAGTTGTTGGGTCAGATTGTCCATTTCAGTTCTATACCTTTCAAGGTGGTCTTTCAGGGTACTGATTTCAACATTCTTGTCTCTGATGTGATTCTTGGCTTTCTCTAGTAGCTGTTCGGCATACTGGAGTCTGTTTACCAGGTTTTTCTGGACAGCCTTTGAATGTTGTTGGTCGAGCTGTGCTGCTGCCAGGGCTGCTTGGAGCTTCATAACTTGTTCCGTTGTTTCCTGCTCCCTCTCGTTGGGTGCTTTGAGTTGATCTTGAACTTTCACTTCCAGCTTGTCTATGCGGCGTTGAGCACGTGTCAGCTCCTCTTGAAGGTGGGTGTTGTGCTTGTCGCTCAGTTTCAGCTGGGTTGTGAAGGCGTAGCTTAGGGAGCTGGTGATTTTGACTAGCTCCTCGTGGTTGTTGTTCTGGCTTGAAGCTTGTGTCAGGAATCTTCTCAGGATTAGGATTATTATTAAAAATAATAACAGTTCAAATGTCTTGGGGGTGAGGCTGTCTGTTTTGCCTCTCAGCCAAGTGTTCACATCTTCCCCATAGGCAATGGGGTTTGCAGTCTGCGGCATTTTGGCACGCCGGGGAGAAGAGAGACTGACACAGATCTGTGTAGAGTAGAAGCCTATGTGTGGTGGGACAACTAAGTGTGGTATCAGTGACTGTGACCCACTAGTGAAGTGTGGTGATGATTGTGTTGGTCTCAGGTGTCTAAGTAGATTAGGGATGCAAAGACTTCGTCACTTCTAACGAGGAATAGGAAAAAGAGAGAAAAAGGTAAAAACAATTCAGTAAAAAAAAACAATTCCTTTTTGGTTGAGAATTTTTTTTTTTTCAATTGAATGTGGTTATTAAGAAGTTAAACAATATTATTAAATCTCTGTTTTTTTAGACAAAAGAATGCAATAATAATGTTGATATCTCTTTTCTTAGTCTGACAGGATTGACACCGTGCACCTTACAGTTTGGCCGCTCACCAGGGAGGCTGCGAAGATAAGTTGAGATAAGTTGTTCAACACTTATCTCTATTAAATCGATCTCAGCGTTGGATGAGACGCTAAAATTTGGATTGCGTTTCCAAAAGTAGGGAGGTTAGGAAGAACAAAGGAAGGGTTGATTACAATCAAATTCATAAGAATAATTCGTCTCCTTCGACAAGATTATGTATTTCATTCACATATGATTGATTGATGGTTCTTACAGGTCCCTACACATGTGAAGAGTAAAGAGGGAAGAAAGCAGGAGGTGACAGGAGAAAAGGGAAGGAGAACTCAGGTGTTTACTCAGTAAACTGAGTGGATCGTGTCCATTAGCAGGCTCTGATGCTGTTATGCTCAACTACGTGTAGAATAGTTGTTGTTCTTAGTTGCTGCAAAACTAATCAAACAAAAATAAAATTTGAGGAAAAGAAAGTTGTCTTTCTAATTTATTTGAACTCGTAGGGAGGGATAACACTGTCTCATATTAGGGCTGGGGTGTGTCGTTCCCAAGCTAGGATCTCCAGAGGAACATGAATGGTAAAGTAAAATTAAAAGTAATAAATGGGCAAAGTAAGTAGAAAGGAAGTTAAATAACGAAGGAAATCAAAATAAAAAAATAATGGCTAAGTGTATAACCACAGGAAGAAGAGGGGTAAAACGCAATAAAATAATGATTAAGTATAAGTCTGAATAGAATTTATTGATAGGTAATAAAATCAATTAGGTAGAATGTTTATTAAACTTTAAAGTTCAAGGCTTATTCGTACCTAAGGTTATTAGGCATAAGAGGGAATTCTAGAAATAATGATCATATGAAATGATCGGAGGGGAATATTTGAATGATTCCAAATAAATTTAATGTTTAATTAAATTTGGATTTGGCACAATTAATAATTGTGAGTCAATATTTCCCTTTCTAGTAGAATAGGATAAAGTGGTAAGAAGTGAGAGAAGGGAGGAATAAGAGAGAGAAAGAGTCCAACAGGTGTATTAGTTTAGATGTTTTAAAGGGTTAAATCACTTTATCGTTGTCCAAACAGACACTGAATTCAACCACTGGATGTTAATGCTAACTGCTAACCTTTGAGGCTAAAGGCTTTAGCATAGACTTCAATGTAAACAACTGTTTCGTTAGCTTAGCCACGTGGGGTTTGTTTACAATATCGTCGATGTGCTGCGCGTGCGCAGTTCAGAGTTGCTTTCGGAAGTAGGTTCAGACTTCCGTGTCATGATCGTAACTATGGCAACCAAAACAAGCTCTAGTGTGCTAGCATGTGAATAGTTGCATTGCATGTACAGTTAAGCATGTTATATGAAATTTCAACACTGTACAAATAACAACACCGTTTTTGGTTGGTTTTGCGATGTGGCGCTTAAACTCTCGTTTCGTTCTGAGTTAGATTTAACTTTATTCAGATAGCAGCTTTGTGCTGCAGAGTTAGGAGAAGCAGTGATAACGATCTCAGCAGATCTTTTAAATCTCTGTGCCAGTTTCTGTGGACACTTAAACAACAGGGTTTCTTCGCTTTTGTTGCAAAGTTAATATTCACTTACACGCTGTGTTAAGCGAAATTAAATTTACTTTGTGAAAAGACACAGGCAGACAAACATTATCTCGTTATGTTTAACTCAGGGAATCGAATAGCATGACATAACAATGGGACACGCATTGAAATCAAACTATGAATAATAAGGCGTTGATAAGAAGATTGAGGAACACGCTCAAAACTATTCTTTATCCACCTATATTTATTTCCCTTTTAACTACTGCAGTTTAGCTCTGTTCAGCTAACGGTGACTGAGATTCAGGGAGAATAGCGATTGAAAAACACTGGGACATGCAATGAAATCAATTCAGCTATAAACAAGGCATTACAAAAATGAGGAACGCGCTCAACTTCTACCTTATTGTACGATCTCAGATGTTAACTTGAAGTTACACTTACTGCCGTTTAACAATGAAGAGTCGGACTCGAGCTACAGCCTTCTCTGCATTCAAGCGGTCACGCGCTGCTTACGTCACACACACACAACACACACACACACACCCCCATCGCACGACACGCTTTCCTATTTCATCCGCAGCAATTTAATATGAATAACTTGGCTTTTTGCTCACAATTTAGGTTAATCTGCCCCGCAATTCTCCACCAATTACTGTAAGGGAATCAGGTCAATAATTTAGCTCAAAGGGAATCATTTAAGATTTTAAAGGGAACTCCACCATTAATATGTAAGGGAATTAGGACAGAATCACTGTTTTAAGGCTGATCACTGAGACGGCCAGCGAGTCAGTGAAGGAGTCGTATGACATCAATTCTGCAATGGATATCTATATCCAAAATATAGTGAAAACACTATTAATTAGCACTGTAACAAGATCGGCAGTTTAAGACATTAACTTGTGAGCACAAAACACAAGATACTTCTCTTTTCCATATAAATAAGGCTTTATTGGATAAATCTAAGACATATAAACTAATCTAACACATGAACACACGCATTCACACAAGTTTTCAGAAAGAGAGAGAGAGGAAATAATTAGAGAGAATGAAAATGTGAAATCCCAAGATTACAGCAATATGTGCCATTGTATAGATCTGAACAACCATCAATCACTTAATTAACCCTCGCACTGAGTTCCTCAATGAGGTTAAAATTTAGATTAACTGCACCAGTTCAGTTTAGAAATCTGGAGGTACTTGCTTTCTGTGTTGCGGGGTTCCCTTTCTTGTCTGGTTGCTGAAAGGGGTTTCCCGAGGTTGCTGGTTGGCTGGAGGTTCAGTCTTGGGAAGCCAGTGATTGGGCGTTGGCTGGCGACGCGGAGCTGTGGTCTGCAGTTGAAGGGTAGACAGCACTCTTCGGAGATGTGGCGTTCGGCTTAACTCAGAACACGAAATTCTCAACGGAAAATAAAATAAACTAATGAAATAGAAATAGAAGTAAAGTTTGATGAGACCAGGTGGCGTTTCTCCTCATGGTTTTGGAGGAGATGGCGTGTAAGTCAGAGCACGCTCAAAATTAAAGAAGCATGACTAGGAGTGAAAAGCTAAAAGCCGCATGGCTAAAAGCTAGACACAAAAAGTCAGACCCGCAAAAAGGCAAAAGACCAAAAAGCGCGCGCTTTGATGGTGTCCTGAGTATTTAAACCAGGCTGTTTAACACACCCAAATGGTGTTTCGACCAATTGTAGCTCGGGGTGTTGCAATGTTTCTCCTTCCCATTCATAAATCATCTGTTATCTCATCATTCACATGACCTGCTTTTTTCCCGCTCTGGTAGAGTATGATTTTTGACATGATTTCTATCACGAGGATATGATACATTTGACCAAGAATTGACTGGGAGAAACGTTTCAAGCATGAAAATTCAAACTCACACATACCAAGCATGAATATGACCCCTTAAGCTCTTCAATAGTTATTAACAATACATACACAATAAATGATTAAAACATGATGGTTAAACATGTGGGTTAGATACATAATATGGAGTTATGCATAGCAA
This sequence comes from Sinocyclocheilus anophthalmus, assembly GCA_018155175.1. Taxonomy (NCBI): domain Eukaryota; kingdom Metazoa; phylum Chordata; class Actinopteri; order Cypriniformes; family Cyprinidae; genus Sinocyclocheilus; species Sinocyclocheilus anophthalmus. Next base: position 854,792 of record JADLZN010008040.1, read on the forward strand.
TTATTAGCTGGTCACCAGTCCTTTTAGTGTCATTTAGGTGCATGGAAAGGCAGTTTCCGTGCCATTCTGTGAATGTATGAAGACCAGAGATGTTAAAATGTCTGTAAGGAATTTTAGTCTCTCTGTTCTTGTCGTAAAGTGGGGGAAGTCAATTTACGAGGAGCTTGTGACTGTAGTTACTATCGTGTGATAGTCATGCGGTCATCTCTTTTGACCATTATTCTTGATAACTTGCCCCAAAATTTTACAATCTCCTTGGACTTGTCAATGTGTTCTTTTGTGTTAATGTTGAAAACTGTTCTGTGACAGGGTCTTAGGTTTAGGCTTGCTTCAGAGAGGTTAGGGTCTGATTTATGACATCCTGTGTTTTGGGCCTCTTGTGGAATTTTGGGCTCCTCATTTTTCAACCATGTTTTGACCAAATCTTAGTTTGTCTGATTCGGTCTGATATCCTACAGTGGGGTCAAGCTATTTATATGTCTGCTGGGTTACAACAACAACAAAAAGTCACACTTGGGTGTCAGATGGAGGGAATGCAAGTGAACGCACTGGCCGTCTCTCCGTTGAGAGCGGGTCATTGAGCTAAACGCTGTGAAATTCCAAATACGAGTGACACAATGAGGAATGTAGATCTTAAGATCCAGATAAACCAGACCCACAAAACCACCACAGAGACAGATTCTTCAGAGGTGGTAAACAGACTCTCGATGACGGCTGCTGATTTTGATGCACGTTCGTAACTAACATGTGGTGGCAGCTGCCAACAGACTCGGTTAAACGCAGTCAGAACAGTGCAAACATTTACAAGGAATGAAACGCACTGAGACATCTACACATCAACAAACTCAAGGATGCTAACACAGGCAAACCACAGTCCAGACATTCTTTAACCTTGTCCAACGGCAGTAATAGCTAGCATGTTTGGTCTGACCCTATGGTCAATTTCACTGGGAAGTGTTAAGATTCTCACCAGAAAAGAGCAAATGGCTGCGCTCCAGATGTCAGGGGGCAAACGAGCACGTAAACCCGCTGGACTTGAAACGAAAGTTATGGAGGTCACCTTCAAATTCTCAAAGTTCTTTTCGCTTTTGTGAAGATGTTTTAGATTAAAACTGACAAGGTCAATGTGTTGCTCGTAAACAGCTACAAATTCTTTTTTCCAAAGCGCACATAGAGAAACATGTGGAATATGTATCACAACAGCATGCGAGTTCAATCATTTCTTCTATTTGATACTTACATTCTCTCAAGCTGTTTGAGATCCTGAAATGCTCCTCTTTCGATCACACTTATTTGATTGTTCTCCAGATGTCTGTGGAGGGGGGGAAAAATAACTTCATTATCCAATCAACTCAGGCGATTCAACTTCAACTGACATTGATTAGGTCTCTTGAATGATTGAAATGGCAGTTGAAAGAGTACTAGAGGACCTCGTGACTTCGCTTTGTCACAACAGTGCAAGATAAGCATGCAGGCTTTCCTCATGAAAACCAGAGCAGATTTCTCTCTGATTTTATGAAGTGTGCTGTTGCCTCAGCAGACCCTCATTCGTGTCCAGCATGCTTGTGACGGCATACCGGAGGGTATTTTCAGAGCTCTCCTCTATTCTGAAGACTTTGTCATATTTCAGGGCCCTTAAAATTTTCCAGATGCATTACAAAGACAGCACATCTCCATAGCTATTTCTTGTTTATGTTTGAGTCTCTTTGAATCAGGGCAAACGCGCAGTGACACGCATTGGACGCACACAGCCACTAAATTACATTCGGCACCGGATAATACAAGCAATCCTCCAAAAAGAGAGACAATCCTGAAGCAAAGTGCCTCTAAAGTGGACTTCCGCTTTCTGGGGTTATGAATGATGTTTTTAAAGCAAATGTTTAGACACGCAACTGTTTTTACAGTCATAATCCATGCTTTGTCATATCATTCTGTCAGGAAGAGATGAGACATTTGGCTAAGTCAAAGGCTTTTTTACGAATGCCGCAGCTTTAAGGCACAATCCAGCATGGCAGGCCAAAAACACAAGCGATCCCACAGGACGAGCCTAAATTGATTTGTTTGTGATAATTGCATTCTTCACTGATAACAAACATATCATATAGTCTGCATCTATCATAAATCTGTGCCTGAGTAACTATCCGGCTCATTCTTACAAATGGGGGATCAACCCCTCCGTGGTTTATGTATTCGCATTAAACGTAATCCCTTTCGATCCCGACCAGATGGGTTTTGGTGTGTGCTGAAGAATAATAACGGTTCTTCTTCTTCATTTTTCACCATCTCTCCCTCTTTCTGTTCTTTGTCTTTCTCGTCTTTATAGAAATGTTTTGAAGTTTTGCATAGAAACATATGGCACACAGGAAAAACACCTATGCTTTCACAGGGGCTGACAAGAAGAGTAGAAGACCTCTCTATTGAAAGGGTGAGGCAGCACACATGGTATTGCTGGAACAGTCTTTGTTATTCTTGCCTTAAGCGTTAACCAAGTGCTGGTTTATAGGAAAGTCCCAGGTCAGTGCAGACGGTGCTTCCCTCAGGACCTTTGAATGAGAAAGATCTATGTCCCAAAGTAAGGTCAATCTTTAACTGTAATATTTAATTATTGTTAATTTATTAGGAAACAAAAATATAATAATAATCATTACTTTTAAACAAAACTGATCAGTGCTTATGAATGTTTAAAACACATTTGTCAATCAAAAGTCAAATGGTGCAACCAAAATTCAGACACATGCAGGAGTGTAAAAAATAAATAGGAAATTATATCAGAGGGCCCATGCAGACCCTCATAATTGTGTATCAAAGTCGTAAATTATGGCCATGTTATGACAAGGCAAGGTTAGTTCCAGTTGTAAAATGTCAATTGGTGTAACTCTCCAAAACCCTTTTTATCCTTATGACTTAATAATTCGATATGTTACATTTTTAAATTTTTATTTCCTTATTTTATTTATTAATTTCTTGAATTAGAAATAAATACAGCCAAATGGCACTTCTCTGAGGACTTTTGAGTGATAAATACTTTGGTCCCAATATTATCCTAACTTTGTCCCAGTTCTTTAGTATTTTATTATTATTAGAATTAATCCAAATTAATTTATTTCTTTGCAAAAATACTTCCATAAATAAGAATAATAGTAATGGTTTAAAAAACATTTGTCTGCCAATCGAAGTCATGTGTTGCAACAAACATGCAGAAAATAAATAAATAAATAAAACAGGAAGTGATTTCATAGAGAGAACCCCTACAGAGCCTCATAACTGTATCTTAAAGCCATTAAAATTTCAGGTTGTAAAATACCATATGATGTAAAATGTCATTTGAACCTACATTTAAAATCTTTTTTGAAACTAATAAATTACAGTGCAGCTTAAACTTCTTTTTAGCGTGGGAAAAGTCTATGTTTCAGAGTGAAGCACAAGCGTGGGAGAGTGCATAGGTGTGATTGGATGCTTGTCCCGAGCTATCAGACAGAGGGGATCACGGCACAAGCCTTCCAGAGAGATAAGGGGTGCCGAGGCTGTTCACAGGGCCCAGGAAGAGGTTTCTTTTGGTGCACGCCATGACCGTTAATCATAAACCACCTTAAACTGCCTCGTGCTGCCCGCAAGCCACTGCCTCTGCTTACGACTGCTCTCTTGGGCGTTTATTTTACTCCTCTTTTTCACTTGTTTATTTTTATCTCCATTCCACTCTCTTTACAGGCTCTCGATCAGGAAGAAAACAGCACAGAGAAATATATGATTACAGTCATTAAGCTGAAAGAACACTTTCTCCAGAGAAGCCCAACTTCCTAGATCACCACTGCCCTGTGCCTCTCCGAGCAACCGTCCGTCATTTACAGTATTTATTCTAAAAGTTAAAGTTTCTGTAATGGAATATATTGTCACATATTCTTCAAACTTCAGAACAAGTTTGAAGATTGACTGCATCTAAGGCGATGACTTCATGAGAGGTTCAGTCACAGGGTCATATTAAATGTGTTGGATTTACTCAGCTTAAATGTCAGTTTGTTTTAATATGACTTGTGCCGTAATCCTCCCGGCTTTCAGCCTCGAACCCTTTGATGGCTTTGACTGTAAAGACAACACGGAAGAGGAGGGGAACTTGGGAGTTAAAGGAAGGATTAACCGTAAGAGCGAGAGATACAGAGTGACATCTTACAGCACGCGCAGGTTCTTGAGGCCAGAGAAGTCCACTTTGGTGATCCGGGTGATGTTATTCCGGTCCAGATCCCTGGAAAGAAAAAAAAAAGGGAGAGGGATTGAGAAAAGAGTTAAAAGCTTTTCATTTCACTTATGCTTTCAAACATGATTTTTCAAGTCTCAGCTCACAGCAGAGTCAGTAAACAGAGAATTTAAATTCAGAGGCTCCCTGGCAGTGCCTCAACGGCCCCGACTCGCACCAGATGCCCGCGGGGCAACGCTGTTCAAAGCTGGCATCTGCCAGGGAGCATTAGTGCCATGCTGTGGAATACTGAGTCTGAGAAGCCGAATGCCTCGCATTCACTGTGCTGGAGGCGACTCCCTTTCAGCATGCTGCTATTAAACATTTCCATGCACACGCTCTCATGCACAGCTCAGGGTCACGTCAGCATACACCTGCCCTTTTCTGTTCTACATGTACAATTACTCTATACAATACAATTCTTTTCTTAATATGTTTAACTGGGTCAAAGTCCCTTTGTTTACTCAACAGCCATAAATTGCAATGTCTCCGGGCAGTTATTTCGGGCATGCAACACCGAGTCTGATCCACTTGAATGGGGAAATCCTGAAATCCCAAAAACTGCTTGTCATACTCTCATTTAAATGCCATGTTTCAAATCAGTAACAAAATTTGATGTGAGTTACGCCATAAATTTTGTTTCCTATGCTTTAAATAGTGTTACAAAAGCTTATATTTCAGGCTGGTCTGGCCAATGCGCATGTGCAGTCCTAAGCTTACACCTCAGGACACTAACTGTTTCTATCATGGACTGTAAATAAAGATGGACGACGCATCTCCACTTTCCTCCATTTTAGAAAAGTGAAGCCAAAACATCCCAGTATGGCCGCTGTCATCTTGAGCCAATAACGTCATTTGGAGCCAGAGTCTGCACGGAAGAGATTCATTTGGAGCATGAGTCTGCGTGGTAGATTCGTTTGGAGCCTGAGTCTGCTCAGTAGTGATTCATTTGGAGCCAGAGTCTGCGCAGTAGAGATTCGTTTGGAGCCCGGGTCTGTGCAGTTGTGATTCATTTGGAGCCTGAGTCTGCGCAGTAGTGATTCATTTGGAGCCAGAGTCTGCTCAGTAGTGATTCATTTGGAACCTGAGTCTGTACAGTAGTAATTCATTTGGAGCCCAAGTCTGCGCAGTAGTGATTCGTTTGGAGTCAGAGTCTGAGCAGTAGTGAGTCATTTGGAGCCCGGGTCTGAGCGGTAGTGATTCATTTGGAGCCCGAGTCTGCGCAGTAGTGATTCATTTGGAGCCCGAGTCTGCACAGTAGTGATTCATTTGGAGCAAGAGTCTGCGCAGTAGTGATTCATTTGGAGTCAGAGTCTGCGCAGTATTGATTCATTTGGAGCCCGTGTCTGCACAGTACTGATTCAATTGGAGCTTGAGTCTGCACGGTAGTGATTCATTTGGAGCCCGTGTCTACGCAGTAGGGATTATGAGCTGGAGCAGCAGTATCAAAGTCCCGCCCAAACTCCCGCAGACCCAATCACAAGCTCACAACCATGATACCACACCCCATTTTTATAGCATCAAATAACTAATTAAAAGCTAACGTTTTAGAAAAATTAACACTTGAACATACATCAGCGCAATAAGAGCTACCTAAAATGACAGAAACCACCTTTGGGAAATTTTTTTTTTGAAGTGTAAGTTGATTTTTTTTTTGGCTTACGTTCCATTTGTTTAAATGAAGAGGGCAGGGTTTGTGATCTATACTGAAGCCAGCCACCAAATGGCGATCGAAATGTTTTGGATTCGCTTTTTTCATGACGTGTACGGCACACTTGGTTTCATTGTAAAAAGTGATTGCAGCGATTGGTTATCACAACTTTAAATTCAACAACAAAATAAGTAATAATGTGTTCTTTCATGCTTGACTTAAAATTATAAGTTTAGTTAACTTTAGTTTAGTTAAGTTGGATTAATAGGTCATCTCAACACATTATAAGTTGTTATAACTAACTGCAGCAACATTTTTCACAGTGCAATCAGAGCTAAAGTGACACCATTGCCTCTTTTAAAAAAAAAATTTTAAAAAAAAAAAAAAAAATAAATTTGAAGGTTTTTTTTGAAAAAAAAAAAGACAGCTAAAGTCTGAAAAAATGTCTGAGAAATGATATTTTGTTCTGCATGTAAGCAAAGCGAATGGGAAGATGGGAATAAACTTCTTGAGAAAGACAGACTGCATGGAAACATTTTTGTTTGGAAAACGTCTCCTCTTGCATCTGAATGAATTATATATTGCCAAACTAAGTATTTCTCCACTCTAGTCAATACTTTACCCATCCCAGACTGATTTATCAGTTGTTTCAAGCGTGTCTCAAATTGTATACATTCACTGAAATTAGTATACATGCCAATGGACTTCCTCTGTGGGCGCTGTTTACTGGAGCCCCGCCACACTGAAAAGATTAACGCTGAGAAATATACAGTGACATATAATGACACACTCCTACACATACGCACTAACATCAGCTGTCTCAGTGTGTTTCACATAATATACATAAACATTTATAAATCTGATTTAAAGGCATATTGGATTTCAAAAGACTTCCCCAGAACCACAAAACGCACATAAAGCAGACTAATATGAGCCATATAGGAAACATATTACAGGGGACAGGCCATTTACAGACCCCGGATTCCATAACAATGATCCTCTCCCAGACGTCGGCTGTGTTACAAAACCTAGGCAACATTATTGTGTGTAGAAAGATGATGCTGTCTATGCAAGTAGCACACTTGGTTTTGAGACATAGCCATTATCTGCTATGAAAACCAACAATGACAGCATCTTTCACACCCACTTTTTAGCATACAGATATAGAAAAAGGTGAATTACCTGAATCGGCAAAGATGTTCATCAAAAATATTCCCAAAAATGTTGTCCCAACTGGCCTAGGGTTGTCTGAACAACTGCTGATTAAGCATGTTAAGAGTTTGAGTGCTCCCACCATGCACTGCAGCGTGAATAAATCAAGTCATTACTGTTATTATTGCTTTACTTTTTGCTGACTTCTTTATGGTGTTGTTTTTGTTGTTGTTTTCATCATCACTTATTAGTTGTGTGGTAATGTAAAGACCTTATTTCACTTAAAAGTGTTTGTTGATTGTCTGTGTTATTGAGGTACACTATTATTCAAAAGTTCTGTTTTTTTTTTTTAAGCAAGGATGCATTCAATTGATCAAAAGACAGTAAACTAAATTTGAATGTTATAAAAAGATTTATATTTCCAAGCTGTTTGTTTGAACTTTCTATTCAAAAAATCCTGAAAAAAGGTGTATGGTTTCCACAAAAATATTAAGTAGCACAACTGTTTTCATCATTGATAGTACACTCTAAAAAATGCTGGGTTGTTTTAACCCAATGTTGGGTCAAATATGGACTAACCCAACTGTTGGGTTAAATTTTGGTTACATTTTTAAATTAGCTTTTTAACCCAACAGTTGGGTTAGGCCATATTTGACCCAACATTGGGTTGAAACAACCCAGCATTTCTTAGAGTGTAATAAAAAAGTTTCTCAAGCAGCAAATCGGCATATTAGAAAAAATTCTGAAGGACTGAAGACTGGAGTAATGATGCTGAAAATTCAGCTTTGCATCACAGGAATAAATTGCATTTTAAAATATATTAAAATAGAAATTAGTTATTTTTAATGGTAATAATAATTTAAAAAAATGACAGTTTTTACTGTATTTTGATGAAATAAAAGCAGCTTTGGTGAGCATAAGAGACTTCAGCAGTGTGTTTAAGAGATGTTTTTACATATGCGGCTTTTGTATAAAATGACTGCATCTTTTATTTACAAAATAGAGTTAGGACTGATCGGTTCTGATGAGTTCTCCCTGACTCACTGGTCTAGTTAAAGCAGTCGACAGACTTTATGAAGGTTGAAAGTTTCAGTTCCTATTACTTACAATTGCATTGAAAGAAAATTACCAGTACAAAGTTTCTCCTGCATTGAACTCAAAAATCTTAATGCATCATGTTCCCTTGATCTTTTAACTTCTCCACAATTCTATATAAACACAGTGCTCCCACAAATTCTCCCTCTCCCAGTCTCTCCACGTCACTCTCTTTCCGTTTTCACATGCCCTAATCTCCCAGTAGTTCTCTCTTCTGTAGTTTTCTCGTCTTGTATCCTCTCACCTGCTTGCAATGTAATCCCACTAATAACACCGCACATTTCCTCCCCTCTCTCTATATCCTTCACTTCAATCCTCACCGTGTCAGCTTTTTACAGTACGTGTTAACAACCCAGGGAGCTAACTAAGTCCTGCTTCCTCTAGAAATGTAATCAAACCTCCGGTCACACTGACAAGGTGGAGTTCACAGATATGGCAGCCCCCTACTGGCTATTGTTTGTTTTAATTTGTTGAGGGGATAAGGTGCCCATTCAAATGGCAGGTGTTCCATACTAACAATACGCCCCCTCTGGGGCCCACCCCACCCACGCACGCCGTTAAGCCACTCAACCCGACTCATCCAAGTCATAAGCCAGCAGAATACTCTGGTAAAGTGTGCTTCTCAGGATGGCACCGGACAAAGGCTGGAGGATATTTTGATTGCATCGTGCCGCAATTGCAACACTGCAGACGACCGAGGTGCCCTAAGACCTCAAAGCTGAGCGTGAAAAATATGCATGAAAACAAGAGTTGCTTTTTCTGTTCCCATACGATACCTCTCAATGCGTTTCCTGTCGTAATCTTCTGTTATTTTCCTCAAAGCCACGCTAGTCTAGTCCTCAGAAGCTGATAGGTATGCTCCATTTCCTCTTGAAAATGCTGTTTGGAATCTTAAATGAGTTCTTCCTTTGGTTTGGATGCCTTAGATGGCTGTTTTTTATTACTTGTGTCCAACAATACCAACACATTAATATTCTCCTCATAAGATGCACAAGATATTATCAGGACATATAGACACATCAATAAGAATACATTTTGTTCTCATGTCTATTGATTAATTACAACTAAACACCTTTGATATAAGCACAGATAAAGCACAACATGAGATTATGCTTGTCCTGTGCATTTAAATTAACAGGTTCGCTGTCATAACTGTCAAAGTGATTTCTGCCACCTATTAATCTTCATTAAATGCCTGCATTAATTATCATTTCTCCTTCACTGAGGTAATTCACTGAGGCATCTGTATGCCACTGAAAATTATAAGGCAGATGCTAAGCGCAAGACACAGGACAGGGAAATTTTAATAACTTTAATATGAACAGGGTGCAATTATTTTGTGCATTACAAATGGGTAGATGCCTCATTGCGTCCTCCTCGCTCTGCCATAACAGAGCTCTTTCCTATTCCTAGTTTTCTGGAAGTTCGCCCGCCGAAACAGTTGTGCATTTGAACTTGTGCGAGATCAAATTTGAGAGGGGGGGGGGTATTACAGCTCTTTCATCTCCCATGAGCCATGCAGTCAGCAGCCATGTGGCTACCACACATTTCTGGACACATGCAGTCCTGTCCAAGAATTCCTGAGGTGTACCTCCCAACATATTACTACCACCTCAAAAGCTCTTAACAATCCCATATTCCCTGAAATCGTCACAGTGCTCCATACACAACTTTTTCTTTTTTACCACCAAAACTCTGCATAGCCAAAACCACAAAAATGCAATCTTCTATTTTTGATTGCCTGGCATGGCTGGTGATGACTGTTAATTGTCTTTGGTAAATGCTTTTTTTGTGATTAAAACAGAATATCGTCTGTTGGATTGGAGTTGGATTGGCTTTGCATGAGGATAAAGGCCAACTCATCACTGGAGTTTCGGCATGAAGGCAGTGAAAATGAAGCAGCCGGTGCGTCTTTTCCTCTTCATTGTTTATGAGCAATGTTGGCAGTTTCCATCTCAGGGAGAATTTCATTTAGTAAATATTTTCATTACCGCCATGTCTGGATGCGAAGGATGCTCACTTCACACTAAGCAGAGTGGACAAAAATGAATTATTTCTTATTTCTTTTTTTGAGCGTTTACCCCTTGGATGGTTTATTTTCAAACCCTGACAGCTAATAGCGCAGATGGCCTGGTGTTCTTGCACAGTATATGACTTCTTAAATTACTAGAGTAACGCTTGACTGAGAGGTGACAAGGGCATCTTCAACACGTCTGTGTGAAAGTCAATATCACAGCCAGGCTACAAAAGGCTCATCAATAACACAAGTCTCATCTTGGACTCCGGGGGTAACCAAGGATACCCTCCCACCAACTTTCCGTAAATGTCATTACCGGGAAGAACAGTCAAAAAAATGAGTGTCCCGGCTAACCATATCGAACAACAGCCTCTGTACCAGGCCACCATGGGTTTATTTATTTGGCTTTGTGGCGCTCTGTTTCCACTAAGTTTCCTGTATAAATTTCTCCAAAAAGATTGTTTTTTTCTTGTATTGTAACTTATGTTTGACAGGGAAGAGTTTACTTTGAAGTCATTACGTCCCAGGCTAAAATTTTAATCAAGCTACTGTTTCAAAAGTTAGTTAGCTACACTATGAACCACAAATTAAATGTATAGCGAACAGCTCGAAATATGTAAGAAGACAATATCTTCAATATTTCAGATTTACAAACAATAAAACTAGAAAAATAATTTTTAAACATTTACATGAACCATCTGAACAAAATGATTCACTAAATGAATCAAACACCCCAAAACATAAAACAGTTAAAGAGCACATTTTCACATGGCTGCAAAACACAATGTCTTAAAAACACACATGTACCGTTGTGTTTTTTTCACACTACATCACTATTTGTGAGACTTCTGAAAGAATTCACTTAATAGCATAACTAGGCTACTTTTACTCCCCAACACTTCATTAGAGTCCTCTTTCTTTCTGCCTACCGAAAACCTAGCAAAACCCTCATCAAATCATTCAGAAACTCTGGTTTGAATCCGTTGTTTACTGCTTGTTAGCTGCAACCAAGTGTTTGAGTTCGTGATACTTACATCACAGTAATGAAATCATAAAACCACACGTGGTTTTATTCATATTTGTTAGCTTAGGATAAACACTGTCATTTCAAGCTACACTCAGCCACAACTAACAAGATGTACTGATGAGAATAACGAAGCCCTTGATGTGTTGCTTTGGTGACAAAGCCCGCAAAACAAGAGCCCTCATAAATGTGAAACGGCCCGGAGGCGTGCACATTATCGAATCCAGCCTTCCATTAAAGTATGACACAAGCTTGGAAGATTCACAGACTTCTGGGTCCCTGACATTCGGAGTGACCTCTTCGAGACTTTTGTGACGAGAGGTCTGTTGGCTCCCAGACTCACCAAAGACAGCACTTTGATGTACTGCCTGAAATGAGGCACATTAAATGTTTTCCGTGCATGAAAACGATTTTTTTTCTAAAGTTGGGTGGCGAATCTTTCCCCGAAATCTTTGCCCACAAACAGTGCCGGCAGCTGTCTGGCAGACTGCAGTGTGTGAATGCTCACCGAGCGAGAGACTTCACATATGCTCCTCATATGCCCACTGAGGTCAGCAGGGCACCGGAGACCACAAACCCACCTCCTGATTCGCTCCAACACCAACACAACAAACACACACACTATCCCGCTGACTGACTCCTTGCGATAATAAAAAAACTGACATGCAGCATAAGCAAACGCTGACAAACGGATATGCAATCGAGGGCGGAGCTAGCAGTTGGGAAAGCAGGAGTTGGCGGTTTCACACCGAAACTTCATTAAGACACCCAGAGTGTGATGAGAGGAAGGGAATGCTGTCATTCTCTCCTGATCCAGCAGACCAAACACGCTATGGCTGCCACAAAGTGCCACATTGTTCCTGAAGTGTTAACTGCGAGTGGGCCTAAGACTCCGGCGGAGAGAATTTGCTATTAAACGCTACAAAGTGTGTGTGTAACTGGTGCAAATTAGAGCGAGAGAGATGAAAGAGTGTGAGAGAGCGTGTGTGAGTGACTGAAAGGGGATATTACAGTTGCGACAGGAGCTACTAATGAGCACAAAATCATATGAGCTGTCAAAGAAAGAAAAGCCTTTCAAATAAATGCACATTTATTACAGGGAAATGTGCCTGAACTCTGGAATTGTGGGTAACTAGGCCTTGCTTAGGGCAGAGGTGCAGTCATTACAGTTAAATCAACACTCCAGGGTGCTCTGGGAAACCTGGTGGCGTGTTAATCGTACCCAGGAGACGTGGAGACGGGTGCTTCTGGACTTTGAGCGGTCTTGAAAACTGCTAATTTACAGATGCCGTAGCTTGGTGCAAAACATTGGATGAATTGCTTGGTTTTCAATGAATAAAATCGGTTATAAGAATATGCAAAGTCATTAACCAAATGCTATGCACACCATGAAAGACTTGCATCTGTCTCTAGTTTAAGCAAGACTAAACCTAACATGGTATATTTTAAAACAAATCCAATACACAGAGGGTTCTTGACACTTATTTATTTTTCTCTCCACATGAAAAATTCCACTGAAAAGCCCTTTAGGGGTTAAAGGTTGGAAGGTTCAACCAGACCTCTGGCCACTGAACAGACTGGAAGCCTTTCCTATCAGATCCCCCCAAAAATATTATATTATACCAGATGGTTGTGATACTTATCATGGCTTATCACGACAGAAGTGCCGCAGGTGGAAACAAGGAAATTAAGGATATTTTCACAGTGAAATTCACAGAAGTAATCTAAACACATAAGAGAGTCGGTGTTCAGCTGCAGTGCGCCCCTCAATGGACTTGTGGTTCCCCAACTTCCCCAGCTAGTACAGCCAAGGTACATACACACACTCACACCATATGTCCAATAATCAATGTTTGTGTAAACTCATTATACTGGATGAAAGAATCAGATGCAATGCTGTTCAACATTCAGATGTGGACACAATATCTCAAGCCTCATTTAGAACATTCTGGATAGAATCAATGAAATGTGATGCTTCTCAACTCCAAACGTTTCAAACTTTCAATACAAAACGCTGAACGAAAACTCTTCATGCATTAGACAGTTTATAACAGACACGGAATTCATGCAATTTTAAAGAAAACTTCAAACTTGAAGTACTTAAAATTGATTTATATTTTATATCCTCTAATAACATGACACTGAGCACATCCCATACTGATTTTAAAATAAATGTCTGTTTGTTTGTTTTTTTAACCTCTGCTTTAAATCTATATTTCACTCTAAGAACTAAACTAAACTGCTTTAACAGCTCCAGCAATAATGTTTAAAGAGGAAACCTGATCATCTGGGCACATTTTAACACATCTTATTAAGAAAAACTATAGTAATATTTTACAATAGTGCCCATTACACAAAATACTATTTAATCCCACTGGTAACATTTGTGACCTACATTCACTTAATGATCTGTTGAGTTACTGATGTGAAGTGAGTTGTGCAGCTATAAATGGAGTTCAGAGATGATCAGAGCGGATTCATTCCAGTTTGTCCATCTGAGAGATGATGTCTTTTAAAGAGCTTATTATTGATGCATTATTAAATCTGCTCTATCTCTCAGTATATGTAAACATAGCATCAACAACAGGGAAACCCAGAACACCGTTTTGATGGTTTAAGTCAAATTATCAAATTGTAGATTTCAAAGTATAATTGCAAGTCAAATAAATGCATTGCTTTTTGAATTAGCATTCTATTTTCAGCACATTTGCTTGTTCGATAAATAAATAAATATTGTGACCTTTATCCTTGCAACTGCGATTTTATATATATCCTTTTTATAAAATAGCTCCATCTTTTATATTTATATAATTTTAGTACAAACCATGCAGCTTGACTGGTATCCATTAAGTGAAAATAGGTTTGCTTAACTTGCAATTATTATTATTTTTATTTTTTATTAAATTAATACTTTAGTGTGCAATAATAGTACCATTCAATAGGCTACGTGTAACATGGACACTATGTTACAAGTGAACAACAGCTGTAAAAAGAAGAAAAAACTTTCTCTGCATCTCCTGCTCACAGAGGTACGCGCCGCTGTCGTTATATTATCGGTGTACACAAATAACGCGATAATAGGCGTACTTACAGTCTCTCGGCATTCCTCGGGATTCCCCTGGGCACCGTCCTGAAGCCTTGACCCTGGCAATCCACATGAGAGCCCGAACAACTGCACTTATGCGGGCATCCATTCACAGCACAGCACAGCAGCCCGCACAGCACAGCCACTGTCCCCCAATACTTCACCCACCGCATCATAAATCCTCTGATGCTGATAGCAGCCCAATAACAATAGTGGAAAAAAAATCAAAACCAACTAAATAAACTAATGCGTATGCAATATGAAAAACTAAAAATGTATCCGCGTCTTGTTACATCCAGACAATTAAATCCCCTGCGCAAAAAAAAAAAAAAACTACAGGTAGGACGAGGGGGGAAACTTAAGGAAGAGCTACAACACCAGCATAAAATAGTTCCAAAAATTCTCAAAATGCATCAGAAAAAGCTTTGCTCATTCAAACGCGCAGTTGCATCTGTCTCTCCACACCATTGAAACATACAGATGCGCATCAAAAGTTAGAAAAGCGCATCACTAACTAGAGGGGAGAAAACCCTTAAAAAGTCAGCAAAATCATTCAAAACGTCCAAAACGATTCCTTCTCATAAGTCACCAAATTCCGTTTTTTTTTTTCAGGTCCAGCATGCAAATCCTCATTGATAGTGATTGAGAAACTTCAGCGGAGCTCGTACCTATTTGATTTCCAGCCCCCGAACCCTGCGCTCCACACTCCTACTGGCTAATCTGCGTGATGTCACTCCGGGATATTTGGGGTCTCGACTCGAGAAGTTGTTGGGACAGCTTCAAATAACTCAGCCCGCACCAAATGCTCGTTACCTTTGAGGGACGAACACAAAGTTATGATTTAGAAACCGCAGCGCGAAATGAAGACACTTGTGCCATCTAGATTTTTTTGAAACGACAAAGATAGAAATAGTAATAAAAGAGTTTATATTGTAAAAAAAAACTATATTCACCACCAAGAAAGGTTTGTGGGGAGCACGGTGATATAAAAAGAATAACTACAAATAAATTAATAAACACATAATCAATAAATAGCTGCTTTAACTGAGAAAGCATAGTTCTTACTAAAGTTTAGTTATATTATCCACTATAAATTAAAAGTATATGGTGACTCATAAATGTAATACGTTTAATAACTATATCAAGCAGTGAATCAGACACTGCAGAAATATCTTTGCAGATACTTTGAGTCAAGTCACTCTTGAAATAGTGGATTGTTTCTTTTTTCATGATTTTTGGTCCACATTTTGCTGTTTTAGTGCCCTCGTCTGGTGAGAAATTTCATCTAACTAAATCCAAAATCCTTCCTCACTATGAGAAACCACTGGTTTTAGTATATTAATAAGTTTAGAATGTTTATGGAGTCTGTTATGGTTTGTCATTAATTCCAGATATGTTTCTTTGCATATTCACCTGAAATATTCAGTTTGCAGACCTTATATGCAACAAATAATAATAATAAATAATAATAATAAAAGGACTGGAAGTCAAGTTAAAGACATTAAATAGTTTGACAGAGCAAGTTACTTTTAATAACAGATTAAAAAGTAGTGCTATACACAGAAAGAATTCACTCCAGTCAGTAAAACATAACAGATGTCTAGATAGGTTAAAGCTTCGCTCAATAATTTAAACATTTAAATGCTGTGTCCAGATCCTTAAAGAGCAGCATAGAGTTCTTGTTTAACACACTGAATCAATTGAATCAACTCCCATATGCCAGATTCATTTACTTACATTATTCCTCCTGAAAGCAAAGCGAGGTGCATTAAGAGTCTGCTGGAAGGCTGCAGGTACGTGCGTGAAGTTAAGCTGCAAAACATGTGCTTTACACTTCCTTTAATGCACACACACACACATGGCCGCGAGTCCATAAATCTGTGATTTGTGTCAATAAGGATGATGTGCCAGATTTACAGACTGCACACTTGTTCACGTCAGGAGTGAGGAATGTCCAGAGAGCTTCCACCTGTGGAACGCTGTGGAGAATGAGCGTGATAGGCCGAGCAATACTCTACATGTGTCTGAGCTGTCTATCAGCTTCTCTAAGGTCAGACTTTCATGTGAAAAACTCTTACCTACGGAGTGACCCTCAAACAGCCATGTTGCACACGTAAGCACGATCAGGCTATATGGCAGCAGAAGCGTTTCTGTCTCATGCACTCAAATGTATGTCTTTATTAAGGAAGAGTGTCATTTTCTTTGTAATTCTCTGCAGTCATGAGCAAGGAACTGGGCTGCAGGCAGGATGCTTGTGCGCTTTGAGAGGTTGAGAAAAATAACAGCTGCCCTTAGGCTGAACATTTTCAGAAAAACATACACAGTCATAATGCGTTTAAAAACCAAGAGCATGACATTACAAATAAGACAAATTGAACAAGAAAATAAATTGTGACTTATCTTTTAATCATAACTTGGCTGTTCTGAAAAAAAGCTGAAATAAGTTAAAAGGTTAGTCATCAAATTGAATTGACCCACGGTTTCATTGAACTACACATAGCAATGAAATATGCACTATAAATGTCAAAACAAAGCATCTTATTTGTAAAATGATACAAGTTTTGTGAGTTAAGGCTGGACAGTTGACATTAAACTGACCTTTCCATTTTATGTATTGCACCCAATGGAAAGCGAGTGGCCAGATTATGGAAAATCTTGGCATGGATGGTGTAGACCAGCACTTCTGGCTGGGAAGGGAAAGGGCTAGCCAAAGACCTGTCTGAGGAAAAAAGCCATTAGCATACCATGAGACATGAGACTGCTTTTAAATGGAACACTTGAACATAAAAAGAAATCCAAACTTTTCAGTAATTACGTAAATCTCTCAGCCTATCCGTTTGCCGTTAGGGGGAAGGAGGAAGGTTTGCCATATATAGATTTTCCCTCACTCCATATATTCCCTTTCTTTTTCAGTTTGTATGCATTTTAAATTGTCGTTCTGCTCTGTAGCTTTGCAACCGAGAAGAGCAGGGAAGGATTTCTCATCTTCCTGGCTGGAAATGTCCTCCCTTTAGCTAACACAGATCTGAGAAAAACAGTCAAACATTTAATTCCACAGCAAAATTTACTTTATGGCTCATAGATTTCCACTTTTGTCCTGTTTGTATCCCAGCCAACGGCTGTTAACCCACATTATGGATCTTAATTCTTTCCCACAAGCAAACGGAACATGAATGGGAAGCTGCTTATTTCTCTCAGGCATCAGTTTGCATTGTTGTCTGGCACCTCTGTGAACTGCTGCTGGGTGATAATTGGAAAGACAGCCTCCCTCTGTAGCATCCTGCTGTCTGCACAGTGGTCACTTCAACCAGAGGTCCAAGCTTCCTGTGTGCGAGTCTCCAGAGCCAACTCTGCGTGTGCCCATGAGGCAGCAAGACCTCAGCTGCTGCTGCCACACAGAACTACTAATTACATGCACATTGTCCTAGCTCATACGAACAGGGGCAGGCATAGGGCGGGTGAGTATCGGGAGGTGGAGAGTTGTGACGGGGGCCTGCCAGGAACAACAGCCTGGGGTCCCTCGAACACACATGCTGTCAGGGCCTGGGCCCTGTGAGTTCCAGACAGCCAGAAATGCTCGGCTCAAGTTGTGTGTTAATTCACAGAACGGTAAAAGAGCTTTAGCAGTGTATACACTCTTTTTGATTCTTGTCTTTCAGTTTTAGCAAACAAACACATGGGGGAAAACTATGGCCAGATGTTGCCACAGTCTTGTAGAATGATTTCTTTGTAATTCTACAACCTCACATTCCATGCTAAAGCCCTGCAGACATCATTGCTTATGCCAAACCTGAGGTGTTTTTTTTAAACTGAGTTGATCTTTGCAACATTTGATGTCGAACCCTGGGACGCAAGCATTCCTACAGAATTTCTCACTCACTCCTTTTCAATTACTCACGGTTGGCAGGTAAAAGAATGTTTAAAATGACGTGCGTCCTACGTAATGCTGCTCAGTGTGGACAGGAACAATGGGAATGAAACTGAATGGAGAAACTCCAACAAAAACAACAACATCCAAGCCTTTTCTTTCCAGTTGTAGGAAGTGCACAATTAGATGGGCTCAATGCTACAATCAGAAAGGTTTTGTAATGTGGAAGTGGTTAATATGGTTGATCTTTTTTAGAGAATGGGATGAGGACTGTATGGGTGGGAGGTGGGATCTATCTGGTGCCCTTCCGCTCATCGTGCCTCAATCAGGATTAGTCTATAAACAGTTCCATATGTGGGGCTAACCCTGACGCTAAGACTTTCCACCGGTATGACTAGAAGATTGATGATCCAATTTACTGGGGAGTTATCATGGACCCGAATACTCAAAAGAACTAAGAAGAGCGGCCAGCTGTTGGCTCTTCTGTCTCAATTTTTCCTTCGACCGGAATTTCATCTGCATACAGGGAGATGGAGAAGTAATGTTCGTGTGGTCAGATGCAAGTCTCACAGTGCAGTAGATAAACTTTACACTCCTCCCGTGACTGTTCCCAGAGACTCACTCAGGGGCTAGACCAATATCCATCCAACGGAATAAGGTTTTTGTGAAGGGATGATTATAGGTTACTTGCGAAGAGGTCTTAGGAATAGTCTAATGTTCTCGCTCATCTCAGTGTGCTTTAATCTAATCAAACAAGAAACCAAAACAACACCCCACAAAAACACAAATCAAATTTTCGCATTGACATCTCCAACTGTGACCTCATAGGCAGTCTCAAACATACAGCAAAGCCGTCACTCGTTATTAAGATGACCAAAAACGGTCCTGCCCAGACTGCATTTGTGGTTCAGTAATAATCTGTAATTAACACCAACCTCTGAGATCAGCATCCTGATTGAGTCCAGCATATGCAGGCCACATGCACTGACCTCTGCCTCTTTCAGTCTGCTGCTCAAGAGCTGTTTACATAGTGATGTTCTACTAGCATTTATCAGACTCTCTGTAGGGAGGCTTTAAGAAATTTTGGACTGAACTTGTACTTTTTAGCCAGGAGTAACCGTTAGCGATTGGCCATTGGAGAGTTATTTGTAGACATCACAGCCAGGCCTTGTAGACACTGCAGCCTTCGGTCTTCGTGGGACTGCGGTTGACAGAGTTGACCTTATGTTGGCCAGCATTGCCTGGCGGTCTGTTTTTTATTCTCTTCTGAAATTCTGTCTGACCAGAAATTGTTATTAATTATAAAATCTTTGCAAAGTTATCACTTTCCTGCTTGGCTGACCACACGGTTTCCCCCCATTGACTTTTTTTTTGTTTTGTTTTGTTTTTCAGGGAACCGAAATGAAGCCAAATGCAACACAAGTAGACCTTTTGAGGGTTTCATGGATTTAATTCAAAGAAACAAAGTTTTGGGGAGCGGAACGGGGGTGTGTAGGACAAGCTATTGAAAACCAGCAAGGTTTGAATTCCCCAGCAAGGCATTTTAATTAACCCAACTTGAAAAAGTGAATTTTGTCCATAAGAGAATGGTAACAGGACTGAGGGCTAAGGGGTCTCTGTTGGTAGCAGCGAGAGGTTGGTTAAGAAAGCCTCACGGTTCAGAGAGGGTGAAGTCACACAAAGACTCAACAAGGCTAAACAATGACCTCCTTTTCTCACTCAGACTTTTGTCAACATGAGAAAATTAGAAATGCTACACAACCCTGGAAGGTGGAGGTCGAATGCCAACCCCTTTTTCATTGACAAGAGAGTTTAGCAGCTGTGTTGCTGTTTACTTTGAATGGGCTGGAAATGCCTCGAGTGGCCTGGGCTCAAAGAAAACAATGTTCAGTGCTGAACTGGCAGTGGGAACTCGATCCCTCAGCAAGCAAGCTGGCCACAGTCTGACATGGGCACCGAGGCTCTGGCTATAGCAGCCTGATATTATATTTACAGCGGGCTCCACTGTACAAAGAAGGAGAAAACAGATGAGAGAAAAAGGCTGAGCTGAGCAAACATAACACTGTGTGGTGACTAAAATGACTAGGGATGGACTCCAGTCCATAAAACCGCAATTGTGTGCTATTGAAGCAATAGTCTTGAGGCTGATTGAACCAGATCAGTTGGCCTACTTTGGGACACTGTGTGGGGATCGCAGTGCTTTTGCAACTTTCTTTGGAAACTTCGACAGCGATTACCACCGAATGCAGTGCTTTAACAATGGCACTAGTGTTACAAGGCATATGTGGAAACAGGAATTTGACAGGATTCCATAGGAAGTTAAATGTGCCAATTCATGGTGGGTGCTTTAAGTGTGGCTTATAAAAGGATCCCCATTGGTCTGAATGAGCTATATGCTTTTGATTATTGTTGGTGTGATCTACAGAACTGATTTCATTAATTTATTCCACCTGACTAAATATATGCAGTAAGCTGTGTGCTGCTACTGCTTGGTTCTGATGCAATGGTTTTGCCTTTCTCTTTTACTCTCTCTCCCTCTGTTTTTTTCTTTCTCGAGTGAGGGCTTGTGTGGATTCTGGATGTGGTGGTGAGGTGAAGGAAGTGATTATTAATGGCAGACTCAACTTGTCAGAATGTGTTATAGCTGGATTTAAACTATTTCACCACTTTGTACCATCACTTTGAGAGGGGACGCCCTCCCCGCCGTGCCATGCCCATCCCAGGTTACAACTAATCTGAAGAGAGTATAAATAACTTCTGTCAACCAAAGGGATTATTCATAATAAAATAATCTTAAAATTCTTGGACTGGTTTAGTTTAACTTGGATTGGCAAGTGATGCTAGGAAACAGGCTCAGGTTTGAAGGGTCAGTCTTAAACATGACAACCATGAACTTCTTGTCCTACACTGGGTCTATCTATCTAGTTTTCTGCCATTTCTATTTAGCGTAGAGTAAAGTGATGACAGGGAATGCTAGGAAAAGGGGAGGAATGGGATCAGGAAATGTTTGCAGGCCAGATATGAACATGCACTATAAGCACCACACTTCAATGTGTCAGAGCATGGGCATTAACTTCCAGCTCCTAGCGATCTTTGATCCCTTTTTCAATGTAGAGAGGAAAATAGTCACAGTAAAAACAGAGACCTTACAAACACATTTCCACATGTCACTTTGTCTAAGTCAAAAGAGGGACAGCACAAAATTGCTCTTTCCTTGTTTGAACTGCCAGTTCCACTCAGGTTCTCTGCAGAACCACAGAAGAATATGGAGCATCCAGAGAAGAGAGCCCCTTGTGTAAAAACAGCTTGGCATTTACTAGTTCCTGAAATAAGAGTAACTTCTCTGCAGAGTGGCCCTAATAAGTGTGATATCCCCATATACATTGCTTTGAGTGATGAATGTGACTGGCCAGAAGAAGAAATCCTTTCAATCCCATGCAAACTCTAAGGAGAGGAAAATAATTAGTCTTGATAACAGTCATGTACAAAAAATTACGAATATTTCTCAGAACTTACGTAAAAGCTCCAACAAAAAATGAGTGAAATCTATGACAGACCCGAGGTGATGCAGTTCATTGTCCCGGTCAAAGTGTTGACTGGACAAGTACAGTGTATCAAGTCCATGGCCAATTAATACTAAAGAGTCACAGCTGTATCTTGACCCCAAGTGCAGGATGGAAAACGATTCCAGGAGTTGCTGCTATTGCATGGCTCTATGTCATCAAGCACTCTCCTCTAAACCTGCAATGCTAGCCTGTGTAGTGGGGCAATGATGAAGTGTAGGACTATAGCTATAACACACATACCAAGGAGTGAAACTAGCCCACCTACTCTCAAATCAACTAATTGGTGACAAACCACAGCAATTAGCCTCCTACACTTACCAGGGAGGTTACGGAAACCCAGGCCACAACGGTGGCACCAGCAACGGGTCAGGTGACAAGATGGAGGTAGCAGTGGTGATTAATAGAGCTTGGCTCCTTGTCTAGGTCAAATTAGGATTGTTTATCAGTAATTGCTGAGATAATCATGCTGGAAAGTCAAGCATAGCTGGTAGCAAGCATATTTTGAGTTTGAATACTAGTGACCTCGCCAGGCTTCTTAAGCAAAACTGGCTGATCAAATCTGCTGAACTATACTGCTGTACTGGTACTCCAGCGAGCCTAGCATAAAATCCCAAACAAATTCAATTATGCAATGTCTTATTTCAAGTTAAAAGTAATCTGATGTCTAGTGGTTGAATTTCTAGCAATACAATCATGGTTGTTCATGATATCTAGCAGTACAGCATACTCACATAAAAGCTGTCTTTTTATGTGCTCCATTCATCCATTCTGTTAACTGCCTTTCTTTCACATGGCTGCAACATACTTTATCACCCTCCACCATCCTCAGCTCCACCTATTGTCTGACAACTCTTAGCCTCTAGCTCTGTTCCCTGTGGTTAACTTGCACTCAGGGATTGCAGTCTGGACATCTGTTCAATCTATCTTCTATGTTTTACTGCACCTTGTTTTCAACACAATAATTTGTATTGTTTTATGTTTCTTAAAGTATACCTAGTCTGTTACCTTTAGAGTTTTGATTCACTGTACTCTGCATGCATGATTGGCAGGAAGTTTGCTCAAAAGATAATTTTAAGACTAACACTACCATAATTGCTTCAGTTAATAAAAATATGTTTATTTCAAGACAGTAGTCTGACTGAATTCATGCAAAAGCCTCCAGTAACATGTACAGTCAAACTTAATATACCTCAGGGAATTAGCCAACATATTCAAGTGGAAGTTTCCCTTTCCACTGTACTCCACTGAATAATACACAAAATCCACAATTCAAATGTTAGTGATATGTGGCTAAACGTACTTTGTACAAAAACAACTCATGATACATTTATGGTTAAAAAACACAGCATCTGTGATTCAGTGTTTCAGGAATTACAAGAATGGCATATCAGCGCTGCATATTTTGCAACTTATAAACATATACTTCATTAAGTGAAATTTTTTTTAAATGACAATATTTTAAAGTTAAATTATGTGTATTGCAATTTTTAACCATTCACTGTTTTTCAAACATAATGGTAAGATAGCTTTCAGTTAACCAGTGAACAAGATTTTAACTTCAACATTTCTTTTTCTAAAAATTACGAACATTTTTTACAGTGTAGAGAACTACAAAATGATATGACTCTTTAACTGCTCAGGAGCTCTTGGCCATCACAGCTCAGATTTTTAATAAATACCGGATCCCCCACATGATGACATCAGTGATTTAGAGTTGCAGTCTGGTCAAGGTTACAGTCATGTTAATTGCACTTGGCCCAACCACTGCGAGTGTGGTCTGTAAATGGGATACTGCCCATAAAATCATAAAATAGAGTCAGAGGCAATGACTGTTTCTGGGGATCACCATCACTCCAAATCCTGTAAAGAATAAATCCGGAGACAGCTGCACGGCATGACAGTGTGCTTACAAATGTGAAAGTAAGATATATGGTTGGTTCAAAGTTTTGTTTTGTTGCATCACATATGTGTGCTGGGTCACCAAAGGCAACCTACTCCCAAACAAACAGTTTTTTTAAGTGTATTTTTTAATTATTGGAAATACTATTATTAGCAATATCAAGGTGATTCAAAACATATCAATGTTTAAAAAAAAAAAGCAGAGATGTACATTTTACAATTAGTCCATCAGAGCAGTGGTTTCCAAACCTAGTCCTGGAGTACACACTTTGGATGTCTCTCTCATGTGACAACCATTTCAGGTCTTGAAGTCCCTACTAACCAGCTAAGGAGTTGAATCAGCCATGTTTTTTTAGAGAGACATACAAATTGTGCAGAGTTGGGGGTGCTCCAGGACCCAGGACTGGGAACCACTGCATCAGAGTGACAAATAATGAGTGTAAAGTTAGCCCCAACACAGGACGTGCACTAAATCATTCTCTTTTTTTTTCAAATGTACTCATTATATTCATCTAGAATGTCAAATAATAACTGGAAGTCCATTTATTCTTCATATGTAAATCCCCAATCCCATCATTTTAGGTGTGTATTGACATTTTGAATTGAGATCAGGAATTTCTATGACATTTATCCTATTTAATGCTTGTGCTATTATTAAAGTATTATCAATATTCTGAAACCCCCACATTATTTAGGGTCCAAAATCCTAATACCTGTCTGGAGAAAGAAAATGCCAGGATGAAAGGCTGAGTTGTTTTTGATTAGTGTGGCAGATCTAAAGGCAGGAGCAGAGACTGAATGGATGGAGGTCAGTGGCTAATAACAAACACCTCTCTCTGGGGGCTGAGCAGGGGGTCGACAAGAGGGGCTCAGTGGGTGTCTGAACAAGGCTAATCTAATGTAAGGGAAAAGCTTTGTGCAAGGTCTTTGCCAGACCTTCACTGAGCCTCTGCCGTGCCAATGCATCTTCCCGGTCTTCCTGCTTTCACTGTGCATCTCCTGAGCTTCTTGATCACCACGGAGCTCATTTAAAGCTCCTGCTTCCATGCATTTCCTCTCCTTTATCTCAATCTGCAATTCTTACTAAAGACTTCCCTGGCTGGCTGGCACAGGTGATTTTCATTATGTGGCTTTGAAGTGGGAGTGGCACGGGAGAGGAGATGGTGGATCAATGATAAGCCTCCGTTCTCCTGCCATAGACCTATTCCGAATGATCCCCATTACTGCTGTGGCCCAGTGGTGAGTGGGGGGATAAGAGCCCAGCATGGGCCTGCTCCTTGCCATTAAGACCTCTCCATGCTGATGGATATAACTTTGTATCCAGGGAAAAAAAAAAAGTCTGCACAGAATGAAAACACATCTGTTGAACAATGACAAAATGGTTCCTTTTCAATTCTGAATAAAGCAGCAGGCATGGAGACTATGTGAAAGATCTCAAAAAACTGCTCTAGATCCTGGTCTGGTCCTGTAAAGCATGCTCACATTAACGGATCCTTTATCAGTCATTTAGTTGTAAGGTTCTCCCTTGTCTTCTCATTTGCATCCAGGTTTTGGAAACCGGTCGATCTAGGGAACAGAGACAAGGATGCGAGAAAACACAGTCAGTGAAGCTGAAATGGCCCTATTCGAGGGTATTACAGGCATTTAGCGCTGCCAGGGAAAGTATTTGTTTGAAGCCTTTACATTTTGGTTAGCAGCTCTTTATATCCGGCACGATTTATCGCTGTTTTGATTGCCCTTTCTGTTATCGCACCGGCAGTGTTTTCACTGGCCGTGAGAAATGCGAGCAGGAATGTGTTGATGTTACTGTAAAGCCCAACACGCATCTCCTACTCAGCACCTCCATCTGAGACCGATAAGAGCCTCTATCAGATTGGAAAGAATGTGACTGGCACAACCTGCCAGATGGCTCGCTGTAGCCCACTGCCTGGAGTTAGGGGCCCCTAATACACACATTCAAGGAGCTGAGAGAAATATTGGAGACACACTTTTTGAGTGATACAGAAACTCAAGTAAATCAAACCATCAAATGGGTCCTTGTACCAAATTCAAAGGCTGTATGGAATGATTGGAAATGCGTGTGGACAGTTCAGCTGACTCTAATGCACCGTGTCAAGTGCGCTTTAAGATAAACACTTGACTGACTGGACTGATATTGAACATGTGATGTTGGGTGGGATTGAGTATAGTGCACCTGCAATAGGCTTGGCCCCAACAGTGCTGAAACCCTGGAGGTGAGGGTTATCTGGAAAGGCTTGCTGAATCACGATCAAGCTTTGTTCTATCTTTAACACCTTTTCAAATCCACACATGCATGCACACATGTTTGTTGTTAATGAAGCTCAGAACACAAGTCGAAGAGGTCAACTTTACAGCAATGATGTCCGCCAGACCTGGTCACTACAGTCCTACATCTGAGAGAATAGCGTCTTATTTCGAATGCATCCAAACTCGAGAAGAGAAATGCTGCCTGCTAGCAACATCAATCAAGGATCTCCATTCAGGTCGTTTTAATCTCCAACCCCTTTTATCAAATGAAACCGTCCCTTTCCATGACAGTGAAGAGCCCCAGCACTGCGCTACTGTATCTCACCACCTGCTTCAAGTTACAGCAGACGTCTGGCGACTGAGAGAACTTCTAACTTGCCGACAGGAGAAAAAGAGGTTAGTGGTGGGTGTCTCAGCTCCAGGTGTGACGTTCTGTTATTGGGGCCTCCTCCTTTTCTTCTCTCTCAAATGTTCTCTCCCTCCCTCTCTCTAAAGATGGGGTGCCTCTGGAGTGGTGTTTGTCTTGAGGTCACGGTGCAAGCTGTTGTCTCCAAATGAGGTCGTAAAGCATATGATGTAAGACATTCATCCTGCGTATCTCTCTGTCTCTACTTCTGCCAAGGCTGGGTGAGCTGTACCATAAAACATTAATGCTGATGTCTGACTCATAGCCGCATAGGCCATGGAGGAAACACACACACACACACACATGATCACAGCCATATGTGTCTGTGTGTTACCTGAAAACACATCCGACAATTATACACGCCAACTTAAAGGGTTGATAAATTATGCTGCGTTTGAAGAGCAGGAAACTTTGACCAAGTTTATAAGATTGCATTGAAGTTACATTAAGTAGGAAACTGTTAGGGCAAAATTATGAGTTCAAATGTACAGTTAGCAGAATTTGTGTGACATGGATAGAGAAAATGCATTTATCTTGATTTTACAAAGAGAGAGTAGTCATTTTGAATATAAATCCATGTAATTATCCAGTTTCTTGGGTAGAATGTAAACTAAATTGCTGGTTGTAATACAATGCTTGACATGAGCTGATAACTGGGGAGGCTAAGCTGTACGTTTTCCTGTTATGGTTCTTAATACTGGATTTTGTACTGAATTTCATTTTAAGATTTAAGATTAAGAAGTTTATTGAATCATAATCCTAGTGGTATGCCTTCATTTTTTATACATGGGGATGTTAAAAACCCATTTATACCTTCATAATGTTTTAGTTTTAATGACCGGTCATAGATTTCCTTTCCCAGGATAATAATAATGAGGAAATGGCACAAGCTTGTAAAAAAGATATGTGGTGGGATAACCAGGATCAGTCTCGTGATTAATCCTGCTTTGACTAACTCCGCCGGGAATTCCATCAAAAGGCCAACGATTGTTTAATTGCCATCCCTGTTTTTCCCAACACTTTACCGCTCTCCTTTCTGCCGGTGAGGGGGTCCTGCTGGAATCCGGCAGCCCCCACACACAGACCTAGAATTGCTTTCAGATGTGAATATCAGGTTCGGGAAAAAGGGGGATGCCAGTGTACCTAGCGTGGTTTAGGACTGGGCTAGTGCTCTTCGGTGCATCTGGGTTAAAGAGCAATGCCAGGGACAAGAGAAAGTGGACATAATGGTCCTGGGGAGAAGACCTTTGCATTCATCCCCATGTCTCACTGCTGCTTCAGTCTGATCAAAGAGGCAATGAAAACTGCAGCTAAGATGTATGGATTTGATTTTAGCTTTTCTTCAAACAGCAGGCTTTATCACGAGTCCCAAAGCCATCAGACTGAACCATTCACAGCGCTTTACCTTATTCATCTGGTCTGTGTTAAAGATAAAGCCAATTTTAGGGCCATTCTACCCACTTTCTTATTGATGGATCCAATGGGGGTGGGGAGCCGGATAACATCTTGTTTGTTAATATTTGTAAACTGTCTTTCAGTGGAAATACAACTGATGCAGGAGTCTGAAACACCAGGACATGGAACTACAGAAAGCTCACTGCATAGAGGCCCATAGAGGCAGGATGAGATATCTATCTTTTTCTACCCTCTTCAAGATTTCAAAGTGAGGAAAACTACATTGTGGATAATATGCTGCTACCAGTTTTGCCATAGATTGGGTGTTACTGCACAATCTTATCCAAAGATTGGCAACAGGGAGATCATCAACAGCTGGTGCATTATGGAAGGTTAATCTCGGTTTGACAGTTAAATCTTTTTTTTTTTCACTTTTGTTAAAGATTGTTACACTCAAGAATGGGTAACACTACATATTGGCAAAAAAAAAAAAGATCAACAAACAAGCAACAACTAAGAGTCCAGGCATCTGTGATTAAAATCATGTTAAGTTCCTTCATACAGCACCATCTGTTGAGGACAACTGCAGAAAGTAAATGTAAAATATGGAAAGTGAAGGAGTACTAACAGCATGTCAGCTGAAACAGCTATAGGATATGGTATTCTTGTTATCCAAAACTGGGGTGTCAGATCATAATCAGCACCACACCTGCTGAGCTTTCCAAGAAGCCCCTCTGCAAGTGGCCAGCATTAAATCCATCTAAAAGCAAGTTTTCAAGTGAGACTGGATGCAATTTCAGCTCTGATAAATCCAAGCATTCCTATTGGATGCATTTTTGGCTTATTTAACAAGCGTGCATTTAGTAACAGGCTTTTAATCTGCCTTGCTCTTTGAAGAAATTGTTCACAATTAAAAAGAGCTAAGAATAGAAGCTGCTTCGGGTGATGGTTTATTTGTTTACTGTTGTTTAGCAGGACTTCGAGCTGTCGATATTCTCTCCTCCACAACTCCTGCCTAGTACAAAAGCCCAAAGATGATTCTTTTACACATTATACTGCCAAACAGTGTTGCAGCAACACAGTTTGCCAAAACACATTTGGCAGGGCAAAACACACACTCTAAAATGACAATAACATTTTTTTAAGATGCTCCTGAGAACCATTTTAGACTTCCTTTCCTCTAGTATCCATAAATGCCAGCTCTTTGCGTCCAAAGGGCAATAACCAGCCCCACAAAAAAGCTGTTTGGCAACAGATATGGATTGGTTTGAGTTAGGGAAAAAGTAGCATGAAAAACAAACGCATGCTGCTTCCTCACACAATTAAACAGGAGTGGATACCACAATGCTTATGGCCTGCAAGGCAGAATAGAGCAATGGTTCTCTTCCTCCGTGGCCTTCAGCTAATGTTGATTTTAAATGAATGCACTATGAGTTCCTCTAGTCAGCAAATAGCTGCATGAGTTTTTCTCCTAATTTTGTAGATTTCATAAATATGACAAAACACAATCAGCAAACTCCTACAAAGTACAAACCTATACTAATGTGACACCTAAGGACTTGTCAGCATTTTCACTTGCAATATATTTTTGATATTTGCTGAAACTATTTTAGTTATTTTCTTCTTTGATTTTTCATTTGGTTTACAAATTACAAAATTTCTTGAAATCAAAATCACTATTTTGTTTCTCCTTTTCACATTTTCATTTGAACTGTAATGTATTTCTGTAAATTCATAAACACAATTCTGCTGAAAAATGATGACATGCAATGCAAAACATTACTGACTGGTATGTAGTTTAGCATAATGCTTCCAAAATTATCACAAGCCATCCCTGCAAAACCTCACTCCCATTAACCAGGTATTTTCCCATGGAAACCAATCAGCAGAATTGGCAACAACACAGAAAACACCACAGAAAAACAAACGCTTAAGTTGCAAGCTATAAAAATGGACATAAATGAATGAATGTAAATATTCAGCACTGGCCCAAAAGGGCAAATGACAGTTCAACTAGCTTTGACAGCAAAAAAAAAATTGTAACATGCTTTTGTTTGTTTGTTTTCACACCTGTAGTAGGTGGCGTGGAGTACCTATGCAATGAAACAATGTTCCGCACTGTCAATTTCTAAACTACAAGCGTGCAAAGTGTTGCAACAAAACCTCATCCGTAAAAATAATGATTCAGAGGAGGAATCTGTCCAAGAACCACAATCAAACAAATTTGTTAAGGAAATGAATTCATGATTTAAATGTATTTCACGCAAAATAATAATCTTAGAACTGTAAATATGCATAAACCAAAACATCGCTAAAAAAACTCAACTTGGTCATATTCATTATATATACTATAATATATTATATATACAGATATTATATTATATTTATATATTTTTATTTTATTACGATGGTTCGGAACTAAAGGAAGGTTACCATTATGATAGTGTTTGGTTTGTCATTTCCTTTTACTAGCTGAAAGGTTTGAGAATTATCCTATTCTGGCACGGATTGAGACAGCTGTTGTCTCTTTAAAATAACAGGTCAGATAACAACTGAGTGATGGATCGCATGGCAAAAGCACAACTGACTGTGGAGGGAAGAAATACAGGGCAGCAGTGCAAATTGGAAGAAAGATTTCACCTTTTTCTCTCTATTCAATTGTGCAATGTGATCCTGCATGTCATTTCCACCACTGCACACCTTAATTTAAGTAGCAAATTATGTGACTGATCAGTACAGTCATATATCTATATATATTCTGTAATATATAACACACAGTGCTCCCGCATGGCTAGTTTTCTTTCAACGTGCTGTGGAAACCTTTAGCAATAAATGATCAATGGAGACACGCTGACCTGGTCAACAGATATCAGACATTTTATTAGGCAGAGAGAAAGTGAATCTTACTCTAGCACCTCTAAAGACAACATCTGGACTTTGTCAAAGATGAGAGATTAGTGTTGGGGGAAAAAATGTAGGATAATAAAAGTAGCCAGAGAGAGAGAAAAAAAAGGTTTCAATAGTTTATATGAAAAACATGTAATTCAGGTTTACCCAAAGGCTGTTGTTTTGTACAGCTTTGCCAAGATCCTCATCCCAAAAGCAGGAGGTGCTGAACTGGCCATAGTGGAGATGAATGGATAAAGAAATGTGGCTTATGTTAAGGGCCCTCAGTAGGACACAATTTCATTGTTCAGACTTTGCTCCCCTGAACTACGGCCTCTCCTGTTGCTCATCTCAGGGAAGCAGCAGGTCTAGAGCTGCAGATTCTGAGAAAATTAGGCTTTTGTTTAAACAAAATGGGGTTGGCGCAGTTGCTTGGAGGCATAAATGTAACCACAAACCACATAATGATACAGCATGACTTGCAATGAAAGCCATCGCTATAAATTCACTTAAAGAGTAGCTGACATGATTTTGTCATTTTTGGATCCTCCAAATATCTCTGGATCAAATTGCTATTTTGTAAACAGCGTTTATTTGTCTTAGTGTGTGATCCTCTGGCCGTGACTTGTTTGCGTGATTCGAGGCTTGAGTTTCAGAAGAAAGCTTAGAAATCTGTAGAAATCCAATCTAACTCTGTGATTAAAGCATACTTTAACTTCCCTACTCGTAATTTTATTCATCCCAGTCTAATAATACGGACATAATATGTAGATAGATTTGTTATAAACAAAAGAGTCATGTTGTTGGGAGCTTTATTTCAAAGGCAATGTTTGCAATGTAAAATATACACTGAAAACTGTCTAGTATGTGCAACAGTACTCATAACATTTTAAACAGTAGTATGCTATATTGTTGTCCTTTTGCCTCATCATGTTGCAAGTGGAATGCTGCATGTGTTTAACAGAAATTAAAAATTGTTATTTTACTTTTTTATCCAATTTTGTGTAAAAGCATTATATCTAACTGTCTATCTGTCTATCTATCTATCTATCTATCTATCTGTCTATCTATCTATCTATCTATCTATCTATCCATTTGGAAGGTCACCTTTTCTAGTTACAAAATAAATTTGCAGTTTTTTTCTTTAAAATTACATTTGAATTTAAATCATGTTTGCTACCTTAATTCAAATTCAGGAACTGATTTAGAATTGAAAATTAATTCTCCAAACAGTACTGAAACTCTTCTGTGCTCAGTCGGGTGATTCTCTTTTTTAGCTGGAATTATAAAGGGAATTATGAAGGCTCTTTACATTACCCCATTTGAGCCAAAGCATGACAACAAAAAATCTTGTTTGCCCCATGTGGCATCAGTGGTGCCTATTTTTGAGCACACTGCCCCCTTGTGGACTATAATAATGATCTTTGCCTAGGTCATGGCATCAAATTTGGCAACCAAGCAGATCTTTTTGAGGCATGCAGACAGAAGTTAAAGGGGTCATATGATGCGATTTAAATTTTTCCTTTCTCTTTGGAGTGTTACAAGCTCTTGGTGCATAAAGAAGATCTGTAAAGTTGCAAAGACTAAAGTCTCAAATCCAAAGAGATATTCATTATAAAAGTTAAGAGTCAGCCACGCCTACCTAAAACGGCTCGTT
The DNA here is from genome assembly GCA_018155175.1 of Sinocyclocheilus anophthalmus. Taxonomy (NCBI): domain Eukaryota; kingdom Metazoa; phylum Chordata; class Actinopteri; order Cypriniformes; family Cyprinidae; genus Sinocyclocheilus; species Sinocyclocheilus anophthalmus. The sequence continues at coordinate 886,992 of JADLZN010008040.1, forward strand.
CTAACACGCCCCCACATGTCTACGTCATGATGTGGGAAGATTTGCATAACGCCGCCCAAATGTTCACGCAAAGAAAGAAGGTGTAACTTTTATTCTTGCAGTAGTATTGTTGTTGCCGCCACTGCCATGACATGAGTCCATGAAGACGCTGTGTGTTTCATTGTGAAAGCGAAACTACTTTGTTTGGTCTTCCAAAAGAGGACGATATCGTTTTGTCATGCCTGGAGCTGATCCGTGCTGGTTGCTTAGAAAAAATACAACAACTTTGCGCTGTGGATCACCAGATCGTCTTTTTCACTGTGGACGAAGCGGAGTCCAGCCCGGGGTCGTCATATGTCCTTCCGGACGCTCCTTCGTCGCATTCTATCTCCGCGCCTCTGCTCACTCTAAGCCTCCCGCCGTTCCTCACGCTAGCCCACGTTGCTCACTGTAGGCCGCCGTGTGTGACACAGTGTTTCATTGTGAAAGCGAAACTTCCCAGGTTACTATGTAACCATGGTTTCCCCGAGGAACGAGCCGCTGCGATCAGGAAAATCGACTAAGAGGAACGCCTTCAGCGATACCAGTCTCTGCATGCCTATGTGTATCCGTCGAACGTATTGGGCGGCGTCCCAGGCGGAGACGCATTCACAGGAAGCTTTAAAAGCACGTGAGGTGCCGCTGGCGCTAGCTTCTTAGGAGTGAAGCAAGTTCTAGTAGGGATGCTGGAAGTATGGCCTTGCGACGCAGCATCTCGTTATACGTATACGTCATACGTAACCTGGGACGTTCCCCTTCGGGAACTCGAGCTGCGCCGGAAAACGCTAGGGGAACGAGATTCCACGCCGCCAGACTTGCCAATCCCTGCCTGGTGTGAAAGGGCACGGCCATGGTAAGAGAACAAAGAGCCGGCTGGCTTAAAGAAGGCGGGCTCTCTCATCGCCATCTAGCCGGGAAGGCCCAACTTCGGTGAGACCGGCGTGAATCTTGACCCCCAAAGAGAGTGGAGTCAGATTACTCGAGCTATGGAATAGCATCCTATCCACCACTTACCTAAGCTTCTCTGGCCAGAGGCCGATCGCCTCGAGCTAAGGGTAAAAGTTCTACGGCCTAGGAAATGTGTAGACATGAGGTGTCTTCCCACTGAATTTGGCCACCGTACTTCCCACAAAGGAGAAGATGCAAACCAGAAAGAGAAACAGACTGGCCTTTCCCGCTCAGAATGCTCTCTCCAGAACTCCGTAGCTAAAAAAATTGGAAGGAAAGTCCGATATGCATAACCGAACAACGCCGTCGGCCGGAACGTCTGTAACACAAAGATGCAAGTCACCGCCTGCACGTAGGGGTTGATGCTGGGGACTGGAAAAGACAGGAAGTAGATAAGGAACCCAGGAGGGGACCGTTGTGATATCATATGAGGGTCGCAACATGTCCACTGACCGGCCAAACACTCTCCATAATCGCTTCACCCACGTCGGGTAAGCTCCTTCCGCCTCAGCCCTGCCTCGACAGGATAATCTGCATCCCTTCTTGTAGAATAGCCCCAGGAATGTAAACTGCTCCTAACGCGAGGGTATGCCCTGGGACCACACAGTATACTGGTCGCCACAGCTTGTACAGGGGCGCAACCGCAGAACTCCCAGGTTAGAGTGGTTGATGTAGAGACCACCGTTTGCGTTGTACACACATATGGTGACCCTTAGGTCTGGGAGAACGCGACAGGGCCGCTCTCCCGAAAATTGAATGCCATTCCAGCTGGCTACCACTCCACCGACGCGGGCAGGGTGGCCACGTGATCATGACCCGCCCCTCCACACGTGAGGGATGGCATCCGTCCTAGCAACGCTGCAACCAGTATCGCCCAGCACTGGCCCACTAGACAAGACCAATCATACCTTAAGCAATGCAAAGCCGTGTTCACCCCTATGGGAGACCCCTTGTATCGTTGTGCCAACCCACGTAGGGGTCTCAATGTACACCGTGCCAAGAGTTATCCAACGTTGTGCCACGCGTCATCAGCCCAAGCGTCATGGACTGCGTGACCAGGAGTAGGACCGGAAAACCTTCTCTTAACTATCCCCATTCTAGCGCGTGTGTTAGGATCAACTCGATCCGACCGGAGACTACCTGCCTGAGTCGTTGGCAATCACACAGCCACGAGCCCATATAAGTCGTTCTCTTTCACTGAAAAAGCACATAACACTTTATCTAGGCATTACGGCTTAACCCCAACTCTTTAATGTGAGCAAGAACGACATCTCGATGTCGAACCGCAATCCGCTCTGATTGAGCTAATATCAATCAATCGTCAATGTGGTTGAGTCGTGAAAGTCTTGGGTGACAGTGCAAAGCCAAAGGAAGAACCTGTATTGGTAGGCTTTTGCCCCCAAAAATGAACCTCAGGAACTTCCTGTGATGAGGAAGGATGGAGATATGGAAGTATGCGTCTTTTAGATCGATTGTGACAAACCAGTCCTCTGACTTGATCTGAGACATGACTTGTTTGAGTGTGAGCATTCTGAATTTCAGTCGTATGACTGAGCGGTTCAATAAGCGCAGGTCTAAAATGGGACGCAACCCCCCACCATTCTTCTTCGGAACAATGAAGTACCAACTGTAGAACCCGGACACTCTGTAGAGAGGAGGGACCACCTCGATGGCCTACTTCCTTAAGAGGAGTAACTACTTCATGTTCTAATACCCGAGCCTGCTCGGGACCCAATAGCGTGGGGGTGACCCCGTTGAATCTAGTCTTAACTCTGAATCCGATAACTGGATTCCGTATGCTCAAGTCTTTCTACAGTACGCAAGGACCATTGGATACTATTTGCAGTACTTCCACGCTGTACATAATCTACTAAGTGGAATCATCTCTCAGAGTCTGATCTTCGTGATGCCCAGAAGGCTAGTTCGGTGCCTGAAGCGTCCCTGCGAAAAACAAAACTTAAACACAGGGGACAGCATACACAGCGTAGTCTTCTCTGGGACCTCCGAAAGGCCTGGCCTCTCAGTGCCAATACATACGGAGTTTGCACATAGGGGTGCGGCGAACTGGAGAGAAGAATTCGCACTGAGACCCGTGCTCCGCGTCCTTGACACGGCAGGGTTGGCAGACCGACCCCCTGAGGGCACTGAGGAGAGATGGGCACCGTGTAATGCGGTGTGAAACTCTCTTCCCCAGAGGGGCTTGCCCTCTGAGGTCCTGAGCCACAGCATCAGGACCCTTATAGCTGAAGTCTTCTCTAAAAATTATGGTCTTCAGACCCACGTCATCTGCTAGGAAGACTAGACCACAGCCTGCTCGGGGCAGGACCCAATGAAGCACACTTGGCATGGGCTCCCACACCGCCAGTTGACCTCCTAAGGGAACCAGTCTCACAAGACTGGCCTCTGTTGCACTTAGAGCGGCTAGCTCGGTGCCCTGAAGCAGCGAACCGGTAGACGAGATGCCGTCATAGCTGTCTTAGATACCAAATCCGTTATAGTGTACGAGCTCTTAGTACTGCTCCTATTTTGCTCCCGGGAGGTAACTGAAGAAACGCGGTTCGGCCCGTGACCGCTGCTCCCTGGAACATCGCATGTGTTGGCAGACGTAAGCCATCCTGAAGGGCACTGAGGAAGACGGGACACCGTGATTGCGGTGTGAACCTCTCTTCCCCCAGAGGGCTGCCCTCCAAGTTCCTGAACCACAGGCAATCAGATACCTCATAGCTCATCTCCTAAGCGAAAACGACGGCCTCAGACCCAGCGTACGTTTCTGCTAGGAAAGACGAGAACACCGCCTGTCGGCAAGGTACCCTCTTGAGTACCGGCCCGTAGATTAGCGGAGCTCTTATGTATGCTTTATGTTTCCGGGTCGGTAACTGCAGAAGACGCTCGCCGATCAACCGGCTGCGCCCGGGAACAAAACGGCGGTTGATGCAGACCCCCGAGCCTCACTGAGGGCACATGAGGAAGACGGTGCACCGTGGAAATGTGTGTACAAATCGCTCGTACCCCAGAGGGAGTGGCCCTCAAAAGTCTAGGCCTATAGGCGATCAGGACATTTGCGATGAAGACTATTCCAGCTAGATGAGACGGTCTCGAGACCCGGCCTTTCTGCTAGAAGGCCCTTCGGCCTGGGAGCGCCACTCTGATTCTAGACTCTGTGGAGTACGAGAAGTGAGGCCTCCAGAATGAGGGGCTGGAACACGGTGTGTTGGGACTGCTCCGCCCAGCAGCCCCTGAAAACCGCCTCAACCTCCTCAAAGGAAGAGAGGTTACGCGTGCTCTCACCCGAGAAATTTATATCCCCAGAGCCCTGTATATCTAACTTCTCATAGTCGGACAAATACTTCATTTTATTCCTCAGCATTAAATGCAATCAAACAACCAGACGAGTAAATACATTCTAGTGTAGTAAGATTCACATCAAAAAACCGAAATGATGTAATATATGTGCTGCACGCGAGCCATACTATAAAGAAGGCCGGTCACCTGATCCGCATCAATCCTCCTTACAAACAACAAGCTCTAGATCTAGGGAACACGGGTGGAGATAGGACGAGCCGTCTCCAACGCGTCCACCAGATCATATGCGATTCCCACAAAATCAGTGGCCGCCGTGCCTCAGCAGCAGCAGGACCGCAATCACAAGATCACAGGCACGGACACACTCCTCGGAGCGTGCCCGGCGGGAGCGGAGCGTTTAATAGCGGGGGGGATCACAATCCGCCCCGGCTGCGTGAGCTCCGCTCCTTATTAATGCTGCTTATTATAATATAAGGCATAATATTGTTTGCTTGTGTAACTGATGCTTGTGCAACTAGCGAGCTCTTTGACGACTGACAACACCATATCAATCCATCACCGGAGACAGACAGGGCTGAGACGTCGCGCCCATCTCGCCCTGGGGAATTACCGCATCGCAGTCGCTCCGACCCCGATAGCGGCGCTGGATCGGTATAGCCGATCCTACGCAAACCATACAAGAATAGCACGCCGCCGCTCTGCCTGCGGCGAAAGCGGGGCCGGCACCGGCGAGGAACGCTAGTGGGAAAGCTCCCTCCGCAAAGATAGCCCTCTGAGAAGCGCAGAATGCAGTAACAACTAGGCTTCGCTCGCCGCACCACCACACTGGTGTGTGTCCAACTCGTGATATAACTTATCTTGGGCATGGATGAAACACACAACCTCAACGTGTCCTCTCTCGCCCCCTTTGAAATAGCTTTGTTGCCTTGCTTAAGTCTTACCATACTGGAAGCTTATAAGCCCTTAGTGGACAAGAAAACAATAAAATAATACGTCAGGCAAGAACATAATTCGTGTGACCGACCAACACATCAGAGAGCTCGCTGATGACAAGAAGCTAGCGCCGGTGGGCCCAGATCACGGGCTTTTAAAGCTTGCCTGGTTCTGACGGTCACCAGCGCAACGCGATGAAGACGTCCATCTGCCTCATCGTTCGACTTGATTACACATGAGGGATATCATAGCTTGGGTATCGGGCGGGTGAACAGGCGTTCCCCTAGCGTTTTCCGACGAATCTCGAGTTCCCGAAGGGGAAATAACTTTGTTGTGTCCTTACCGGAAATGCAACGCCTAGAGAGATGCTGGGTATGGTTAAGTTGGTTTCCAAACACTTCACACCAAAATTCAGATGTTTGCAGAAGCACCATTTGTTTTTGGAAGACGGTTTCCTGATCCTGTGCAAGTAGACTACAACAATGCCAGCTGTATCTGACTAAGACTAGTAATTACTTTTTTTTAATTTAAGATTTTTTATATTTATATAGGTAAAGCGAGTATTGGGGCGTTTTAGTTTACGCGGCGCGTAACAACGCAAGCGAAACAGACAGTATAAGTCAATTATCTCCATCATGATGTCCCACTGGATGCAACGAATGCCTCTTTTATAATGAGTTTTCATGGGGGGGTTTTTGAAAAAATGGCAATCTCAAGTAGGTAGGGGGCTAAGGCTTATTCGTCCCATGCTGGAGGTATTCCATCCACTCACCATGTGTCACTGGATAGCTGGCCAATCATAGCACACCTCGCTTTTCAGACCGATGAGCTTTGAAAAAATCTACGCTTTTTTCTGAAAGGCGGGGCATAGAGGAGCAATATTAATGTACATTATGTGGAAAATAATTTGTTTTTTTAACTTTAAACCGCATAAAACACATTTCATTACACCAAATAAAAAAAATAATGTTCTTTTTAGCAACATCAATATATGACTCCTTTAACATTGTTTGCTCAGGGATAAATCACGACCTCATGGGGCGCCACAGTCTAGAATGCTTTCTCTGTCATGCCCAGACACTTGCCATTTACCACATAGTTGTTTTGTTAAGCCAGCTCAGTTCTGCTGAAAGTGCTTTCCTTAAATCACAATGATGGGCAGAAGTGAAATGAAGATAAAGACTGTGGAAACAGTAATCTAGACTGCAGGAGGGACACATGGGAACCGGGATGTCACCTCTCCCATCCCCCTACTCCTCCTCACACAGCTCACCGTGGAAAAAAGTGACTTGTCAGCCCTTTTATAGGCCACGGACTCCCCCCCACCCCCCCCCCCCTTGTGGAGTTGCCATTAGGCCACAATCTGTTTCCTCAGCACCTTCCCAGCAGCCCAATAATTCTGAGCATTCTGAAGCCCCCAACCATGTGAAGCTTGGTCAGCAATCTCTCACACCACTCTGGAATGGAGCCTCGGTTTGTTAAGGAGCTCGACAAAGCTATTTTGGTTTTGCGTAATTCCACCACTCCTGTATACATTTTGGTTTTGATTTATTGTTTGTGTTATTGCTTGTCACACACATATATAAATCAATCAGAATGAATCCCGTAAGAGCATGGTTTGAGAGTGTCTCTGAGATTTTTGTTGGATCTTTATAAAGAGAATTACATTCTATGATATCATTACATCTGTCAGATTAAATGAGGACATTGACTGGATTTAATTAACTGCTTGAAACATAAAACATTGGCGTAACTCAAAGTATGCAAGCTATTTTGCTGGCTGCAATAATCTCGGCTATTAAGCAATTGCTTATTACCAGAAACATTTCTCAGCTAGAAAACCCAGAAAGCTGTTATGGCTATAATCGTTTCTCAATGGTTTTTCGAGTACTTTATGGAATGCGGCCCCTCTAAACATTTAGTCTTTTCCTGAGATTGATCAAGTTAAAATATAACATGTTTCTGAAGTTTATATGACGTGAAACATTTCTTCCTGTGTGGCTACATTTCTCAGAGATTCCTGTTCCAGGGCTGAAATAACTACCGAGATTCCTGAGTGGGAAAAATAATTGCCTTATTATTTCTGCGGATGCCAGAGTGAAATGTACATTTGGCACGTAATCAAACATGAAACTCAAACCAATTTTTATCTCTGCAAAAGCCGATTACTGAATATTTTAGGAATTAAAGGTGGAACAGTACGCGCTTGTCATAATATTTGCAAACTGTGTCGAAAAAATGATTCCATTTACTAGTTTTCAGTCGACTGCAAAGGAAACCAGGTTGAGAAATTACACTTCAGATGGCCTGTTGATTAAAGAAGCTTAGAACAAGATTATACTCTACCAGTGTTTAAATAGGCTAAATAAGATAGACTTAAAATCATTCTGATAACCATTTTAAAGAGCCAAATCAGTAAAAAAAAAAAAAAAGTAGCCTAATAACTTTACATAGTGACTTAAGTTAGTGCAAATACCTTAAATGAACGTTGTAAATGGCAGAGATGATAGTGTGTAACATCAACAGCAGATATAGTTTCTGTATTACACTCCATTTTTTATTTCACTTTGCACAGGTTCGATTTGTGTGAATGGCCTCTTATTTACCAGAAACACTGTATACAGACACATGAATAGTAACTCACAAACTGGTGAATGGGATCAATACATTTATTGGGGCATCTTGTTAACGCATTATTTTTCATTATCTCATGGTTTAAATCCTATTTTTACAGCTTGATTGCACTGGTCTGTCACCGGCTGGTCTAAATAAATCAAGGTTTTGGGTGAGGTAGAGGCATTTAGTGCTACACTATTACAAGGTTGTCTGGAAAACATCTAAATTAGGGAGAAAAGGAGTTGCGTTTTTCTTGAGAGGACTGATGGTGGTTCAGACTGATAAGAAATCAGACGAAACAGAGGGCTGCACCATATAATGGAGAAATGAGCAGAGTACATCTGCTGAACATTATGATCCTCAGAAGCACATCTGAAAGAACAGGCTAATGAAGATACTACGCTCTTTTTATTAAAGATGAAGATACTTTTCCCTTGCAATTTAATATGCAGAGACAACTGCAAATAAGCCATTTGTACACTGATTTAACCACAAACCGTTATTAAAACATTGTTAATTCAATCAATAGTGGAAAGAAAGAGGCTGTATCCAAATCTACATGCTGTCCTACTATGTAGTAGGGGAAAAACTGTATGTGAAAACAGTTGGATCAAATTCACAATATTCATAAAACAGCAGGTGAAACAGGATAACCTACTTCTTCTGGCAAGATTCTGAAGTGCACATCCAGTAGACACTTTACTAGAGCAGTTGTGAATCACAGTGAAGCAACGCAACTGATACTAGCCTACAATGACTGGACTAATGATATTCTGACAGAAAACTGGCCCGGGCCCCTGTTGCTATAGTAACAAACACAACCTTCAGGCACATCTGATTGATAAACCGCACACTCTTATTTCAGTGTTGTTTTTGATTTTGTGGTTATTTCACCTTGCTTTGTACATTTAGTTTAACAAATGTTAAAGAGGGCAACTTTATCATTAAACTGAACCGTGCACATATGTTTTAAACACTTTGGCTCCCTTATATGTTCTTACTCCACCCATGTATTAAATGTGCGTCCTTGAAAGCCAGCGGTTTTCTAGTGTATTTACTTTATCTTCTCAGGTAATATCAGTGGTATGAGCTGTTTCAGATGCAGCCACAATTAAAACAACAGTGGTTACATATGCATATATTTCACTGTTTGATCATAATTGTGTAATTGTTCCACCACTAACTGCCAGTTTCTGAAATGCATATTACTCTTATATATATATATAGAGAGTAATATGCATTTTAGAGGTGGTAGAGTTGGTAGAGGTGGAACAATACACTTTAAAGGGAGAGTTTACCTAGAAAAAAAATTGTCATCATTTGCTTACCCTCATGTTGTTTCAAGTCAAGTCAAGTCACCTTTATTTATATAGCGCTTTTAACAATACGGATTGTGTCAAAGCAACTGTACAGCATTAATTAGGAAAATAGTGTGTCAATAATGCAAAGTGACAATAGTAAACACTAATTTTTCAGTTAAAGACAGTTCATCATTGAATTCAGAGATGTCATCATCCAGCTCAGTTCAGTATCTTTGCAATCATTTGCAATCAAGTCAAAGATATCGCTGGAAATGACGTGTCCCCAACTAAGCAAGCCAGAGGCGACAGCGGCAAGGAACCAAAACTCCATCGGTGACAGAATGGAGAAAAAACCTTGGGAGAAACCAGGCTCAGTCGAGGGGCCAGTTCTCCTCTGACCAGACAACCAGCAGTTCAATTTCAGGCTGCAGCAATGTCACAATGTGCAGAGGACTCATCTGGTTCCTGTGGTCTTGTCCCGGTGGCTGTCTGAGACAAGGTCTTTACTGGGGATCTGTATCTGGGGCTCATCTTGTTGTCCTGGTCTCTGCTGACTTTCAGGGCTGTAGCGGTCCTCTCTAGGTGCTGATCCACCACCTGGACTGGATCCCTTCCTGTACCTGGTGACTGCCGTGACCATCTGTCTTGGACAGACTGTATCTGGTGGCTACGGTGACCTCGGAATAAGAATGATTCAGACTAATATTACAGTAGATGCCATTCTTCTTATGATGTAGCGAGAACATTGGGTGTTGTGGGAAGTTTTCCCGGTTCCGGTTGACCTAATTAATGCAGCCTAAAAATCCTTTAACGGATTTGAATATTAGAAATGTGTTAGTGTGTTATGTGTAAGCCAGGTTAAAGAGATGGGTCTTTAATCTAGATTTAAACTGACAGAGTGTGTCTGCCTCCCGAACAATGTTAGGTAGGTTATTCCAGAGTTTGGGCACTAGATAGGAAAAGGATCTGCCGCCCGCAGTTGATTTTGATATTCTAGGTATTATCAAATTGCTAGAGTTTTGAGAACGCAGCGGACGTGGAGGACTATAATGTAACATGAGCTTGTTCAAATACTGAGGTGCTCAACCATTCAGGGCTTTATAAGTAATAAGCAAGATTTTAAAATCTATATGATGTTTAATAGGTAGCCAGTGCAGTGTTGACAGAACCAGGCTAATATGGTCATACTTCCTGGTTCTAGTAAGAACTCTAGCTGCTGCATTTTGGGCCAGCTGGAGTTTGTTTATTAAGCGTGCAGAACAACCACCCAATAAAGCATTACAATAATCTAACCTTGAGGTCATAAATGCATGGATTAACATTTCTGCATTTGACATTGAGAGCATAGGTCGTAATTTAGATATATATTCATGAAATATATATTTCAAACATGTATGACTTTATTTCTTCTGTAAAACGGAAAAGATAGTTTGAAGGATGTCTTAGCTGTTATTGTTTTTGTAAGACTCACACAGACTGCACATAACTTGGTTAGCATCAAAGCTATCGTTAGCATTTTCATTCATCTCAATAACAGTTTCTCGGCTGATGAATTGTTAAGAAATATTTGCGATATGCTGCTTGCAAAAAAGTGAAAAAACACTAACAATGTAAATGACCAGATGGTGTAGTTACGATATCTACCTGCATATCTACTGGACTACACTAACAGCCAAACCTTGTTCCACTGGCATTTGACTTAGCATTGTGCTCCCCATATTAGAAATCAAAGACATCACACCCCTCACAATAGGGCCTGGATTCTGTGAATTAGTGTGAAATGCTGCAGTGATTCATGCCAGGACTGGTAATCTTTGAAAAACCTCCCTCCTTCTCATTACAGAGCTCTTAAAATGCAGGGCCACAACAACAACATTGGCAGCAATAGCAACAGGGTAAACAACAGCGACTGTGTGACAACATAGATGAATGGCCTTTGAACAGAGAGACAGACCACATCGGATCAAAGATGGGAGCGCATGGCAACACCAGAAAACATACAGTGGAGTGTGTTATCAGCTGGTCTGGGGGCTCTCCCAGAGCTTATCTTCCCCGTCCCGAATCTCTTCCATCAGCAGGTAGATTATACTTGTCACCTGCGAGCACTTCAAAGGTGTATTTTCTCTGCTTGTGCTTTAGCAACAGTCGTCATTGAGAAAAGGGATAATTGTCAGAGGTGTTGTGCAAAGAAATGCCCTTTTGTTGACCCCTGTCAGTGCTGGAGATCTGACCGCAAGCGAGCGCGTTATCCAGCGACGGGATCGACATCGGGCCCCGTCACGCAGAGTCCTGTGTAGTTCAGCCAGGGGGAACTGGGCTGACATCCTGAAAAGGGAAAGGAAGAGGAAAGAGCTGGAACGCTTGCGATGATAGTCACCTTCCCACCCCGATTATCTTTGGTGATTGAGGAAACATGCCTCGCTGCAGTCCACACACCCATACACTGTCAACGGAGGAAAAAGTCTTTAGTGCTCCCTTACAAAAAGCACTTTTGTCTCATATCTGTTTTCAGGAAAAACCATGGTGTTGGAGATATGGTAAAACAAACACAAAGCACACACTCCATCCAAGTTTATGTGCAAAAACAATGGCTGAGGTAAGCGCCTGGCCAAAGGTTTAATCATTTGTAATTCCAGGTGAGAGAGTGGATATCATGTACTGCGGGGCAAGAGCTCTTTGCAGAAATGAGCCCATAAAAGATTAAAACATGAGGAAAGTAATCTCACATAAAGGGGCATATAGGAAAATAAAGCACTTTAAATTGGTATGCTTTATAATTCATAGAAACGACATCGGTGTGGAATGCTTTTGCTGCGATCAAACCTAATACATTTTTCATGCTGGAAACACTGTTGATAAGTATGGATCGTGACAGATGATTTACAGGTAGGCAAACCTAATGCGACATGGAACGCATATGGAGCAAGGAACCGCTGTTTTATTTTTCTCTCTGACCTTAAATTAAGTTTCTCTTCTCTGAGACAGACCTTCAGGCTGGAAAAAAATGACAAATAATAGTTATAATAATTCTGATAATGCTGCACAGTGTTTGTCACCTTGTGTTTGTGTAAAGCTTTCTTTTCCTCCATAAATGCGTCAGCATGTATTGTACCAGCTTAATGGGTGTGACTGAGGAACAGAACCTCTATAAATCTTCGATCCGACCTCTCGGCAATGATCTTGCGACCGCTGCTCACAAAACACTGCCAACCCTTTGCAGTTTGACTAGAAATATTTCAATGGTTTGTTATTTTTGCATTTTCCATTTTTACTGCGAATGCTTAAGCGGCGGGCATGTGTGTTCGTATAATTAATGAACTGTACGCTCACTTGTGTGGAGTGTTGCAGTAAACATTATCTTTACGAGTGCGGTGGCAGAAATGTTCTGACACATGCTGGCAGGCCCAGTGAAGAAGGATTGGACTGGAAAAGTGTAGAGTATGAAGTCATAACCTTGACGTTAGAGTATCTTTCAGCACTCATAAAACAGGCCGGTCAGTTTGAGTGACCTCAGCGCTTGGTGTAGGCTGGCATAATTGTTTTGTTTGGAGACAACCACAGGGAATCTTTCAAATCAAAGTAATGAAGCATCTCATGTCCTATGATACATGTTTGTGAGTATTTTCTCGTAGGAAACATAAAGGATAGAATATCAAATTAACAAAAATTATGTCTTTAATGTAAGACCAGTAGTCTCAAATAGGCAGAGTTTTGAATTGTAGCATAAAATCTTCTCCACATTGCTGCTTTTAATGGCCGAGAACTGGCCAATTAGACTGCAAGACTGACATATAAAGTTACTTTTTGTGTTTTTACATACCATTCAGGGTGGGTTATCTAAAATAGTTGATACCGCAGAAATAGGCCAACAAGGTTAAAAAAAATCATTCAAATAATTGCACAGTATTGTCAGTCAGTAGGCGGCTAGGCAGAATACACCAATTAAAAATACTATAAATAGAATATAGTATAAATAGGCTTCCTGGCAATCCATAAGTAATAAGAACATTTCAGCAACTAAATAAAAACAGAACTGTTTATTTGCTACTGTCTCAAACACATCTCTAAATATGTTTCCAAGACTGATGCCACTAACCTCAACAAAGGGGTTTGTGGCAAATAAATACAGTGGTAAATACAGTGAGTTGATTCTCAAAAATACTACAATTTTCATAAATACACTGTCACTGGTTTCAAAAGGCACTATGTACTGTACACTTAAGGTACTAATATGTACTTTTAAAGTAATAATATGTACCTTTTAACCTGTTAACTGTCAGTTCCTCTTTGTAAGCATAGACCTAAAAATGACATTTCCAACTTAAAGTTATAGAAGTTTAAATGTATGAAACCATAAAATGTAAAAATTACAATTTGAATATTTTATATAACATATATATTTTCAAAAACTACTAGAAAGTGAAAGCCAAAAATCTGAAGAAAAAAGTAAGTGCTCCAAATTTGAGGTTGATGTCTAAAAAAAAAATTAGCTTTCCAGAATGATTTTGTTTGGGCACAGTACCAAACTTTTCCACTAGATGACTACCAAACTCCATTATTGACCATATAAGTCACCTCCATTTCCATATATGTTTGAGTGATGTGAAACCCATTTTTCCATACTTTTCACAGTATTTATGAAGTAGACATCATATTCAGAAGTAATATGGACAGTATTACAGTATTTGGTTTGAATTCAGCCTCTAACAAGCTGCATCACAAATGGAGAATCTACCAGTTTTTATTTTTATTCAAAACATTTTTAGACATTTTAGACTTTTTTTTTTTTTTTTTTTCAAAAACCTTAGGGTACTATTTTTGAGAGTGTTCAGCGGGTGTTGTTTCTCAAAAAAGTTTTTTTTTTTACTTTTTAATAACAAAAAAGGAAGTGAAAATAAATTATTTGAACATTTTCTGCACATTTTTCTCTGTCTTATTTCCCTAGATTTTTTACCCATGGCACCCCAACAATGTAATTACAAAAATCATTAGCTTTTTTGCCAATTTTGTTTTTACACACAGCAGGGGGGAAAAATGTAGAAAACAGACACAAAAATCACAGTGCCCAATGAATGAAGTGCAATGCTGTCTGAGTCTGAAAATATAAAATCAATAGATACACATCATCATACAATATGTCATAATCTGGAAAATCTGACTGCAAGTCTTTTCTAAGTGAGTTTTCAATCACACCTACAAATGGAGACACGCACAAATGCACGAGCAAGCAACACTTTAATGAGCTAAACAATGACACGTGGATATGTGGAGTGTCCAACAGTTGCCCATTGTTTAAAATTGGGTCATGGTCAAAGTGAGAGATACATGTGGCTTGGTGTTTGAGCGGTGACTAAGAAACCCACACGGTTGTGATTACGGTGTGTATGAATGCTCATTGAGTTTGTTAACTCTGCATGGATGCATGTAGTCATTTCTGGGTCGTCCAAGGTACCCTCTGGCTATGTTGAGCAAAATTGAATGCTTTTACAACCTGGCCCATTACATTTTGATACAGGTTTATTTCCCCAGCTCATGGTAAATCTCTCCCCTTTCCTCAACAAGCCCCCCTTACCTGGCAGGGCTGGTTCTCTAGGTACCTGGTTTTATCCAGCTCAGATCCAGATGTGCAGGAAGAAGAGCACTATGGCTGACGGAGAACGAGTCTTCTTTATCTATTCTCATTCTGCATTCTCTGTACTGTTTCTCTGAGAGGGCTAAGGTCAAATGTACTCGCTAGGAAACTCCTTAAAAGGGACCTGGGAATTGTATTGCCAGCCGCTTTCGGTTATTTGTATCCTAAAAATCCTGTAAAAGGAAAAAGCTCAAACCACAGCAGAAATGACTGAATTCTTTCATAAATGCCTACATTCGTTCTTGCCTACACCATTACGCAATAGTGGCTTGGCTAGTGCATGCCTTGTTTCTTACACTGCAGGACATCCATTTCCACCTTTAAATGAATGTATTGCATAGCAACTGACCACCATGTATTTAAACAATTAGAATAGTTCAGATTTACATTCACATTCAAAACTGAAGCTCATTAGTAGGATTGGTTTAAACATTTTGCATAAACTATGCTTCTGAAAAATCATTTTATTACGCAGTGGGATTCAAAAATCGGAGACCACATTAAAGATCTGGGATTCAATATGTAAGTCTAACCTTTAAAGCAATAATAATATTAAATAAAACAAAGAAACTTAATGACATAATATGAATATACTTGATTCTGATTGGTCAATCCTGGCATTCAGACATTATAAAGTTGCTATGATCGGCTTGTTACTAGGCCGATTGTTTTGTATAGTGAAATTGAATATTATTTCTGAGTGGAAGCTACAGTAAATATTGTGAAATATATTACAATTTAAAATAACTGTTTTCTACATGAATGTTTTTTAAAGTGTAATTGATTCCTGTGATCAAAGCTGAATTTTCAGCATCATTACGCCAGTCTTCGGTGTCACATGATCCTTCAGAAATCATTCTAATATGCTGATATGCAAACATTTCTGATTATTATGAATGTTGAAAACGGTTGTGCTGCTTAATATTTTCATGGTAACCTGATACGTTTTTTTCAGGATTTTCTTATTGAATAGAAAGTTCAAAAGAACAGGATTTTTTTTGGAATAAATTTCTCTATTGCCACTTTTTATTTAATGCATCTTTGCTGAAGACAAATATCATTAAAAGAAAAAGTAAAAAAGTATTAGGTCCTGAGAAATTGTTAGCATTACTGACTGACTGTGTATTATCCTTTACATATTTAAGATGTACGATCGTGATAAATGAAAGCATTTTCACCAGTACTTCGACTGTTGAACTCCACTTCATTTATTTGTTCATTCTTTTCTCCCCTCTATCTTGCCTTCCCTGATTTTATTAGAGAGAACATGTTTGTTAGCGCTGCCAAACCAATGTGAGGCATGATATGATATATAAACCTAAATTTGGACTTAGAGACAGAGTGTTGTGCTGAATCTCGATTATACAATTAGACAAGGCAATAAACGTGTGACTTATATAAGCAAAATCCATGGGCAGCACACCAGCAATATTTTATTTGACATGGATACCGCTTAGCTGCAAACAAACCACAATTGCCTCACATCAACCCAGAATGATTGTTCTCATCATTCAGCCATGATTGTTGGCGAACTACCAATTAGCATCTTATGGGACGCAGCTATGCAAATGTGGCCAGACTGGGCTTAGACGCCAATCAATAGTGGACTGAACTAAAATCAATGACACAGTTGACATGTTTTAATGGGCTCTGGGTGAAGCCCTGCACGTCTCTGCCAGCCAAGAGATTATTTTGCTTGTGGTAATATGAAATGGAGCCTTACTCTCAAACCCAACAACCCCTAACTCTTCCTGCTCCAATTCTCTCTTTCACTTATGACCCATTTCCAATCTGACCAAGTCTTACTCACAGAGAAATCACTCAGGTAAGGAAATTGTGAGCCAGGGACATTCTACCAATCTTCAAGCACATCTGCACAGGAATCGAGACAGCCAGGAGGAGGTTGTGCACAGTGCCTCTGACTGGCAGGTGAATAAAAGGCCGCTGTGATGTATTTTCCGATACTTCAGTGCCAATCAATCTGAACGCCCAGCCTTGGAGGAATGAGTTCACTGTTTACTCGCTTAGCGCCGGTTGATTCTCGTGTGCTAGTATTTATGTGTTTGGGCACATAATGTGACAAAAACTGACAGAAGCAAATAGAAAGTGGACATATTCATATTAACAATGACCAGGGGATTTTATAGCCTGTGGCAATTTTTTTATAGTATTTTGGACATGTAAATGGATATAAATCGTCTTTACCGCCAGCACAGAATCGTTTACAAGCTCCACACGGAATTAAAAGCAGCTTCATCATTGACAAACAATAGAAGACATTTGCAAGTTTTGTTTCCTACAATGGTTTGGCCAATATCACACGAGCAGACACACATCAGCAATCCCGGAATGACTCTCAGCCAATCAGATTTCAGGACCAAATGTAGCCCGCCCCTTTTTAGCACTGCGCCCGTTGTCTTCTGTCTTCCGGTTTGTATTTCCATAAAGTCGTACGAATTTATGAATGAACCGCTCGTTTGAAAATCTTCCAGGTCTACTGACATTTGTCATGACATCCGCTTCGAAACATTACAATGTTCATGACAACTTTCATTAACTCAACAATAAGTAAATCCACTTCACCAGCTAATTCTTCAGCAGCGATGCTACAGAAATATACAGAGCTACCGCAAAAACGGAAGTTCAAAGACAAAATTCTAAAGATGGCGGTGCACTTGTTTCTCTGACGCATGAGGTCTGTAGGCCTCTTTAGGTTAACATCCACCTTGTTCTGCGCTTTTTTTGTTTTCTATCTTACAAAATATCCCGTCATTTTTTGTCGGGCCTGTGAACTGTCCGAATAATTCAAACTGAATCGCGAACAATTTCAGACCTTTTCGCAAACCCCTTTGACTGCAAAGGGGGATTCATTTGCAAATCTGCATCGCTAGTTCTGATTCTAAACAAATACGCATGATTTGATTGATAAAATATTAAAACTGTCCGAATGATTAGGTCAGTAAACATGAATCCCACTGATACATAATGATTTGTCAGTATGTTTACTGGTGTACAGTGATGTTTCATCTAAACAAGCAAACAAACAAAAAAACAGCTAAAACCAGCCTAAGCTGGTTAGCTGGTTTTAGCTGGTCAGCAGGCTGGGTTTAGAAGGGTTTTGACCACTTCTTTAGCTGGTCAGGCTGGGAGACCAGCTAAAACCAGCTACTTCCAGCTTAAACCAGCTAAGACCAGCCAACTAGCTTAGGCTGGTTTTAGCTGTTTTTTTCAGCAGGGGAAACCAGACAGACAATGACAACCCGCTCAATATGAGGGTCCCGCACTATGGAGAGTATTTGGAAGGACTTTATGTTCCGCAAATTCATAAGTAAGAATCTGTCTGTGAACAAGCCCTGAAGCACATTACTCCAGGCTCTGGCTCTCTCGCTCTCTTTCTCTCTTTTGTGAACTACAAAGGTAGCTGAGTCTTTTTCTTGACTCACTGGACCTGGCGTACCCTCAAACAGAAAGAGAAAAAAAAATAAAAAGTACATTCCAGTCTATTGGCTGTTCTAGAGTATGAAAATCAATGGCGTGTATGAAAATTCCAACATATTCCTGAAAAGTTTTCATAAACAAAAACAGCTAACTGATCAAAATGAATCACGCCTCTTAGTTCAGTCAGCTAATGAGGCAGTAGGGAAATATTTGCTGTTACTTCCAAATGCTTTTACTTGCTCATACTGCCCCCTCCTGTATATATATACATAATACAGGAACACAGAATGTTATTGTCATTCATTGGCTTTCAGTGAGTCAGACTTCTTACCTAAATTGACCCCCTGATGAGAAACTAATTTCCCAGTCCTCAAAGGACATAATGGTCAGCACTTAACATAAATGACAAAGGTGACTCCCGCTGTTGACCATCACACTACAAATGACGGGGATCAGGAGACAAGGGACTAAATTAGCCTTTTCTGGTCTCCTAGTGAGTGATTCAGCTGTACTCATTTTAAATGAATGATTCTAAATGAAAGAAAATATCCATTTTTCTCCTTAACTTTGTCCAAAGACAGATGTTTCTACTAAATATACACAGTATGCAAGTGGAGAGTAGTGATATCATTACTGAAAGAAAACAATCATTTCTCAAAGGCCTTGTTGTTTGGGCCTGGAACATATGAATTATTATTATTATATACTATAAGTTTTTTGATTGCTATTTTTCTGTCAGGATGAAAACATGTTCATTATAAAAAGGAATTTCTTGACACCCTACTCTTGTTCAGAGCAGTTGTGGTTAGAGGACAGAATAACAGGTTGCTGTTTCTGTGTGCTGTAGTTTGTTTTATAAGGATGGGCTGTTATCTTTTGCCATAGCAATGTAAAGCTTACCTGTAACGCGTGTGCAGCCTCTGTTCTCTTGTGTCGAATTGAATTTTTTTTGTTGCAATTTACCAACATCAATAACCAGGAAACCACACCAGGGGAGGTTGGAAACTAACATGCATTCGTGGAAGATTTATGTATCAAGTTCAAGTTCAAGTTGAGCTTTATTGTCATTCTGCTGCATGTGAGGACATACAGTGGAACGAAATGTTGTGCCTCACAGGACCACGGTGTTACATAAATACAGGCATACAACAGTGAAGTAAAACAGTAAAAAACCTATACAGTAAAGCAGTAAAAGCCTATACACAACTAACCTAACTAACCTGTATGAAATACACTAAATGCCAGAAAATAAAATGTGTGCATAGTCACGATTTTTTGCTTTCTCAATTGCTTGTGCAAAATTTACATTAAATATCTTTGCTACCCTGTCAACATATAGACCATTCTAAGAACAATTCAAGAAGATTTGTGATGCTGTTACAGGAAAAGTAGCTCTGAAACTGTTAAATCTATAGTAGCATGTAAAGGGAACATTTTTTTTTTACAGTGTATTTATTGCGCTTTGTGCTTTTATTTAAAAGTATGTCTGTAAGCCTACTATAAATGGCAATAGAGGTAAATAAGTACAGTATAGGGAGTGACAGTCAGTAATAACACCATACGTTTAACTAATTAGAAGTAAGACTTACAGGAAAACATTTTTTTTAAATTTGAGGTAAGAAAAAAATGTCTGGCTTATAATTAGATTTGTGATCATGTCAATAAATGTAATTCATCCACACAAGCCTTTCCTTTGCATGTTTAAAAAAATGTAAATGTTGTGACCTACTAGAAAATGACTAACAATGTCACGTGTTATGATTTTTTTAATTGCTAGCCTTCATGTATTTGTACTAGTGCTGGCATACGATTAATCTCAAATAATCACAACAAAAATAAACGTTTTTGTTTACATGATATATGCGTGTGTACTGTCATGTGTATATTTATTATGTATATATAAAATACCACAACATGCATGTATATAGTTGAAAAATATTTTACCTTATATATATATATATATATCTTATATATATATATATATATATTTATATATAATATAAATTATATAAATATATACATGTAAATATTTTTTAAATATATACATGCATGTGTGTGCATTTTATATATACATAATAACACCTACCAGTGTTGGGGTACGAATTACAAGTAACGTGAGTTTACGTAATCAGATTACTTTTTTCAAGTACTAGTAAAGTAATGCATTACTTTTTTTTTAATTTAGAAGGAAATATCTGAGTAACTTTTTCAAATAAGTAACACCAGTTAATTTGTTTTCCCATTTATTGACTGAAAGCTCTCCTATCCCCATGTTGAGAGAAATCAGAAGATGTTACTGTAGTTCTAAAATATATATGAAAATGCATTAATTCATCTCACACACACAAAAAAAACACAGATTCAGTATTCCTCAAAATGAATAAAAATAATGCAACTCAGAATATGACGCAAACCTGCAATAATTAAATGTTAAACAACACAAATATCCTTTATGTATTTAATCCCATTCTATTAGCTTCTGAGCTTTGATGATCCGGTTCAAGCGTACTAATAAGCACAAATCACTCTAGACAAACATTTGTGTCTTTTTTTATTGCTGAAGTGTGTTGAAATGTCTTCTTCTGCATTCTACTGTACAGACGTTAATTTACTTTACCTTCAGCCTGAGGCTTATTCATTTCACGTTTGATGTGAAAGGCTTTTATATTTGCCAAAAATAGAACTTTTTTATATTAAAAACAAACAAGCAAGCCCTGTCCAGATTTAAAAAGTAACGCAAAAGTAACCTAACGCATTACTTTCCATAAAAAGTAATGTAATTAGTTACTTTTTTATGGAGTAATGCAATATTGTAACGCATTACTTTTAAAAGTAACTTTCCCCAACACTGCTCATAACAGTACAAAGGCATATATTATGTAAACAAAAACGTTTATTCATAATGTGGTTAATCATGCTTAATCGCTTGACAGCACTAATTTGTACAATATTTGTATGCCTTCAATTTTATTTGCTGTTCTGATTTAAATCTGTTTGTTGGTAAATCATTGTTTTTTCCCCTCTAATGGCTAAAATGAAACAAGGGTAGGAGTTGACATAATGACATTAAAATACAGAATATTAAAACTGTCCATGTTTCCTATTAGTACAACACTCGAGTATCTGTATTTGTCTATACATCTAATTGTATAGAAGAAAAAAACGTTTTAAAATTAAGTGAGTTCTAACCGTTGAATGGCATGCATGAATGGTTTTATACACAAACATAAAACGAGGGTCTATAACATTATTTAAAGTCTAAATTGAGATGTAATCTACATAGATGCATAAGCATCCCCAGGCGACCACGCGATGTCTCTGTTTCTCAAGTAACAGCTCGCGCACAACCGGGGTGAAGCACTCGCTTTTACCTTGACAACGCTTTGTCATCTGCATTATTCCCCTACTGCAGTGCGTGCGCTTAATCGATTATATAATCTTTCTAGGAAATCAACGCGCCATTTCTCAGATGCCGCTCTGCAGCATTCATCCGGGTTATCATGCGAATGAGAAAAGCAGTTGTCTCACTTCTGTTGACTAATGTGCTCACCTCGCTCGCGCGGAATGCGTGACGCGGGGCCTGTACCTGAGCGCGAGGACCGTAAGAACAGGTGATACTGAAGGTTTTGAGAGCAACTCCAGTCAGTGTCGCGTTCGAGTTCAGTTGTTTACCTCAACAGAGCGTTGTCGTGTTTGTGGTCGCGGTGTTTCACCGTTCTGCGTCCGAGGAATCAACGCTGTGAACACGTACAGGTAAGAACGCAGGTGAGATGCAAACGTGCAGCTGATAGTTTAACTATAAAATCGAGACTTCACGCGGTGTCAGCCATAACATTCACTCAAAATGAATGTCCTGTCATTATTTACTCAGTCATTGTCTGTCAAACCCGTTTGACTTTCTTTTTTACGTGGAATACAAATGGAGATGTTAGACAGAAAGACAGTCTCAGTCATCATTTATTGTCTGGAAAAAGATGTATTAAAAATGAAAAGCTGTCTGTCACTAGCATCCTCCTTAATATTTCTTCATTTGCGTTCCTCGAAAGAAAGCTACGGGTTTGAAACAACACGAGTGTGAGAAAAGAGTAACAATTATTATTATTATTTTTATTATTTTTTTTCGTATTCATGGATTCAAGTAAATATAACTGCTCAGATGTCGAGTTTCCTTAATATAGTTTTATTATAGGGCTAATTATGTATCATGTTATAAATGCAAATGTTTTGGTATGTGAGGTTTATTCTTCATATTCAGTTCATTCCATGAATTAAAGTGTTTGATTCTTATATGAAAACTCACTGTAGAAATCCATGGCTAATATAAGTCAGTAGAGAACTTTTTCTTGTACGTTGAAACCATACTCGTAGTGTATAGTGTTGTGTGTATTTTTCTTGGTGTTATGTTACTAAATAAAAAAAAAACTCCACATAAGGCTGCAGTCTTGAGAGGATTTGTGCAGCTGACATGAAACCTGAAGCAGTGACAGCAGTGTCGTCCAGTGTAACATGCTATACATCTTCTGAAACTAGTTTAAAGTTGGCATGAAATGAAAATTCACCCTATCAATTTCCCTCAAATTTTTATTGAATATAAAGTTCCAATTATAGGACAAAGACAAACTATTGGACTGTTTTTGCGTCACCGCTAAAATATTTGTGTAAACGATTGTAAGAATTAAATTATTTCCTGCTTTGCTAGCTAATACAATAACTAAACATTTGCCAACATTTCACTGAAGGATATTATTAAAGGGGTCATATGATGCGATTTCAAGTTTTCCTTTCTCTTTGGAGTGTTACAAGCTGATTGTGCATAGATAAGTGCAAAGACTAAAGTCTCAAAACCAAAAAAACAACTTTATCAAAGTTAAGACTCTGCCAATCCCCCTAAAACGGCTCGTTCTAACACGCCCCCACATATCTACCTCACTATGTGGAAATATTAGCATAATGCCGCCCAAATGTGCACGCAAAGAAAGAAGGCGTGGTTTCAGTAACGGCAGTTAGTGCTGAAGCAGCCATGTCAGGGAGACGCTGTGTGTTTTAGGCGAAAGCAAAGCACTTCTTGGGGCCCTCCGAAAGTAGATGCATTTAGGAATATTTAAGATAACTTACAACAGAACAGCAATGCATTTAAATGGACGACCGTTTCGTGAACCTAGGAAAGGATTTAATTCTGACTTTGCTATGACAATCTGGTGCTTCTGAATCAGCTACTGTTTTGTTATTAAATTAAGTATTTGCTATTGACTGTTCAAATACAGAGTTTTGCGCATCGCGTGTGTGTGCGTGTGGGTTGTGGGTGTGTGGGGAGAGAAGAGAGGAAAGGAAGGGTCCCACATCACAGGGTTACGTCGCTGTCTTAACCGTGGCTTGTGTACCGCAAACACACCAGCTTCATCACTGTCTGTCACGCAACTCTGTTCCCCTTTCGGGCTCTGTCTTTACATTTCTTTTGAAAGATGAAGCTTGCGATTATAGTAAGGGGCGTTACATTTCCAACGAGTGCTTGCAGTGTTTGGCCAATCAGAGCAGACTGCGCTTGTCGGAAGGAGGGACTTTGTAGAAAACGAAGCGTTATAGAGGACCTACAATAATGTACAGTAAAATAATGTGTTTTTTGAACATTAAAGCATGTCAACATATTCTGTTACGCCAAATACACAAAATAACGATCTTTAAAAAAAAGCATCATATGACCACTTTAAAATCTTTAACCAAAGTTGATTTCCTTGAAGTGACTTAAACAGGATCATTAATGGATAATTTCAAGAAATGAGCGTTCGGAATCAGAACATTCATTTCTTTATGATTTCCTGCCGTAGCCATACAGGAAAAACCTACGCAGCTCTTCAGGATGTGTACGTGATAGTTTTTGTGATCGTATTCTAACGGTATAAACCCTCTTTTTGACACTCACAATTTTATGCCCGCAAAAATGTTTCGTGTGTGATGATCACGACTTTAGTTTTTGGTGGTTTTAAGGTGTTTTTTGAAAGACAAAAAGCTGCCAAAGACAAAAACTGAGTGGTGTGGCTTTATGTAACATGGAATCCAATGTAAATAATAAAAATTTAACTGTAGTCTGATTACAAGTATTTTGAAATGTAATGCAATCTAATTACAAGTACTCGATTGATGGAATCTGATTACATGTAATCAGTTACTACCCACCACTGATCCAAACTTATATTAGACCATAAGCATTCAAGGGTGTTATGGTCTCAATTGTATAAAATGTTAACCTATAATGATCGATGTAACACGTCCTGGCCATATACAGTGGTAGGCAAAAACAGTATTAGCAGCCACCAGTTGTGCAAGTTCTCCCACTTAAAAAGATAGAGAGAGAGGCCTGTAATTTTCATCATAGGGTTACCTCAACTATGAGAGACCCGCACCCCCCCAAAATGAGAAAAAAAAAAAAAAAAAAAAAAAAAAAAAATCCAGTGAAAATCACATGTAGGATTTTGTTTTTTTTTTGTTTTTTTTTTTAAAGAAAATTAATGGTCAATCAACTCCTCTGTAAAATAGTAGTTGGTCACCTACAAACAAAGCAAGAGTTTCTGGACTCTCACAGGACTGTAACTTCTTCTTTAAAGAGGGTCCTCTGTCCTCCACTGGTTACCTGTATTAATGGCATCTTTTTGAACTTGTTATCAGTATAAAAGACATTTGTCCACAACCTCAAACAGTCACACTCAAACTCCACCATGGCCAAGACCAAATAGCTGTCAAAGGACACCAGAAACAAATTTGTAGACCTGCACCAGGCTGGGAAGGCTGAATCTGCAATTGGTAAGCAGCTTGGTGTGAAGAAATCTACTGTGGGAGCAATTATTAGAAAATGTAAGACATACAAGACCACTGATAATCTTTCTCGATCTGGGGCTCCACGCAAGATCGCACCCCGTGGGGTCAAAATGATCACAAAAACTGTGAGCAAAAATCCCAAAACCACACGGGGGGACCTAGTGAATGACCTGCAGAGAGCTGGGACCAAAGTAACAAAGGCTTACCATCAGTAACACACTGCGCTGCCAGGGACTCAAATCTTGCAGTGCCAGACGTGTCCCCCTGCTAAAGCCAGTACATGTCCAGGCCCGTCTGAAATTTGCTAGAGAGCATTTGGATGATCCAGAAGAGGATTGGGAGAATGTCATATGGTCAGATGAAACCAAACTAGAACTTTTTGGTAAAAACTCAACTTGTCGTTTGGAGGAGAAAGAATGCTGAGTGCATTTTTTTTTCAAAGGTGAACACCATACTTACTGTGAAGCATGGGGGTGGAAACATCATGCTTTGGGGCAGTTTTTCTGCAAAGGGACCAGGACGAATGATCCGTGTAAACGAAAGAATGAATGGGGCCATGTAGCGTGAGAAGTTGAGCGAAAACCTCCCATCAGCAAGGGCATTGAAGATGAAACGTGGCTGGGTCTTTCAGCATTGACAATGATCCCAAACACACCGCCCAAGTGGCTTTGTAAGAAGCATTTCAAGGATCTGGAGTGGCCTAGCCAGTCTCCAGATCTCAACCGCATAGAAAATCTTTGGAGGAAGTTGAAAATCCATGTTGCCCAGCGAAAGCCTCAAAACATTACTGCTCTAGAGGACATCTGCATAGAGGAATGGGCCAAAATACCAGCAACATGTGTGAAAACCTTGTGAAGACTTACAGAAAACGTTTGCCCTCTGTCATTGCCAACAAAGGGTATAACAAAGTATTGAGATGAAATTTGTTATTGACCAAATACTTATTTTACAACATAATTTGCAAATAAATTCTTTAAAAAAAAATTTCTCATTTTGTCTCTCATAGTTGATGTATTCCTATGATGAAAATTACAGGCCTCTCATCTTTTTAAGTGGGAGAACTTGCACAATTGGTGGCTGACTAAATACTTTTTTTCCCCACTGTACACCATAGCGTTGTATCTGAAACAGTTGGTTTAATGGCTTTTGCTCCTGACCATCAGGTTGGCGAGTTATTTCCTGGCCACATGGGGCGTTTGTGTTTGTGTGGGTGTGTGGGTGTGTGTGGGGGTGTGTGGTGTGTGTGTGTGCACCAGCCTTGAACTCCTGCCATCCAATCGGCTTCATCCCGCACAGGCGTCACTTCCTTCCTAAAGGCTACTCCAGTCAATCTGTGTATTCATCAAAGTGTGTGTATCTACAGTGGTCCTATCCGGATCCCCACTGCTAAAATCCCACCTCCCCCCGACTCGGTCTCCAGCTGACCCACCCATCCCCCCCTTCTCTCACACACCCGTGCCACATGAGGCCCTGCAGTGTGACTCAGTGGACAAACTTACACCAGTCTGAGAGTCTGGGTCAGGCCTGCGCAGGAGACACCAGTGGTTAGTCTTTCCCATTCTGTAATGTTAATAACGCATTTGGTTGTTTTCTTGTGATTGTTCTTGCTGTAAGCCTGTCATTTCTTTACTCCTTCTTAAGTAGGGCTTCGTCATACTGCAGTGCAGCACTGTTAGAGCTCTCAGTGCGCGAGCGTACGCGCTACATGCTGAGTTTGTGGTTTTCGATTTGAGCGTGCTGGCCTTGAGCACTTGCTACAAGTATGTTGTTTCCTTATTAATAGCTACGGATGTGGTGAAGTTTGTGCTTAAGGGTGTTTGTTTGTGTAGAGGTGCTTGCAGTTTTTTTTTTTGTGCATGCGGGTGTAGCTGGAATTGTAACAGAGGTGTTGATGATACATGAACCTTTCATTATCAATGGCTACACAAATATCGTAAAGTTTGCTTTGCCAGACTTTGACCTCAGTTGTATTGAGTTTGTTTCTCTGTGGGTCTCTATGTACGTTTTAATGATTTTATTCTAATGAACTAAATAGCAATTAAAAGCTGTCTTTAGTAGCGTCTTTAGACACATTGTGTTTCACCCAATGGGTAGGCAACAATACAGAGCACTCAGCCTTTTACGAGTGGTCCTTATAATGTCTGGTTTATGTGTGTAATAGGCTTGATTGATGATCAGTTTTACCTTCTTTGTGATGAATGAGCTTAAAAGGTGAGTTCATGCAATGCAAGATCAGCATTCTTAAGGGGCTTTTATACTGACCGCTAATTGGAGCTACAAAGCGATTGGAAGTCATTCATTTTCAATGAGACTTCCCTATTTGAGTTCATATTTTTCAAATGTTCAGTGACTATCAGTGGAAAGCTGTAAGAATGTTTGCATCCATTATTATGGAGCGTTCATGTAATCAAGCTAGTATTGTTATTGTAATGTGTTTAAAAGTGTTAAATAATTGAGATAAAGCTGAAATGTGTGTATGTGTGTGTGTGTATATATATATATATGTATACTATTACAGTATATAGTTCATAGTAAAACTAACTGAAATAAGTTTTTTTTCAGCCAATATATATATTGACTGAAACAACTTATTTCAGTTAGTTTTCAAGGCAAAATTTATCATTTTGTTTTTTAGAGTTTGAGTTGAAGTACTAAAACTGAAATAAAAAATTAAAGCTGAATAAAATATTGATAATAATAATAAAACAAATATGTAAAAAATATAAATAAACCACAAATTCACTATTAACTAATACTATAATAGTGTACAAATAATATTAAAATAACACTGAATCAAGCTACAGTATTTTGTCCAAGTACATATGACAGAATTCACAATTACATTTTTTTTGTGGCATTTTTATTTTGATAGGACAGTATAGCAGAGACAAGAAGCAAAGTAGGTGAGAGAGAGAGGGGGGCGGGATCGGGAAAGGTCCACGAGCCGGGACTCGAACTCGGGACGCCCAAAGCGCAACGGCACTATATGCATAAATACACAATTGCAATATTTTAAAGGTTAAATACATGTGTGCATCCCCATCACACATTCATATTGCATTTCATTTGAAATGTTTAACTTCCTGTTTAACTTCCTCTATTATTCTTTTAGACATCCCTGCTATGGCAAATTCCCTGAAGGCAAATGTAACACTGAAGGCAGAGAAGGAGATCAGAGAGGAGAAAGCGGGAGCTAAAGAAATGGATGACACCTTGGATGAGCCTGCAGAGGAGGAAGAGGATGAAGAGGAGAGAAAGGCACGGGAGGCAGCAGCCAGAGAGAGAGCCGCTCAGAGGCAGCTCATGGCGATAGAGGAGCTGGTGCAGACAGAGAGGAACTACCTGAAACATCTGCAGCTCTGTACGGTCACCATCCACAACAACCTGCAGAAACTACAGGTAGACAAGTTCTCTAGCAGCCATGTTCAAACATTACATTGTTTTAAATTGCAGTAAAAGTCCTGATTTATCTGGTATGGTGACACGTGTTATTCTTAAGACCAACAGCTTTCTGTGTTTTACATGTATTGCTTCTATCACCACTGAAATACCATTAAAAACTCTGAAATAATTCTTATATTAATATAAACATTAACAATCTAATCAGATAATACAACAGTTAGTTCTGTTAAAGCTGTATTTAACACATGGCCTCTAAACTGAAAAATGCAATTAATTTTCAGCAAACCTGCCATGTGTATTTTTTTTTTTTTCAAATTAAATGTTCTTTTCATTTTAGAAACATTAACATCAAATAATTTGGTTCTTACATTACGTACAGAGGAAGGGGGGGGGGGGGCGGGCTCAAACTCTTAAAGACATCATAAAAAATCAAGCAAACTTGTATGTATATCAAACAATGTGCAAAAAGGTAGTATTTAAAGAAAATTACAAATAAAAAATAATGATGACAACAACATATTAACAGAACAGTCCCACAAAAAAAAAGTAATATTCTATTAAACTATTTGAATCCATCTGAAAGGAATGAGAAATAAAACAGAAATAATGTTTTTTTTATTTTTATTATAATTATATTATTATTATTGAGTGTATACCTCATAAATGGGACTAAATGATTTAGCTTTGATAATATCATATTATTTGGGACTCTTGCAGCCTCCTCCCCCAAACCTGGAGAACATGTTTCAGCACATAGATGAAGTGATGGATGTTTCCAGCAGACTCCTGAGCCTCCTCGACCAGACACGGATACATCACAGCGACCCGAAATACCTGGAAACTCTCTGTGAGTACAGCCGGACAGGCTGGAATTTCTGGTTCACTTTCAGTTTACTTGTCACATTGTCCATGTGTCATGCCCACCTAAGGTCAAAATATTTTGCCTGTGAGCTCACGAGGAAGGAATCCAGAACTTGAATTTCAAGATGGGAATGATGATGTATAGAATGTTTCAATTTATGTCCTTTTTGGAACTTGACAGTCTAAATAACCATACACTTACACTACTGTTCAGAAGTTTGGGGTTTGTAAGATTAAAAAAAAATTTTTTTTGAAAGAAGTCTCTTATGCTCACTAAGGCTGCATTTATTTGAACAAAATACAGTAAAAAACAGTAATATTATGAAATATTATTTAAATAGATGGTTTCTATTTGAATATATTTTAAAATGTAATTTACTCCTGTGATCAAAGCTGAATTTTCAGCATAATTCTCCAGTCTTCAGTGTCACAGGATCCTTCAGAAAACATTCTAATATTCTAATTTGCTGCTCAAAAAAACATTTATTATTATTATAAATGTTGAAAACAGTTGTGCTGCTTAATATTTTGTGGAAAATGTGATTTGTTTTTCCAAGATTTAAAAAAAAAAAACATTTATTTGAAATAAATTGTTTATAACATTATAAATTTATTTATTGTTGCTTTTGATCAATTTACTGTGTCCTTGCTGAATAATAATTATTTTTTTAAACACTAACCTCAAACTTTTGAACAGCAGCGTATGTTGTTTAGAAAAGATGTAAATCTTGTTGTATATTATAAATGATCTTATTCTTTCTCTTAGGCGATTCTTTCCTGAGTCTGTCTCAAGATATAGAGATGGCTTATAAAGAGTATCTTGCCAACTACAACAACATCACTGCTCTAGAGAACAGCTACAAACAGAAAGAGGCCCTGTGGGTGGAAATGATCCGAAGTGTCAAGTCCTCTGCGTAAGTTCATAAACAACAACTTACCAAGGTTGTGTATAAATTGAACACGGTTGAGAGCAAAATCAACACCATTGAGTGTGTTACCCAACAATCCTGTCGTTTTTGATCCCTAATCTTGTCTGTCTTCAGTCCTGATGTGAATGCATCCACTCTGAGCTTCTTCCTGGTGATGCCAGTTCAGAGGATCGCCCGTTACCCACTGCTGCTCCAGACCATCCAGAAACACACAGACCCCGGGCACCCTGCCTACCCAAAACTGGAGCACACCGCTCACACTGCGGTCCAGATCAACTGCAGGATCAATGAATACAAACGCTTCCGTGAAGTCGGTGAGAACATGCCTATCCATCAGCATAGAGACATGAATAAAGTTGAGGTGAGTCGATTTGCATCATTATTCTCGTTCTCTGACTGTCACAGCTGACAAATACAAGAAGACAGAGAACCTGACCATCAAGGACAAGATAAATCGGCTGAGTGGCCACAGCATTGCCAAGAAGACGGCCCGGTTCAGCCAGTACATAAAGCATGAGACAGGAATGGTGCCAAAGGTAACTGCCTAAGAACAATGCTTAGTGTAAACAAAGGAACAGAAATGTTTGGCATGTTGAAAGAATGACATTGATTCCACAAAGCCTCAGACACTATTGTTACATGAAATATTTTTACAATTATTTCTCAATTTATACTTTGTAATTCTATCCCATCATAGTTAAAGGATGAAGAATTTGATGCCCTTGCTGGCTTCTTCTTCGTCCTGGAGAGGGGCGTCTCAGAGCTTCATGATAACCTGGAGGCCTATCTCCACCATCTGCAGGTTTGGATTTAGCGTTCTTACTCTTAATGAGTATAGTTAAAAACTTAAAAAGAGCTGATCCTCTCATTTGTTTTGGTGTTCCCTCAGTGTGAAGCCAGTATGCCTGTGGATCAACCTCTTAAACATTTTCCATTGTTATTCCAGCTGCTTAATGAAAGGAAAATCTGTAGGAGGGTTGATCCCAGGGCAGATGGATGGGGTTACTGAAGATTGTGAGGTTCAGATGATGGTTGCGCACTTGAAGTGTTTGTAAAGATTTATTTAACCATCTGAGCTCTGTTTCTGTGTACAGAGGTTCCTCAGCTGCAGACCAGAGGAAGCAGATCTTGATCTGGAAGGAGAGAAAACCGCCTTGTTCTCCAAAGAAATCACAGTGGCGCTCAGACAGTGGATCTACCCCTCATATGTAAGACTTTAAGCAGATTGCAGTTCCCATCCTTTAGATATAATAACTATTGTTAGTGATAAAGATGCAGTTCCTTTGGCTGATTAAAGCTGCAGTAAGTGGTTTTCTGAGAAAGGCTGTTAAAAGTAGATCAGACCGAGCACCAAAACACACTTGTAGTCAATCACCAGTAAGAGGCGTGTCCACTGTTGATGGGGGAGGTGCCTGTGTTGCATAGCATGTTTGTGAATTTGGGGGCGGAGCTATCAAGGTGGGGGTGTGTTTGTTTTGGTGATAATATCAGCAGCGTTTATCAGAAATCGCTTACTGCAACTTTAAGTTTTCTTGGGAGAAACTTAAAAATTTCAGCTCCGGGCTTCACAGCTTTGCAGTAAAAAGACTTTAGTTATTTAATTTGGTGTGAATGAAACAAGCCTGTGAGTGATAGATTTACAATCGACTGTTGTTTCATCCGACAAGCCAGTGCGCTCTCACGCCACACATCATGTTCTCACGCAGTGAAAAATACATCGCGAAGCAAAGAGGACACTGACAATGCGCCGACAGACAAGACAGAGCAGGTTACCTTTGGTATGAAACAAAGTCTCAGCTTTCAAATATTGTCTATTTTTTTTTTTAAGAAATTCAAACAATAAATACCATTTTGTGGCTCTTTAATGTGTGGTGACAGATCGCTGTAGCGCCTCACTTCAAGCGGCGGCACACAAACCTCTTCCTCTTTACTAGTTATAGCATGAAATAAACATGAATGAACATCAGAAGGTATCTTGTTTCAACCGCGGAAAGACATCAATACACGCCATTTTCAAGTTCAAGTCCACCGACTTTAATCTACTCTCCTGTCTGGTTTGTGTACCAGACAATATGGCAGATTCGGCATTATGACTGGTCAGATCACCTGTCAATCAAACTCCTGGCAAAGGGTAAATTAATTCTTTTTTTTTTAATTTTGTAAAAAAAATTATTTTGTTGGCCAGCCTGGAAATTAGGATGACCCCGGTTCCCTAGACAAAAAGGCAATAGGATTTTCTTGTTGGTTTTTGGCTTATTGCAGAAAATAAGCTCTGTGACAAACAAAAGTTTATGATTCTTACATGTCTTGTTCATCATGATAATCTTCACAAATTAACACAACTTTTATGAATACCAAGTACATTTTGAAAATCTAACTACAAGCAGAACGTAAAAAGCTGAAGTTATGATATAAACCAAACTAAACTACCATCTCAGGAACTTTAAAGGCACAATGTGTAAGATTTTTTTTATTAAAATATCAAAAAACCACTAGAACAGTGTTATGTATTTTGCTGACTTGTATACTTGCATTACCCCAAACGTTTCAAAGAATGTTTAAATCCAAAGAAATAAGCAATTTTAACTAGTGACAAAGACTGTGTCTATAGTGTCATTGTGTCGCCTGCAAATGATGTCACACCCTCGATTTTTGTTTTGTAGAAAACATGGAAACAGCAAAGACGCTTTAATATGTTGTGTTTTATTAGACCGGTGACGACCACACAGAGTATAATTATAACAGAACTTTAAAATGTATCTAGTATGATAAAACAGTGCTGCTTTACCCCACATACGCACAACCAGAAGCAGCAGAAGCGCTCGACTGTGGCATAAAAAAAGCCCCGCTGCTTTACCCCACACACACACGACCAGAAGCAGCGGAAGCGGTCGACTGTGGCATAATAAAAGCTCGCTGCTTTACCCCACATACGCACGAACGGAAGCAGCGGAAACGCTAAAGTGTGGCATAATAAAAGCTCCGCTGCTTTACCCAACATACGCACGACCGGAAGCAGCGGAAACGGCTCGCTGTGGCGTAATTAAAAGCTCGCTGCTTTACCCACATACGCACGACCGGAAGCAGCGGAAGCGCTAGACTGTGGCATAATAAAAGCTCCGCTGCTTTACCCCACCTACGCACGACCGGAAGCAGCGGAAGCACTAAAGTGTGGCATAATAAAAGCTCCGCTGCTTTACCCACATACACACGACCGGAAGCAGCGGAAGCGCTAGACGGTGCATAATAAAAGCTTCCGGCTGCTTTACCCACATACGCACGACCGGAAGCAGCGGAAGCGCTCAACTGTGGCGTAATAAAAGCTCCGCTGCTTTACACCACACACGCACGACCGGAAGCAGCTGAAGCGCTCAACTGTGGCATAATAAAAGCTACGCTGCTTTACCCCACATACGCACGAACGGAAGGAGCGGAAGCGGTCGACTGGCATAATAAAAGCCCCGCTGCTTTAACCCACACACGCACGACCGGAAGCAGCAGAAGCACTCGACTGTGGCATAATAAAAGCTCCGCTGCTTTACCCCACATACGCACGACCGGAAGGAGCAGAAGCAGTCGACTGTGGCATAATAAAAGCTCCGCTGCTTTACCCCACATACGCACGACCGGAAGGAGCGGAAGCGGAAGCAGTCGACTGTGGCATAATAAAAGCTCCGCTGCTTTACCCCACATACGCACGACCGGAAGAAGCGGAAGCAGTCGACTGTGGCATAATAAAAGCTCTGCTGCTTTACCCCACATACTCACGACCGGAAGGAGCGGAAGCAGTCGACTGTGGCATAATAAAAGCTCCGCTGCATTCCAGCCGTGTGTCGCGCTCGTTCAGCGGCCTTGTTTCGCTTCGATTGCTTTCAGCCTCACCCTGCTTCATTCTACTACGTTAATAAATCATTAGCTCATCCATGAACATGATTTCTGCCTGAGTCCCTTCGGATTGCATCGGCTGTGAAGATGAAGAAGACAACTCCCATGATTCCACACTCAGTCACGCTCATCAAACTACACCTTTGTTTCTTTGTTTATTTTTAATACGCCACCTCTTGCGGCGAAAATTACATATTGTGCCTTTAACATCACCATCACTAAGTTTCCAACAATTCTTTCAATCTTTAATAACAAGCTGGAGAGTTTTAGTTAGAATAGTTTGAGTGTGATTTTGTGATTTTAAACACCATGAGGATGAAAAAGCAGACTAGTGAGTAGATGAATTTACCTGTTTGCTGTGATGACGTTTAATGACGCCAACAACCTCTTTTTGTCCCATTAAGCCACTTGTTAGCTGCCACCTTTTCAAGACCGAAAACCTCAATAAGTCATGAGTTGGGTGATACAGATTTCTTTTATGTTGTGAAATTATTTTGAGTTTGTGTTACAGACCTTATTTCAGATATTTAACCAAAAACTTTAATGAAAAAAAAAAACTTGAACTAATTTAATCAAAAATCGCATTGACTTAAGGGTGATGGAACTGGAAGTGCAAAACTGCTAACTCATTTCCAGGCTTTAGTACTCATTCCTGCAGCGCTGTGTAACACACTGTACCTCTATCCCTCACTGCCTCGTTTTTGTACATGTCAAATTAAATATGGCATCTCTGACTAAAGTCAGGAACACCGACATTTGTCACAGATTTTGTCATGAGACAGTATTTCTTCACTGTGGTCCGCCACATTAGTATTTCTCCATACATCAGTGTCTAATTCTGCTGGAACCAATGCTGCTGCAAAAACACCATGTATCATGTAAGGGTACAAATTTAGCCAAGATCTTTTAACTGTTTACCAGCCATTGACATTAAGGTTGAAATGGTTTACAACACCCATTTTAGTGGTATGCATCATATTTGAGAAGACAACAGTGGTTTATGCATTATTGCACTATATTTAACTTGTTTTTTTTATAATAGTAATTGATTAAACATCTCTGGTATCTTGCCTTCTGAACCTACTTTTGTACATCTTGCTCACAGGATGAGCGTTTGAAGACTTTAGTCTTTAAGCCCTTGAGCTCACTGCGGGAACTGATGGCAGGACCACGTAACCTCATCCGCAAACGTCAGGACAAGCTTCTGGACTATGAGCTAATCGAGGAGAAGAGTAACCTGAGCTTTGAGGAGCAAGCCATAGCGAACACCTACAAGACCATCAACACTCTCCTGCTGACCGAGCTGCCGCAGTTCAACAGCAAAGCCCTGCAGCTCCTGTGGGCCACACTAGAGGCCTTCAGCTGCCTGCAGAGAGACCTGGCGGCTGATATTGAGCAGCTGGCCACCAGCTTCACCCATCAGGTACTTTTTACAGAAGAAGCTAAAATACTGAGGGTTTTACTGAATGTTGAGGACAAAATCCAGTGAGCTTTAGAGATAAACAGGTGAATATTTAATTTCTACAGTACTTAATTCTAGAAAGAATCAAAATGTCCACTACCTGGTCAAAAAAAAAAGTCGCCATCTGGATTCAAATAAGCAAA
The DNA here is from genome assembly GCA_018155175.1 of Sinocyclocheilus anophthalmus. Classification (NCBI taxonomy): domain Eukaryota; kingdom Metazoa; phylum Chordata; class Actinopteri; order Cypriniformes; family Cyprinidae; genus Sinocyclocheilus; species Sinocyclocheilus anophthalmus. Next base: position 922,676 of record JADLZN010008040.1, read on the forward strand.
TACTTAAGATTTTAGAATTGAATCATTATTGCAGTGATTAATATGTTTCTGGCATGTTGTATTCAAACAACATTGTCAGAAGACATACTTCAGGATGACGATATCAAGATTCAATAGACTCAAATTGTGAGAGATTGGCCTGGCCACCACAGAGTCCTGACCTAAACCGCATTGAAAGTCTTTGAGATGTGCTGGAGTTGACTTTACACTGTCATACACTCTAATATTTAGTTGGAGTGCCTTTAACTTTGATGACGTTGTGCATTCTTTTTTGCATTGTTTGCAACATCACAACATTAATTTTCATCAAGGGTTGTGTTAGTTTTTGGCTGAGATCTTGTATTGGCAATGGGAAAGTCGAACCACTCTGTAAAGTCGACTCAAGCACATTCTAAAGACTTGAAAATGACAGTATGTGTTTGAGTAAAATGTAATTTTTGTTTTATTCTGTAAGCTACTGATGCTATTTCTTGTTGTCATTTAGGGCATGAAATGACAATTGGTCAAAATAGCAAAAAAGATATGCCATGTTTTCAGACATTTTTATATTCATTTTTAGACAACACAATACCAATGGTTTTAACTTTAGTTAAGAAAGGTAAGAAATCAATATTTGGTGGAATAACCCGGATTTTCAATCACAACGAATGAAAACATTTGTTATTTTGACCAATTGTCATTTTCTGCTAAATAAATAAAAAATAAAAATCTCTAAAAATGACAATATTTTTATTTGAAATTTGAAAAAATGTATCAGACCTTTATAGCATAAAACAAATATTAAATTTTAGTCCTATGTGTGTGTGTGTGTGTGTGTATATATATATATATATATATATGAAATACAAAACAAATCCTGCAGATATAAATAGCAATTACTAATATTTACAAAAAGCGTAAGGTACAAAACAATTTTTCTTATTTTCTGTTTATTGCAAATATTTTATTATTTATATATATATTTTAATTATTTTTTTTTTACACACTTGTTCTTCATAGGATTCTTGAGGTTTTCCTTCACAGTCATGTAGGTCTCATCCTCGTGATTTTAATTACACTTGAATACCCATCAGTTTCAGAAAATGTTGGACATTCTGTGCAGTAATCCACCATTGAACTGCAGCGCAAGCATGTACTTGGAAAAGTGTTATTAAATTTAGCTGTTTGCAGGCTGGCAGTGTTTATGAATTGCTCTCTGTCTCCGGGCAGCTCCCACACAGTCATTTGGAGGATGGCGAGTTCTGGAAGTGGGCAGAAACTTCGGTGCTGGAGGGTTCGAGGAGGATGGAGAGCCTGTGTCAGAGTGTTCAGGGTGAGCTCAATGCTCCCATTGTGCAGGTCAGTTTCAATACAGAGACACACTGTTGTCGGGTGGAGACGTCTTCCTACGGGACAGTTTGGTTCCTCTTGGTACCTGTGTACAGTGCTGGAATAGAACCACAGCCATTCATTCATCTTGATATAGTATAGCCCTCATGTGTTCTGCATCAGTCTATCATTAATTATAAACATACCTTAATAAAATACGTTATGTCCTGGGGTCACTGTATTATGGGTGGCCCTAAACAGCTGCCTTTCATTTAGTCAAATTCAAATGCAAATTACTTTGAAAATATACTACCGGTCAGAAAGACTGAACCTACTGATTCTTTATTATTAATATCACCCACATTTTAGAATAATATCAAAATAATTAAACTCTCTTATATTATAAATGAAATGATGAGAAATATACTACTGTTCAAATGTTAGAGGTCTGTAAGATTTAGTATTGCTTTTAAAAGAATTACATTCACTAAGACTGCATTTATCAAAAACACAGTAAAAACAGTAATATTATGAAATATTACAACTTGAAATAACTGTTTATTTTAATACAGTTTACAATGTAATTTATTCCTGTGATCAAAGCTGTATTTTCAGCATCATTACTCCAGTCTTCAGTGTCACATGATCCTTCAGAAATCATTCTAATATGCTGATTTGATGCTTAAAACCCCAAACTTTTGAATGGTAGTGTACTGTGTTTGGGATGGGGCTTGAGTTTATCCATCAGGAATTGATTGGTTTGTGTTTATTTATTCATTTATTTATTTATTTAATGCAGGCAACTGAAGAAAGTGAAAATATTTGCTTATTCTAAAAAAAAGTAATCTCATTGGACAAATGAAATGGGTCAAGATTAAATATCAGAAAATAAAAGCTGTTTTGAGAGAAGAATATGAGAACAGATTGTTTATTAAAGCAATTTGCACTGATGAATAATGCATATTAAAACCAGGAGCATTTAGTAGATAAAATAGGGTCAATTATGATTCATGTAGACATTTTAATCTCTTCTTCTTTTGACAGCATAAACCGAGACGGCACCATTGTCATGTTTCATATTTCAGAGCAATGTCAATATTGTGTGCTGGTATGACTTCTCTGTCTGTAATGTCATGTTATATCATGGGCATTAGGCCATTACTACAGCTAATGTCAACCAGATGTCTTTATCCAGAGTCTAATCAATATCATGTCTGCCATCATAAAGACATCAGTCCTGATGAGTTTAAGGAAAAGGCAGGAGGATCAAACAGAGAGATGCTCTGTAAGCTTCACAAGTACTGCGTGTTTGCTGACAGGGATCAGAATGTAGATCACAGATGCAAATCCTTAGAGTATCATGCTCTCGTGTTCACTTCCCGTCTCCGTTTCTCAGTTCAAATTGATCCAGCACTATAATTACTGCACTTTAGTGGTTCAGCGGATCACAAATCGGATCACATTACGGTTTTTGGCCCACGGATCGGATCATTTTTCGGCAAGAAAAGAAAAATATTTCAATTTAACTTGCTTTCCATTTATTACTTAAAGCGAAATACCTCTTTGATACCGCAGCGAATACTACTAGATTAACTAAGAAAGTTTAAACATGATTAAAGAGACAAGAGAACCGCCAGATTAAAAATAAGAACAAATACACAAATTACAAGCATAGATAAATACAACAGAATATGTTACAAATAAAATAAGGTTGGTAGTATTCAAATACAGAAATTTAATAATTAGGGAAAGTAACACTGCATAGTGTTCACAGTATAAATTAAATATAGATTATTATCACAGCTGTTTTGTTGTTTGATGATCATTAATGACATATTCAGCAGCAGGTTTTTATAGGCTGCTGTCCCTTTAAGACCTGATGCACGGATCCAATGTAATGTTTTTTTTTTAATATACAATCACATCCGATTTCTTTCTCAGCTGTTTTCATTCACTTGAGACATAACTGACTGCGTTTACCTTCGTGTGTGTGTGTGCGGCTGTGCGCATAGAGAACAGCGCGCGAGCAACGAATCAACTTCCCTTTCGCATTTTCTCTCTGGAATTGTTTAAAATTCGCTTGCTTGTGTAAATACGAACAAATGATAAACTTATACTCTATTATGGTTAAATTTAGCAATTAATCCGCGGATCACATGCGTGCCGAACCGTGGGACTTGGTCCGTACGGAACAACTACGATCCAATTAACCACTACTGCACTGCTACTCATTTCATGTACACTTGCATTTTAAATGTCATTTATTCTGCTCTATGTAATTTCACATTAAGTATGAGTAAGTAGGGAATCAGGGTTTTCTGATTCTTGTCTGTGTCGTCTCAGGCGTTCAATGCCATGTGTGAGCAGCGTCTCAAGGCTCTGACCGCCAAACACGGCTCGGAGAAGATCTACCAGCTGACAGGTCCTGTGGTGGGCGCCCGTGACCTTGACCTGACCCTCAACAAGGGAGAGCTGGTAGCTGTCGTCAGTGAGATGGACACGCGAGGAGACCGTCGCCGCTGGCTGGTTGATGCAGGAGGTAAAACTGGCATGTGGAGAAATAAGTCATATTCCAGTTAAAAACAACTGAGCTGGTGTTAGTGTGAACAAGATTGCACCATAAAATAATCTTATATAATGCATACAAATGGACCTAAATTCCTGTTTGCACCAAGAATATGCTGTAACATATTTAAATGAGATTCAAACAAAAGATATTTTCTTATTATATAAGCCCTTATGAACTTAAAGGGTTCAGTCACACTCTGTATAGCAAATTACAAACTATCTGATAATAGTTTACACTCACTTTAAAGGGGTCATATGATGCAATTTCAAGTTTTCCTTTCTCTTTGGAGTGTTACAAGCTGATTGTGCAGAGATAAGATCCCTGAAGTTGCAAAGATTAAAGTCTCAAAACCAAAGAGATAATCTTTATCAAAGTTAAGACTGCCACGCCCCCCTAAAACGGCTCGAGTTTTGCACATTGTGTGTGTGTGTGTGTGTGTGTGTGTGCGTGCGCGAGAGAGAGAGAGAGAGAGGAGAGAGCGAGAGCGAGAGGGGGGGTGTCACATCACAGTGGAGTCAGCGGTCTTAAACGTGGCTTGTGTACTGCAAACACATACCAGCTTCATCACTGTGTCTGCCACGCGACTCTGTTCCCCTTTCGGGCTTGAACTGATGGTAAAACTAATGACATTATTAACTGTCTTGATATTTACATTGAAAGCTGAATCTGCGATTATGGTAAGGGGCGTTACATTTCCGACGAGTGATTGTGGTGTTCGGCCAATCACAATGCAATGGTTCAGCTGGCCAATCAGAGCAGACTACACTTGTCAAAGGAGAGGGCTTTGTTGAAAACAACGTGTTTGAGAGAGGCGGGGCATAGAGGACCTACAATAATGTACAGTATTTGAAAAATAATGTATTTTTTGAACATTAAAGCATGTCAACATACTCTGTTACACCAAATACACAAAATAATGATCTTTAAAAAAGCGTCATATGACCCCTTTAATGCTCAATAAAACTCGCTCTAATACATCAAAAAATCCATCCGACCAAACTGATTTAATTTGCTTTAAAGCAAAATATAAACCATCTGATAATACAAATTACACTTTATTGCAGTGATGTTTTGATAGCATGTGATATCTGTGAAATGGGAAAATGAGGTCTAATGACAGTAATGGAGTTGTGCTGTAATAATAATAGTGCAGCTGTTGGAATAAAGTGGTGCTAGACTACATGTAGTGAAAGTTTATTTTAAACAATCACATATCATCTACAATTGCTTTTCACATCACTTCTGTTGGTAACTTGGTTATTACAGCTCTTCCAACAGCCAGTTTCCGAAACACTTCTTTCCTTTCCTTTCCATTTATATTTAATTCAATGTTTTTATGTCATTGTTTGTTTATTATTAATTTTTGCAGCTGAATGAAGGTATTTTGGCTTATGCTAAGATATAAAAAAAATTATCTCAGTCAGTGGACATACTTTTGTTATTAGTCATTTAAATTTTCAAGCAAGGATTAATCAAGCAAACTTCAAGCTTAACTTGACAACTGGTATATATATCATATATATATTAGATTAATTATATATTATATATATATATATATCTGTAATATATATATTGCAAAATTTCTACTTTTGTGATAATGCTGTGAGGGACATCTGCTGGTCAAATACAGTTAAAGCACATCAAAACTGGTCTTATCAGTGTGCAGAATAGAAACACTGAAATGTGCAGGTTTGAATATCTTCATGGATTGCCTATTTTTTATTTTCTTCAGGCCCAAGGGGTTATGTGCCTGCCTTAAAACTGACACGCTACCACCAGATAACCGTTGACCCGCCGCAGTCTCCTCATCTGAAGGTCACACCCACCGGTCCAGGACCCCGAAGGCACTCCTACACACCCGGAGCCCAGCCGCTCCCAACCACCATGACCACGCCCTGTTTTCAGGTGACTGACACACATAGGCACAGAGACACAGGTGTTTGACTGACGGGTCATGAGGTCGACGAGTTACTCGGTCTGATTCGCGTTTCAAAGAGAACGAGACCTTTGGAGATTGATGGCAGGTCTGCAGTATCTCATGATCATCAATCACACACACTTCAGCATTTGTAAATTCAGTATTGGAAGAACAGAAATGAACTGACGCTCCTTGTCAGCAGAAGTGACATGCTCTATCACGGCCACCTACACAAACACACGGCACCCAGATACACACCGATTCATCTGCCTGTCCCTATCGTTATGGCGTAATGGTTCCCTATCGTTATGGCTTCATGTTTAAGAAAGCAGGTAATGTTGGAGCTTTTGCCTGTGACAGTGGGAGATGCACGGCTGTTGTGACTGTTAAAATATGACTAATTTTTCTAGACAGTCTTCACGGGTTGTTTATCGTTTTGACAGCAAATGGTAAACAGTCCGGCTATTACGACTCCCTCATGAATTATATATCCAGGATTTGTTGCCTCCAGTGGAAATTATATAACTTTGCATTTACAAAGCTTTTTTTTTTTTTTCCAAAAACAATATTTTCTGAAGAAAATGTGACTGGTGTTTACCCATACAAAACGCCACAATGATGTTAGCATGCTGTGAGATATTGCAAGGTGTTGCTTTCAGCATATTGCTAAGTGTTGCATACTGTCTCCAAAAAAAAAAAAAAACTTACTAAATATGATTCAGGTCCCTTTTGAAGATTTTTTTTCTAGTCACTTTTTTTTATTGTAGTTTAAACATTTGTATGTTTATTTATTTTATTATGAATTATTTTTGTTTATTATGCATCAAAGCTAAAATTAATTATTATTTTTTTTAACCCAATGTTATTTTAGTTTTGGAGTCTTGAAAATGTATTTAATCAGTTTTCAGTTTTTTATTTGTATTTCAATTAATGACGGCATGAAATGGAAATTCACCCTCTATATTTTTTTTAATGCATATTATTTATCTTATTGTGAATGATTCTTCCATTCAACCGTTGCACAGAACCAATTCCATCATACTTTTTTATTTCTTGATAATCCATTACACTCAAATGCATGTCACAATACAAAATAAAATATCTGCTGCTACTTCTGTTTGATTGCAGCTTTAATTTTGCCGTGACTTTAACATTCAGGTTAGGGGTTTGTTTAAAACCCTATGAGCCAATATGATCAATAAGTGATTGCTATTCTTAAAAAGAAATGCCACTAATGAACATGATTCATAAGGCATTACTGACATTAACCACAAGGCGGAGCACTTCAACTAATTTATCGTTTCAGATTTTCTTCCGAGCTCTTTTTCTGTCTCAAAACCCATCACAACTTTAATTTCCTTACAAGTTATAATAAACAGCCCACATTGTGCAACATTGAATACCACTTAACTTTTCAAATCTAAAAAGATATAGTCAACAGAGCACTCAAAAAGCACATTCGTTCTCTAGACAGATTTGAACGTCTGTGTTTTTGAATTTTATGCACTGTCAGTCTTTTCATCTAGTTTTAATAAGGGCAAAATCTCACAGAAGGCAACTTTTCCCATTACCAAGCACACTGAAACTCTCCGTTCTCTATCTGCAGGTGTATGCGGGCTATGACTTCACTGCGAGGAGCGCTCACGAGCTTTCTCTGAGGGCCGGCGAGCCAGTGCAGCTGGTGGAGCCTCATGATAAGCGTGGAAACAAGGAATGGAGTCTGGTGGAGGCGCGTGGCCAGAGAGGCTACGTCCCCTCTAACTACCTCGCCATCCTCCCCTCTGTGATCGCCTCACCCACCTTCCCTTATCGCTAGAATATCCTCGAGAGCACATCATCTGCTGCTGATACGACTGCTAGCCAGTATCCAAACACACACAGACCATGAGAAACACTTTCCCTGAAGGGCTCTTCATACGTGAGGGGGCGGATGGCTGCTGTTTGATGCATCATTTGACTGGTGTATGTACTAGAGTGGTGCTTGGGCCCTGCTGTGGAGTGGTCATCCATATACTTGATCTCAGCTTTGCCTGGGGCTGTTACTGGTGGAGATCATTTTATCCAATGAGAGAAGAGCTGCAGGGGCAGCAGACATGCTGTTGTAGCACATGGTTGCTGGTGGAGTTACAATTACCACTTGGATCCACACCTCAGCTGTCCACTGGAATGACTCTTTTGGCGGGCCTGGTACTACTTTGCTATAAGAAATGGAGAATATTTAGGTTTTTACTGCTGAGAATGGATCTCATTTTATGAGTCAGACCTCTTTTGCACTGGTTTCCAGCCTTTTGAGATGACTAACATGCAGACTTGAAGACAAGCTCTTTCAAAACATTCTTACAGAATTCTTGCTTGTGCACCATTTTAATAATGCTTGATGGTTTTTAGTTATTACAAATTGTACCGTGGATCTAAAAAGTATTTGGACACTTGGACATGCTTCAAATGTGTGCATGTCTTTAATGCATAGATATCAAAATATCAATTCAACTGACTTTTTTTTTTTTTTTTAAGGCTCCAACACATTTTAAAGCAGAACTTTTCACAATTAAAAAGTTTGATGAATTCAAAATTATTAAACGATAGATATACTGCTCCAAATTAAGGCAAAAACAATGTTTCTGAACAACATAATGCCAATAGCAGCCGATATTTGACATTTTTTATGTTTGATTTAATAAGTGTTGGAAGACTTTTATTTTGACAGTGATGGAAACACCACACCAGACACACAAAAGCTCCTATTCTCCAAACTGGATGTGGAGGCCAAACTTTAAATTCTTGATTTCAAACTATGCTGCACTATATCCAATTGACTACAATGTCATATTCATTGTGCACTTTATATGAAATTGGCATTAGCTGGTTTTTATTTGCTAAAATATGATTCCAAGTGCTCCCACAGTGCACTGTTAAATACAGTGTTTACTTAAAAAAAAAAAAAAAAAAAAAGTATTTATGAAAAATACTGTAATTTGATTACGAACAAGAGTTGCTATTTAAGTAGAAATCTTATGTTACAGATTTACTTTGTTTGATTAAGGTTTTTTTTGTTTCTTTTATTTTCATATTGATTACTTTTTTCTAATTTTGTAAGTATTACCTAAAATAATTCTAAATTTAAATGCTCTCAAAGATATCAGCTTTGAGAATATCAATATCAGTCACGCATGACAAACGTTAGTAGTTCATAGTTAATGTGATGAAATACACCTATGGTTATGATTTGCTTGGAGATGCTGGTTGGATTGATATTTACTTATTTATGCAATGGCGTTCATACATTTTTAATTGTGTCTTAAGTGCCCAAGTACTCTTTGGAGCCGCTGTGTGGTGGATGTTGAAGACACTGTAACGATGTTGAATCTTTAAGCTACTCTTAACGCCTGCATGCAGATTCAGCTCTGGCTGCTGCATTGTGTTTGTATTGTGACCTCATAACCTCTGTGATGAAGAACTCAACCCATATCGAAAGATTCAAGAGTGCAGATGATTTGCTGCATTGTCCGTCATAGACAGCTGTCTGCCTGCAATTGTATCTGCTGTCCACTAGAGACACAGAGCATCCTCTGTGAAGACTGTCATTGCTACCTTACTCAGTGTTGGGCTAATCCTCCAAACAGAGTCATATATTATTCATCTGATCCTCACAATCGCCTTAACAGGGATCCAGTGAGAGGCGGTTCATCTCCCGGCTGCTGTCCTCCTGGTGGTACCAACCCCTGAATATTGCATCATCTGTACATGTCGCTTTGAAGAGATATTCATTTTATTTATTCCAAATGTCATTAAACCGATTCAGTCTTGAATTAACCCATCAGACCTGCTGCGATCCGTCTCATATTTTCACACTTCTGTTATTCTGAGACGCGTGACCAGAAATTGTTCGTCACAAGCGGCAAGCAGCTTTGGCTGAAGGCTTTCGCCTGACCTCTGAGTGCTCTATTTATGCCCAGCAGATTAAAACACTGACGTGAACGAGGCGGAGAATTTCCATCTGCTGCAGAGCTTTATTTTGGAGATGTGCATTGGGTTTGAGGCTGCTTTTAGCCCGAGTTCAGCTATTCCCCTGAGAATGTGCAAATGTCACGGCGGGGCTGATGATGACTGTGTTTGGTCACGCTGCAGGCAGAGCAGAGATGCTGCGGCCGTCAATAGCTCCTGCTTCCGTTAAGAGCTGCTTGTCAGCAGAGCTTTGATGCACTGAACCCCTACAGCTACCGCTTCCTCTATGTGACAGAACTCAAAGCTCTATAAATAAATTTCTCTATTCTATGGTCTAAAAATAGCCGCTTGTTGGCAGGATCCCTCTATGGCTCCCCCTGTTGGAGCAGTTGGGGACCGCAGCGGCCCTTCCTCTCTCACTCCTGTGGGAGGTGCGTCTCTCACATTACATCAAATCGTGCTCTGGCCATACTCTCCGTCTCAGCTGATGAGCCATGGGGAAATGTTATGGTAATTAGATATATTAAATCCCTCACAGCATTACATACCATGAAGCATTTCCTTGTGGGAGAGCAAGCAAACCTAACACCTCTATTCTAGCTCTCTGCATTAGATGTCTGTTTGTGTTCGTATTAGAGAGAGAGAGAAGGGAGGATGAGCAAAGCAGTAGAGGATTTAGAAGTCTGCAGTAAACCTAATTTCCACAATTTAATGTATTGGCTATTTTGGGGGCAATAATATTTCCAGTAATAATATCTGAAAATGCTTTAAACAATATTCAATTACTTGATATTAAGATGTTTTTAGAGTTTATTATTCCTACCCCACTGGGATTTTATTTATGTATTTATTTGGTTGGTTGTTTTAAGCATAAAACTAACATAATTTTGAGGTATTTATGGTTAAAACAAGAACAAAATGCCAGTGTGGTAAGAAAAGAGATGTTCGATATATATTAAAAAATGTTAGATTAAGATATTAAATATTAAAGTAAATAGTAAGTTAGTAGTTTATTAATAGTAAATACATTTTATGTTAGGATGAATGTCTCAGAATTTGTGGTTCTTAGTAAAAATGGATATTTGGATAGATTTACTTAAGAAGCGGAATTGCATAAAATATGAAAATATTTTCAGAGAATGTCTTTGAATTGAATTGATCTTAAAATGAATTATTACTTAATATACAATGACAAATAGTATTTCCTTGTTTTAAGCATAAAATGTAAAATATAGTGAGATTTGTTAAAAAGAAAAAAAAATTGGCATATGAAAAATAATTATATGAAGTAATCACTGGTCAAGGTTATATTATTAAAATTGAGTAAATATTGTATTAATTTCTCAAAATTGTTTCATCTTTTTTTAAGATAATGGTTTTAAAATATTTCACTGTAAAGCAAGACAAAAATACTGATAAAGATTTTATGTATGTACAGTATGAGTGGGGTGAGGGATTGGAAACGGATCCTTATTCAATATCAAGGAAGACTTTTTTTTCCCGGCACAATCAGGAATCCTCTTGCTTCCAAGGACGGTCAGCATAGAACAGCTTGTGTAAGCTGACCTGTCAAAAGCTACACTGTAGAAATAGACACCGTAGCTTTGTCCCGGCCCTTAAGGAACCCTCCCACCTATTTTTGAAAATAGGCTCATTTTCCAACTCCCCTAGAGTTAAACAGTTGAGATTTACCGTTTTCGAATCCATTCAGCCGATCTCCGGGTCTGGTGGTATCACTTTTAGCTTAGCTTAGCATAGATCATTGAATCTGATTAGACCGTTAGCATCGCTCGCTCAAAAATGACCAAAGAGTTTCTATATTTTTCCTATTTAAAACTTAATTATTCTGTAGTTACATCGTGTACTAAGACCGACAGAAAATGAAAAGTTGTGATTTTCTAGGCCGATATGGCTAGGAACTATACTCTAATTCCTGCGTAATCATCAAGGAACTTTGCTGCCGTACCATGGTGCAGCAGGCGCAATGATATATGCAGCGCCTGAAAAAAAAAAAAAATAGCTTCTTGGAATTTCCCTAGCTGAGACTATTTTCAGGCGCTGCGTAATATCATTGTGGCAGCAAAGTTCCTTGATTATTACGCCGGATTGAGAGTATAGTTCCTAGCCATATCGCCTAGAAAACACACTTTTTTCATTTTCCGTCCGTCTTAGTACACGATGTAACTACAGATAAGTCACGTTTTAAATGGGAAAAATTTAGAAACTCTTTGGTCATTTTTGGGGGGGGGGGGGAAAGGCGAGATGCTAACGGTCTAATCAGATTCAATTATCTATGCTAAGCTAAGCTAAAAGTGCTACCGCCAGACCGGAGATCGTCTGAATGGATTCGAAAACGGTAAAACTCAACTGTTTAACTCTAGGGGAGTTGGAAAATGAGCCTATTTTCAAAAATAGTGGAGTGTTCCTTTAATGCTGGGACTGTATTTAGTAACTTTTTGGCACTTTTTGCCATGATTGTGTAAGGGGGGTCAGCTGATCTGTGGCACAACCAACTTTAACCTTAACCAAAGCTCATCTTGGCTGGAGCTCAAGCCCAGCTGAAGCCCCTCATCACGGAGGACTTAAGATGGTGCACAGTTTGTAATGCAAGCAAAGATGCACATGATCTGCTTTCCCATGCGGGCCCACTCCGAAATGCAGCAACACTCCTTGAGTGACCTCTGTGTGAGAGGGAATGTAGACTCAACAAATCACGCAGCTGTTTATAAGACTGAACTAAAAGTTTAAGTTCATAGGTCACGGTTTAATGTTTCTTGCCCAGACAAATATGCCTATCTGACATTAAAGGCTTGTGTATTTATAGAGCATACAATGTGAAAGTCTTAGCATTTTTACATGGAGATGAATTATAAATCATATTACGTTATAAAACAATTATGTTCATGTACACATGCATCATATTGACATACAGAGATGATGAACGTGTGTTTTCTGGGCTTTCATGGACTGTTTACATGTTGACCTACATACATGCTGGACCGTTGAACTTTCACTTCCTTAAATCCTATTGGTCTTTAAGTGTGTGATCAGGTAGTCGTGGATCCCATCCAGCACAAGCAGGCGAGGACAGATTCAATAAATCAGCTCAATGAGGATCCAAACATGAGATTTCCATCTCGGTTGGTTTTCCCTGAGAGGATGGCATGATGTTTTCTCTAGATATCGAAAAACACACTGTGAAATGTAGCATCTGAGTGCCGTTTCCATTGATTTCTGGAGAGGACCGGTGTTCGGCGCCACAGCCATGCAGCTCGAGTCTCGCCTCTTTTGCAGCCACCTCCATGCATATGTATCCCTCCTCTATAGGTTCCTGTCTCCTCAGATCTCTCCACCTCCCTTTGCTCTTTTCGTTCAGGCTCTTGTAAACAGTGCTGGCCCTGAATATCAATCATGTCAGGTGTCAACAGAGGGGTGGAGGACTTTGAGCTTGGGAGGAAAAGGTGTGTATGTTTTGGGGTCATGTTCACAAGTGCTCTAGTTTGCAGCGCGTGTCCTCTTTGGAAATTTGATAGGATACTTTATCTTTCTTGTCTGATGCTCAGCTTACAGGCTGTTGCTTATTTTTAACCATATGAATCTAAAATGTGTTGCATCTGAATGCTTTGATCTGAGAAACATCTCCACGCAGAGCTCTCACACTTAAATTGACTTTACCCAGTGTTGCTGTTTTTAGTTTACTGTATGTCAGATTGGGCTGCACGATTAATCTCACAGTCCGGTGTTTTCAGTGTCACCGAGCAGCTTGGTTCGTAGTATATGCAGCGCCACACAAGCGATCTGTGCATGTGCTCCGAGTTTGGGTCACTTTGAACATATTTGGGAGCACAACGTGTGCTAAAAAGTGTTTCTCAACCAGGGGTCCGTGGAACCCTAGTGGTCCTTGACGTAAGGCCATATAAAGTATGAATTTTTGTATAAATGTTGTATATTTTGACATGACATGTTCCCATGAAAGAAAAATCCAATATAGCTGATGATATGGCCAAATACTGGACAAGTCAACTAACTTGAATTATACTGCATTTGGTCCTCACAAAGACACAAATGATACATAGATGAGTCAATTTGTTCTGGGGGTCCTTGAGGATGGTTCTGAATTGGACAGGGGTCCGGTACGCCAAAGGTGGGATTCACCATCTTACCCTTTGTGCTGCAAAAATAAAATAAAAATTTAAAATACATAAAATGTAGGATGTTAAAGTATTACAAACAGTAATGTCTTAATTTGTTTGAATATTTTTAATAATATAATAATTAGTAGTAGCGTAGTATACATACTAATTTTAAGACAGCTATTATTGTTAGTAATATATTATATTTTATTATTAATGTAATATAAATTCTAACAATTATAACATACTATGTATTATTTTTCTTATTAATTTATTTATGCAATTATTAATTACTTATTATTAATGATATTGTTGTTGTTGTTATTATTAATATTTTTATTTTGTAGTCAATTAAATCAAAATCACAATTTTTACTAAATATTTCCCAAAATCATGCAACCCTTAAATCAGACTTATTTAGTCTACTAGCACACAAAAAACTCATTAAGAACATTTAGTAATTGTTAGTGCTTATATAAACAGGCTGTTGTCAACAACAAAAAATAAGTTTTAAGGGCCCTTTGTGCTGTGAAATAAAATAATCATGCAACTTTTACTACTTTTTCTTAATGAGGTTTTTGTGCTAGTAGACTAAAATAATTGTTAGATCCCACTCAAGGTTGTTTTCTAATGGCAATAATCTTAAAACTTTTATATTGTGTGATATTTTTGCGCTGTGAGAGCACTTTGGCAAGGCTCGACGTATCTTAGTGGCCAATAGCATTGATTGAAGGAGCTACTCAGCTTTGCAGACGCTATCTGTGCTGCATGATAATGTAGTTTGGATAGAGACCCTGTCCTATCTATTTGATAACACATGAGGCAGATTATAGCCGTAAAGGAAGCTATAGCCACAAATGGAGATCATAATGGCGGTGGGAATGAAGTGACCCATCCGCTCGCCCACGCAGGTAAGATCTGCTGACCTTTCAGAGTCCATTTCACGCCCTCATATCCAATGTTCCTGCGGTTGTCATGTTATTTGGAAACCTGTCCTTCCTCTGATGGTCATAAGGACATATGATGTACCTTTGGGAAGAAAGTGCTTTTACATCCCTTTCATTGGGTCGATGTGTTTTAGATGCTTGTGGAGATTATGGTGAGGCACTTACAGTGAAGTGAATGGGGAAAATAGTTGGGGAAGTGTAAAAGTAGAAATGTGAAGCTTATAAGTTTATAAAAGCACTTTCATAGCATCTGGTAGAAGCGTGTAATATTAAGCTGTAATGTTAATGTCCTACTTTAGGTTTTATGGATATTTTTTTTTCATGTTTTTGAAAGAAGTCTCATGCACATCAAGGCTGCATTTATTTTGAAATACAGTATAAATAGTAATGTTGTTAATTATTATTACAATTTAAAATAACTTTCCGTTAAATCATTTAAAACGATAGAAAGCTGAATTGTCAAGAATCGGTACTCAACATCAGTGTACATGATCCTTCAGAAATCTTTAATATGAGATTGCTTGTGATTACTTTTTTTTTTTTTCAGGATTATTTGATGAATTGAAAGTTCAAAAGAAAATTGTTTATTTGACAGAAATCCCTTGTAACATTATAAATGGTCACATTTTATGGTCACAGTTGATTTGAATCGAAATGTGTTCTTGCCTAAGTATTAATTTGTCACATAAAATCTGACCCCAAACTTTTTTTCTTATTATTATTATTATTAATATTTTTTTTCCAAAACTAACGTAGCATCTCGACCGGTATAAATGGTGACGTGACATTAGGGATGTGCCCAGTCACAGCCATTGCCAAGTGCTTCCACGGTAACCCAGATTTTACTTTTAGAAAAAAATTTGTGGACCCAATAATTATTAAATAAATGTTATTTTTTGTAATAATAACATTGCGCCCAACTGAAACCCGGAATTATTCCTGTTTACAGTGGAAAAGTATTTCTTCGGTTGGGTTTCTCTTCAAAAGTCTCACCATTTGATTACTCAAACTAGAGGCATTTCCGTTCTAATGGATGATTCTAGTTGGCCGGTTTTGTTGGTCTGTTGTATTAGTTAATTCGTTACACTGTTTTTTTGGTGTAATTAATGAGTAAATGTCTGTTGCTCCATAATATTTGGTGGCCGTGTGGCGTCATCTGTTTCGTTTTATTGTTGCTGTTGTTTTTTTTTATGGACTGTTCCACCCTCCAGTGGGTGGTGTAGAGAGAAGCTGTTTTTTAACGTCGCTTTGGCAGTTTGAAATATCCAGCAGCAGCACACAGCCATTTTCTATTTCTTTTTTTTTTGGAAGAAAAAAACGGGACACAGCACTGCTGCAATCTTCTTTTCCTCATAACAACAAGTAGGCTACTAGTCTTGTGATGGAATGGGAGAAAAAAAAATTAGTAGCCCTGTCAGGTTTGATTCGCCCTACTTACTTCCCCCAAAGGCAGTCAGTGGAGCGGCGCAGAACTAGGCTGGGGGGGCGGGTGAACTAAAAAAGCCTTGGAGCCATTTCTTTCCTGCCGTTAAAGCATCAAATATTCCGGCTCCGGACCCAGGACGGGAAAGCGCTTAGGATGGGGTGATTCCGTGTGATGCTGACTGGGGTGGCTGGGGAGGTACGGGGACGGGGGATTATGTTGTTGCTGCGCGTCGTATTGCCCTATTTCTTTAACCAGCCCCGACACCCACGCCCCGCCCTTCGCCGAAGTTTCTGATCTCTCACGGTGTTTATGTTTGTTGGTTTTTTTGTTTTGAGACACTCGGGGTTGGGAATCATGTGACAAAACTACCTGTTTTCCCAAATCCAGCATCTGTGTTTTTGAGTGTTAGCAGCTTTTTCCGCGCTCCACCTTAATGGGCGCCCGCTGTGGGGGGCATCCGATACGGGACAAATAATAGAAATTGTTGTTTGTTGTGGAGTTTTGTGTTGCTGGGTTTTCGACTAGGTGGGGTGGTTTAGGAAACACACCATCCTTCTATAGCGATGTTTGGTTCGCTGAGAGCTAGAGTTGGGAACTTTTGAGAATTTTGTTCTGCGGGGGGTTGAACCGGCAGAGTAGGAAGGATCGGGTGCGAAAGGAATATTTAGGTGGAGTTAACAAAGAGCCAGAGTTACCGATAGGGGGGGGTTTTTTTGTTTAACCACTTAACTGCCCCTTCGCATATTGGAAATTGGAAACGCCACGGAGGGAGCTGGTGCCTAAGGGTCCATTCTTTATAATAAACACTCCCGCCTTCGATGGAGCGGAGATTCAGTAAACCGGTCCGGGACTTTTTCTTAAAGCAGCAGCCATTTTTTACCCTAGGGTGCTTTGGGGTGTTAGGTGAGGACTTACAAACTGTAGGGTATTTCTCTGTTACGATTACAGATTACATGTGCCGATAAAAAAAAATTGCTAGTCAGAAATGTTAATCTAGATTAATCATTTTTAGTGGATTGTTTCTGACCTACTTTTGGATTTTAACGTTTTTAGTTTTTAATTTTCTAGATTACTTTTGATTTTAACATGTTTAATATGCTTTGAATGGAACAGCAAAAAAAAAGAAATATATATTCCATTCTTTTCAACAGCATGACAGCATTTTTAAACATACGTTACTCCTCCAGGGTTTACCAAACAAAGAACGATCTGCAGATGGGGGGATAGGGAAGTAGGGGATTGTAGGTAGAGCGTTGATGAAAAAATCATATTTCATGAATGAAAAGTCATAAAATATGTCAAAATTAACATGAATAAAATTAAATTAACATTTTAACTATTTTATTGATTTGGCCTGTGGTCAGTAAGGGTTGACCATTACTGCCATCATCGAACGTGAACATGTCATGTGTTAATATGATTTATGGGTTTAGAATATTAATATAGGCTGGTATAATTGACTGAGAGGTGCTTCTGTCCCCAGATTCAGATGCATGGATTGCAAATTAATTTCCATGACGTTTACATGGTCATTCAATATTGTGAATATTAAGCTAAACGATATGACACAGAATTTTTTAGCAAGGAAACTTTAAAAGAAAAATTGTAAATCATTTACTGCCTTTGTGTGAATTCATTGTAATCAGGCAACCATAAAAAGTAACCTGTAATCTGAATTCAAATGTAAATGATAATTAATTACAAGCACTACATTTTTGGGAAATCTATTACATAATTCAATACATGAATAAATACTACACATGACACTGTTCTTGTTAGGATTTTGGGGGAGGAAGGAGGGGAGGGAGAAAACATGCGGTGCATTTGTAAAGTTTATTTTAAAACTAGATTTTTTACATTTTGTGAGGAAAACATGAAAAAAATTGTCTGGTTACAAGGGCACTGCAAGGGCATTTCTAGGTGGTTGCTAAAGGTGTTCTTGTGGTTGGTGCATTTTGCTCATTTCTATGCTGTAGTTATGTATTCTGGGTTGTTGCTAAGGTGCTGCTGTGTGTTCTGGGTGGTTAAGACATTTGTAGGTGATTGCTAAAAGGTGTTCTTGTTGGCTCATTCTGGTGGTTGCTAGGGCATTTCTAGGTGGTTGCTAAATGTGTTCTAGTGGTTGTTAGCACATTCTGGTGGTTGCTAAGGTGTGGCTGTGTGGTTGCTAGGGTATTCTATGAGTTTGCTAGGGCTTTGCAAGGGTGATCTGGGTGGTTGTTAGGGTGTTTTTTTTATGTGGTTGCTAAAGGTGTTATGTGTGGTTTGTAGGGCTCTTTATTGCCAAAGGTATTCTGGTTGCTAAGTTGCCAAGTTCTGATGGTTGTTAAAGTGTCTTGTGGTTTCTACAGCATTGCAAGGGTGTTACTATGTGGTTGATAAAGGTGTTATGTGTGATTGTGAAATATTCTTTGTGGTTGCTTCGGTGAATTTTCTGGTGGTTTCTATGTTGTTGTTGTTTGGCTGGTGGTTTCTATTTGTTGTGTGTTCTAGGGGTATTGACGGTTAGCTAGAGGCATTGCTATGGGTGTATTTTGGGGAATTTAGTAAAAAAAAATATTTTATTTAATGACTATAAAAAAGGTCTGCGGTTATAGAGTATTTTAAACATTTGGTCGTTGTTGCTTGGGTGTTGCTATGTGGTTGCTAGTGTGTTCTGGTGGTTGCTAGGGTGTTGCTATTTGTTGCTAAGGTGTTCTGGTGGTTGCTGCTCTGTTCTGGAAGGTTGCTAGTCCTTTGATAGGTGGATGCTAAAGTGTTGCTAGGTGGCTGCTAGTGTGTTCTGGTGTTTGTTGGGATATACTGGGTGGTTGCTATTGCAT
Organism: Sinocyclocheilus anophthalmus; assembly: GCA_018155175.1. NCBI lineage: Eukaryota > Metazoa > Chordata > Actinopteri > Cypriniformes > Cyprinidae > Sinocyclocheilus > Sinocyclocheilus anophthalmus. Next base: position 941,744 of record JADLZN010008040.1, read on the forward strand.
TGCAAAGTGGTTGTTAGGGTGTTCTGGGGGTTGTTGGGATGTTCTGGGAGGTTGTTAGTCCATTGATAGGTGGTCTTTGCTGTTGGGATATTCTGGAAAGGTTTTGTTGCTATAGCATTGATAGGGGGTGTTAGGGGTGTTGGGGGTGTGGGTGCTGGTGATGATGGGATTTTATGGGAGGGTGTTAGTCCATGGAGTAGAGGTGGTTGGTAGCCAAAGTGTTGCTAGGGTGGGTGTGCTTGTTTGAATAGGCACTGATAACGGGGTTGTTTGGTGTGGTCTGGTCGATGGCTGGGACGTTCTTGGAGGTTGTTAGTACATTGATGGGGGGTGGTGGGTAAGCTAAAAAGTGCTGCTAGGTGGTTTGGCAGGGTGGTTGTTAGAGGATTGCTAAGAGGGTTTTGCTCCGGTTGGTTGCTACGGTATGGATGCTAGTGCATTGATAGGTGGTTGCTGGGATATTCTGGACGGTTGCTATAGCATTGATAGGGGGTTGTTAGGGTGGTCTGGTGATTGCTGGGATGTTCTTGGAGGTTGTTAGTCTATTGATAGGTGGTTGCTAAAGTGTTGTTAGGTGGTTGCTAGTGCATTGATAGGCCGGTGGTTGCTTGGATGTTCTAGGAGGTTGTAGGTGGTTGCTTAAGTGTTACTAAGTGGTTGCTAGGGTGTTGTGGTGATAGCTGGGATATTCTGTGTGGTTGCAAGTGCATCTGTGGTTGTTTGGGTGTTTTGGATGGTTACTACAGTAGGTGGTTACTTGCTAGTCCAAGTCAAATGAGTCCTCTAGATGTGCCTTGGTTTCTTAATCGGTGCAAGTCTAAGGGTATTTTTTGTTTCCTCTCCACTAGCTGAATACCACAAGTACTTCCCCTTAACCAGCCACATGATTTGAGGTATTATTCACGTCCATAGCGCAAACATAGCAGGACGAGTTATACAGTTTAAATCCTTAAGTACGAGCACGTAATAATAGTAAAGCCTGTCTTAGCAAGCACTTTCAATCATTCATTTCATAAGCATCTATCTAATTTCACACATTAAACAATTTAATCATCTCATTTCCCCTCTATAGGTCTGGTTTCTGTTACTCTTATCTGTTCATCTCATTAAGTAACCTTTAATTTTTACACTCGCTGTACCAGCTGCCCCACAGCCTCTCTGTCAAGGTTGCTCCAGGAGCTCAAGGTCAGACTCTCAATAGTGCTGACAGTCCAGGAATGCAACTGCTATAAAAATGTCGTTGGTCACAGGCGTGAGGGCAGAGATCCATGCAGCCTGCAACCAAGAGAGATTACGGCTCCTCGTGTGATAACCACAAACCACTGCAATGGAGCTCTTTTAGACCTCTCTGTTTATGCACCAATGGGGTCACCTTTGGCTCGTCACCCAGTAATCGCACTTGCCGGAAACACCCGTTGCAATTCGCCAACATAGTCTTCATTGCAGATGAAGGGATTACAGCGTCTAATCTTGGCATTTACTGCCTTTTTTGAAACCGGCCCCTCTGGACAAATGTACAGCATTCTGCAAACACAGGACTTATTGTTTTGCACCTACTGTAATATGCTTTGTGTAAACACAGCCCGCAACAAAACCCTATTTTCAGTGTAAATAATCTGCAGGAGACAACTGGAAATGAAAACACCGTCTAAACCGCTGTTGATTAAAACATAAACTAAGCCCAAGAAGCCAAGAAGGAAAATTAACTTTCTCTCTAAAATATTCCAAGTCCTTTTGCTCATTTTAACTTTATGAATTTTCATAAAGCTAATCAAGCATACCGAAGGTGTAAATCCTATTGTGCTTGAATATAAAATAATCGTATATTAAAATGTGCCATTTCTGTAATAACTGCCTGGCCTTTGAGCTAAAGCAGGAATTGTGAATCCTCTCAGGTGACATTCTCATCCTCCATCATGTGAATGATTTCTGCTTTTACTGTCTGGAGCAGTATTTATGGAGTACTATTGTGAAATGCGACCACTAGGGGGAGTTTTGTGCTGTTCTGTCTGCCATTGCAGCAAAACAAATAAATATACTCCTTTTTATGTGTCTCATCTGTATTAATCTGCCTGCAAATCACAACAAACAGATAATGCTTTTCCATCGCGGCAGTAATAAAACGCTCCACACACTTGCTGAGGCAGCACGCCATATCTGAAGGTTAAGGTGTCCTTTGAATAGATATTTAAATTAACCAGTCATTTTCTCAACAGCTCCTTGATATTAAACGGGAAAAAATGACGAGGCAAAGAAATGAAAGATCAGAGTTGATATCCGTGAGCAGAACTCTGAAATCATTCCGTTTTGTGGAACTAAAACCCAAGAACTTCAGGAAAGAAGTCATTTTATCAGCGTGAAATGACATCAAGCGGCACTCTGCCTCGGTTTACTGTTATTGCTGTCAGTATGGAAACAGAGGGGCAGGTCAGCTGGCGAGTTTTCATAAACTGGAACGGGGTCATTTCAGTGCCCGCAGATGCTTGACCTCTGATCCCTGCTGGCCTGCTGGGATTTGCGTCAGATTATGGCTTGCAAGGAAACTGCTTTCCATTTCTCCCATCCTATTTGCGCTGTACTGCAGCAGATGCATGCAGCCATCCAGGTTTGCTCTGTCAATGGCAAACCCAGCCCTCTTATAAAGTCTCCGGTATGAGTCTTAAGCCTAATTTGATTACATCATGATCGACAGCAGTCGTGTCCGACAGAGTACCGGATGAGATTTTTCCATCCTCTGCTTTAACCAGTCCAGTGAAACATTGACACAGTGGAAAAAGGATGATGAAATGTAGATTTGTCAACACTAAGCTTTTGGTCCCGTGACTGTATACATTACCTGTCTAAATGTCACACAAATATTTTAGCTAAATTTCCCATGTAGCATTACTTTCTCTTGGCCATGTATTTGCCCATAATGTTCTATTTTTTTTCTATTTATCTTTTGTTTTTATTTTATATATAACGTACTTTTTTTTTTTTTACACTTTTCCAAAATATAATACAACCAGAACTGGATATGACCTGCTGTATCCCATGATGCAATGCACTGGACTTTACCCTTTATTTCTAGACCGTGAACACTTGTGTGAATTCATTATTTCCTTCAAAAATTAAGACCGTATTAGAGCAAAATAAAATAATTAATTATAATGTCAGTTTAATGTCAGTCTCTTATGCTCACCAAGGCTACATTTATTAAATCAAAAATACAGTAAAAATAGTAATATTACTATTTTAAATATCTGTTTTCTATTTGAATACATTTAAAATGTAGTATCCTGTGATCAAAGCTAAATGTTCAGACTCATTTACTCCGTCTCAGTGTCACGGAGCCTGCGAAAATCTTTAATCTACTGATTTGTGCTCAAGAGCTTTGTTTTTTTTTATTATCAATGTGAATACGTTGCTTTGTGAATAGTAGTGTATTTGTCATACAATGTCAACCATACTGCAACGTACATTTATTTATTTTGTGTACTATTCTATGGCTTTTGATTTTTGCAGGATGGCCAAATAGGAATGCAAAGTTCTTGTGCGTGAATTACACTGAATAATGAATTTGCCAAATATTTGAATTTGCCCAAATATGCATACCCATGTACCACAATGCAATGCATCTGCCCAGTGTGACAAGGGATCCAGAAGCAATTTTTAATCTTTTGATTCATTATTTATTGAAACTGCCAAAAATAATTCTTTTAAACACAAAAGTACAGTACAAATACAAAAGTGCTAGACTACTCACTAGACGAATTAAACAACCAGAGGGTCATGTGACAACAATATATACCATACTGTGAAATATATTACACATACTGCTTTTTAAAAAGATTGTTTGCTGTATGAACTTTATAAAGTGTGATATGCAGTAAACGGTATGCTAACATTATTTCCGAACATGGCCAAAGATATCATCCATTTGGTTCAAACCAAACTGTTTGTCATTCCAAAACCTCAATGACGAACTAACTATCTAAATTGAATATAGGCGTAATTTAACATAAGCTGCTGTCTGGGATTTCTAAAAGCCCTCTCCACATCTGTGTATGTGATGAGTGATGAGGAGACGCCATGAAAAGAATACCTTCCCGGAACACCTGTAGGCTGGGCTCTAATCTAACAGATGGCTCTTCTGATCAGCACTGCTGCTGAATACACTACCGGTTTAACGTTCTGTAGGTTAAAGCAACTGCTGGATGTTCCCCAAAGATGTTTTGGCATTTGTAATGCGTGCTTTTACTACACTCTAAAAAAAATGCTGGGTTGTTTCAACCCAAGTTTGGGTCAAATATGGACTAACCCAACTTTTGGGTTAAAAATGTAATTAAAAAATGTAACCCAACAGCTGGGTTATTTCCATATTTGACCCAAAGTTGGGTTGCAACAACCCAAGCTTTTTTTTTTAGGGTGTATTGATCGCGCAACACTCTCAGTCGAGATTTTGATAACGTCAGTTACTCAATCGATTGCTCACACTCTTAGCATTCATTAAACTTTATCTAAGGAGGAGCAATGTTGATATGCTGTTGCAAAATTTTTTTTATTTGTGCTGCTTTCCTGAAACTCTTCCTGGAGGTAACATGATGTGAACCTGTGTTCACACAGGAGTCGAGTAAGTTAAGCATACTGTACAGTCAGCTGTCATTCTCGCAAAATAAATCTAGACATGGCGATCAGGACTTTTCTACCAGGTTTATTATTTTTTTAATGAAAATGATCACATTATTTCTTATGACAGCTACTTGAAATAAATTCATGGACACGACATAGTGATTTGCGTTTAAGTTTATAATGTCAAAATGTAGGAATTTGGAAAGTCGAGCACAATGCTCAATTACGCACTCTAAAAAATGCTGGGTTGTTTCAAACCAAATTTGGGTCAAATATGGACTAACCCAACCGTTTGGTTAGATTTTTATATTAATTTTTTAACCCAAAAGTTAGGTTAGTCCATATTTCATCCAAAGTTGTGTTGAAACAACTCAGCATTTTGTTTAGAGTGCATAGTTTATCCATCATTATACAAAACATTTGTAAAAATTAGTTTATCTGACATAGTTGTTACAGAAAGTAAAGTGTAGAATACAATATGTGGTTTTAGAAGTCTTTTATTGCTCATTTCCTCAACACATGTCTTTCACTGGCCTCCATTTTGCAGTTGAGTTAGTCTTTTCGCATTGGACAACCTTGTATTCATCTGCACAATTTTTTAACATATCTTTGACCATTGTGTCAAATCTAACTGTTGTTCTGACTGTAGACTTACAAAGAAGGTGTTATACGTCAAGCTTGAATTGCTCTGATGGGAAAATCACCTAAGGATCCCATCCCATAATTGTGTTACATTTTTTAATTGCATTTAATTAGTGTGTTACTTGACAGTGCTAGTAATAACATGGATTAATGGCACCTATCTTTGAAGGTAACTCAATCCTCAACACAAGAGCGCATTAGTGCTATAGTTACCGCCGCTACAGTAATGCAAGAATGCACGTTAAAGCAATAGTTCACTCAGAAATGAAAGTTAAAACGCCTTGATGGATTTGTTTTTTTACAAACATGCAGCTTTTGGCTTCTTAAGATGTTAACTGATGGACTGGAGTTTTGTGGAATACTTGCGGATTATTGTGATGTTTTTGTCAGCGGTTTGGACCCATTCTGACGGCACCCATTCACTCCATTGATGAGCAAGTGATGTAATGACAAATCATTCCAAATCTGTTACGATGAAGAAACAAACTAATCTACATCTTGGATGACTTGAGTTGAGTACATTCAGCATTTAAATTTGGTGAACTATCCCTTTAAAGTGGATCTTTGCTTCCATATTGTAACATACATCTCAGTGTAATGCTTTATCAAAAAGAAAAAATATTATTATTAATATAGGTTTTATGCATCAGTTATTGTGATGTGGCCATTGCATTAAAATCTGGAGCTGAACGTGACCTTGCAGGGACAGGTTAAAGCGACTAAATGATTGGAGAAATCCTGCATGTGTCACTAAAAAGAAGTCTGTAATTTCACTGGAAGGTCCAGTCATGACATTTTGATTAAACATTACATGTTTCGAACAATTAAAAAACAAAATGTATGCACAGATGAGTTGTTTACAATAAGATCTATAATATGCATTTAGAAAATAGATTTTAAGTAGTAGACTTTTAAGTATGTACCTTGGGACTTTATGCTACACGTTGTTCATGCATTCATGCCTGCATTGCATGTATGTGTTAATGAATTATATGCATTTAGTACTGCATAGAGAGCAGCCTTCAAGGTTTAGATGCTCTGATCCAGATATCCAGGCTTTCACGCCAGAATTGATGCGGATCATGGGGAGGAGGGTTTCCGTTGTCCCTGCATCCGGCTCCCTGTGTGTGTGTGGGTGTGTGTGGGTGGTGTGTGTGTGTGGGGGTGTGTGGTGTGTGTGTGTGTGTTGTGAGTGTGTGTGGGGGTGGTGGTGTGTGTGTGTGTGTGTGGTGTGTGTGGTTGGAGGAGAGTGATGTGACTCAGTCAGAGCTGATTCTTAATCCCAGGGAAGATGGAGCTGCCATCCCCATGAGCTGAAGAACGGTGCCCACTTCAGCATTCCGGCAATCCACAGCTCAGCAAAGACAGGACTGTCTTCCTGTGCTTTCCAAGCTCACAGGTCATAGCTAGGGAAAAACCTGTCGGTGCAAACCAGCTCCTTGGTGCACCGATGTCCTTTGCTTTGGATCTAAAACTTGACTGGGGATATTAACGTGGATTAATTCTAATTAGCTGCTTCAGTATATAAATGCTTTTTAAGTGTAGTAAGTTGACTAATCATAATGCCATACCCCTTTTCCATATTTCCAAACCTCCTTCTCTGGCCTCTAATCTGATAAGCAAGCAGGCAGATGTTTATCCAGCCTAATTCATCCTCCCAGCTGATGCGCGGTATAATCCCACAGAACGTATCCCGCCGTAACAGATCAGACACCGTCTCACGTCATGTACTGTGTGGAAGGATATAGCAAGGATGATTTCTTTTTCCGTCCCGTGAGTTAGCATAGCTCGTAACGTTGTTATGACAGCACAGCCTCCAGCAACAGAGCGTTTGCTTGGTTGCTTGCAATTCCAGGAAGGACCAGAGTTAATGTGTACGGGTCCTGTTTTTCGCCCTCTCTCCTTTCCTCGACCCGTTTATCACCTGCTTGCCCTTCATGCTAAAGTCAACCAGCAGATCACGTAGTTAATTCAAAGCTAACTATTAACAAAACAGTAAAGACCGTTATCGGGATAAAGGTGAGTCTGTAGCTGCCAGCACAATCTGTAAATGATTATCTCCCAGATAAGACTGCTGTGACCTCTGGATATTAAAATCACAAGCATTAGCATGTAAATATGCTAGTTTTCACTTCTCATAGAAGAGGGATGTATATGGTAGATCGGGGCGTGTATAATATTAACTATAAGATCTGGTGTCAAATGGTTTCACAAATGGTTTAAATGGTGCTGGTTTCAAACTGGTTCTTAAATTAGAATCATCTGTGAATTCTGTCCTATAAATTAAAGTTATTACATGTAATTTTATACACAAGCTAATTATATTCTCTGTAGGCCAAAACAATTGTTTGATATTTCTGTTACCTACATTTCAGCTGATTCATGATTGCTTCACTGTTTAAAAAGCATGTAATAAGGTGTATAATGACAAGTTCTATTGTGACAACTTGGTCCCAAAATGGTGTGCCATCATGCCCTGCTATTAGGTTAAATGCATCGGTTATCCAAAAACGAATATTCTGTCATCTCACACCTTCATGTCTTTTTCAAACCTGTTGTTGATTTTCAAAACAAAGATATTTGAATGAAAGCTGAGCGATTTCTGTCCCACCTATTTCACCAAAACATTATAAACACTGATCAACGCACAGACATAGAGCACATCGAATATGGTAAACATAAACTCAAATGTGCAAGAGCCAATGAGATTTGTTCTCACATGTCAAGAACGTTTGAGCGTTTATGTTTGAGCTGTTATGCGTGTTGATCAGTGTTTATACGTGAATACAAGCCTAAATGAAATCTATTACATAGCTCAGTGGAATATTTCTGACTGGTCAGTCATAACTTTTTGAGGTGTGTTATTCCTCAATAACACCGTCATCGTTAGAAACCCTAATAACACACCGTTCATCCGGGTATTTGAAGCACTACTTCACGTCTCTCATATCACACCGCTGCGCTCTCTATCGTTTCATTCATATAGTTTAATAGTAGGCCTGCGGTAAAATTGTTGAAGTGTTCGTCTTGCTGTCAGAACGATTATTTTGTACCCTGAAGATTAAAAGGATACTGAACATTATTTACAACTCATTATCTGTAATCCATAGAACAGGAAGGAGGGATGTCTGGTTCACAAACTGAATCTTCTTTAGTTTATTACAGTAGTGTATTCTTAGTTTTATTCACTTTATATGCTTTAGACTGCAAAACATCCACGTTTCACTTCATTATTTGGTGCTTTAATAATATAATTGCGTATATGTAAATGTAAGTGATTATGTAAATGAACTAGTCCGAAAGAACCAGTTCGTGGAAAATAATCATATTTCCTCATTTGCCTGAGGCTCTGGATCACAGGTAATAATGTAGAAATAATAGTGATCCGTTTCGCTCAGAAGACCTCATATATCGTCAGGGCCTATGGTATAATTTTGTTGTTCTTGATGTGCTTTTTTTTTTCTTCCTCAAGTACGGGCAGCCGCTGCCATGCCATGTTATAAATCAACAAGGACCACGATTCAGTAAAAACGTCGTTACGTTTTACTGAAGAAAAAAGTCACTACATCTTGGATGACATGAGGCGGAATAAATTAACAGATAATTTCATGTGAGGGTGAACTATCCATGTAAAGGCACAATATGTAATTTTTCGCCGCTGGAGGGAGCGTATTCAAAATAAACAAATAGACAAATGTGTAGTTTGATGACGCCGTGACTGAATCATGGGAGTTGTGTTCTTCATCCCCACAGCCGACGCAATCCGACGGAACTCGGGCAGAAATCATATTCATGGATGAGCTAATAATTTATTAACATAGTAGTATGAAGTAGGGTGAGGCTGAAAGCCGTAGAAGCGAAACGAGGACGACTCTCGAACGATCGTGGACACACGGCGGTAAAGCAGCGGAGCTTTTATTATGGCACAGTCGACCGCTTCCTCTCCTTCCAGTCGTGCGTATGTGGGGGAAAAAAAGCAGCGCTGTTTTATCATACAGTCGACCGCTTACGCTTCTTCCGGTCGTGCGTATGTGGGGTAAAGAAGCGGAGCTTTTATTATGCCACAGTCGGCCACTTCCGCTCCTTCCGGTCGTGTGTATGTGGGGTAACGCAGTAGCTTTTATTATGCCACAGTCGACCGCTTCCGCTCCTTCCGGCTGTGCGTATGTGGGGTAAAGCAGCAGAGCTTTTAATTATGCCACAGTCGAGCGCTTCCGCTGATTCCGGTCATGCGTATGTGGGGTAAAGCAGCGGAGCCTTTACTATGACACAGTCGACCGCTTCCGCTCCTTCCTGTCGTGTGTATGTGGGGTAAAGCAGCGGCGCTTTTATTACGCCACAGTCGACCGCTTCCACTCCTTCCAGTCGTGAGTATGTGGGGTAAAGCAGCGGAGCTTTTATTATGCCACAGTCGAACGCTTCCGCTGCTTCCGGTCGTGTGTATGTGGGGTAAAGCAGCGCTGTTTTATCATACTAGATACATTTGAAAGTTCTGTAATAATGCTACTCTGTGCGGTCGTCACTGTTCTATTAACAAATAAAACGCACAACATATAAAAGCGTCTTTGGTGTTTCCATGTTTTCTAAAAAACAAAACCGGAAATCGAGGGGTTAAGACGTCATTGGCAGGCGACACAATGACACTATAGACACACTCCGTGTCACTAGATAAAATTGCTTATTTCTCTGGATTTAAACATTCTTCTGAAACATTTGGGATAATGTAAGTACATAAGTCAGCAAAATATATAACACTGTTCTAGTGGTTTTTGGATATTTTAATAAAAAAAATCTTAATGTGCCTTTAAGTCAACTTTTTTTTTATTTAATTTTTTTATACAGTGGTGTAAATATTCAGTAGCTTTTCCATTTAGACTTTAAGGTAAGTGCCTGCACAGAAATGAAAAGTAAACACTCAGAAAAACATTCACTACAGTAAGAAGTGTGTGACAACTAGTCTCCTTTATAGGCTCTTTATATACTGTAACGTCATTTCAAAGTTCTGCAGAAGATTGACAAACACAGCCAAACCCTTTTACTACAATGAGCTTAACTAAATAAAATCCCTCTTTGACTGTTATAGGAATTGCCCGTCATAAATGATGTCTACATAGCTTTGATAGCACCAGGCTGCCCCACCCATATGCCTGATCAGTGTGAGTACATTTACATTACATTACATTTAGTCGTTTAGCAGACGCTTTTATCCAAAGCGATTACAATTGGGGGATACATAAAGCGAATCTTCTTAAAGAGGGACATATGGAGTTGCTCAAAAAAGAAAATTATTTTGTGATATTTGGGTAAGGAAATGTGTTTATGCGGTTTAAGGTTCAAAAAACATTTTTTTTCCACATACAGTACATTATTGTTGTTTCTCCTCTATGCCCCGCATTTTTTGAAACGCGTCGATTTTTACAAAGGTCATCAGTCTGAAAAGCGAGGTGTGCTGTGATTGGACAGCCATCCAGTGCGTTGTGATTGGCCAAATAACTCAAGCGTGTGACTGAAATGCCGTCAAAAACTCACATTTGAATCATCAATGGCAAATTCTTTAAATATGAAACGTACTTACAGGCTGTGAGTCAGCGTTATTTGTCAGTATCATAGACTATATAGGGTCAGCATGCGCGGCGAAGGGGAAACGGGAACTGAATTCACCAGAACACCAGCATTGTAAGCTACTCTCCCAGGAAACAGTCCACATCCTCCGTAAAATGCGCTGCACACATATGAATATTTGGGTTGAAGTGTTCTGGAACAGTGTGGTAAATACAACTTGACCACTGATTTCTAGTTGTGCCCGCTTTTGGAAGGCCAAACAAAGTAATTCCGCTTTCACAACGAAACACACAGCACATTCACAACATGGCGGCAGCAACAACAATACTACAGCGAGAATCATAGTTACGCCTTCTTTCTTTGCGTGAATTTTGGGCGGTGTTATGCAAATCTTCCCATATAGTGAGGTAGACATGTGGGGGCGTTTTTAAACGAGCCGTTTTAGGAGGGCGTGGACGAGTCTTAACTTTTATAAAGAATATCTCTTCGGGTTTGAGACTTTAGTCTTTGCAATTTTAGGGATCTTATCTATTCACGAACAGCTTGTAACACTCCAAAGAGAAAGGAAAACTTGAAATCACATCATATGAACCCTTTAAGAGGCAAAAACAGAAAAACAGGGGAAAGAAGTGCTTGTAATACCAAGTTTTAGGCATTGTTAAAATAAGTACAAGCTAGAAAAGGGAAATAAAGAGAGAGAGCCTTTTTTTGTTTGTTTTAGTAGGACAAGTGACATTTCATTTCACTCTTTAAAAAGATCCCAGACAGGGCATGCATATTTAATGCCGTAATGCTAAGTTTAATTTAGAGGACAGATTTTACTGCTCTTTAGGGCTATGCTAATTAAGTGTTTGCTGCACATGTGCATGTTGGTGCTCTCTGACTGCTGGCTATTTCAGCTGACTGCATTGATGCAGTGACCTCTATGTCCTGGACCGGAACTGTGCTGCTCAATAATACATCAGCATGTTCTTATGAGAAATGCAGCAGTTGAGGTAAACCTGGCAGTGTAGGGTTTGGGGTGTATGCATTTTTCAAAGCCCACCTCTTCTTCTGTTTCTTTGCTGCTATTATTTTAAGGCCCTCAAGCGTCTCCCTCCATTAGTCATCAGCGTTTTGATCTCTGCTAAAGTGAGTCAGTGTAGCCATACCGCCCACATGCCACAAAAACACACACATTCCCGTATATATCCGCGTTTAATCACTACAGAGGATAAAGGCAAAGAAACAGTCACTCCTTTATTGAATGTAGTTGCATAATTCACTATGAAACCCATTAGATATGCTTGAAATATTTGTCTTCATACAAATCATTCTTATTACAAACTAACTCACTAAAATTTTCCCTTGATTTTCCAGTTATGTTGGATTTTGCAATGAAGGAAGCAATGTGTGTAAATACATACATTTACTATTAAGATATGTCTGTGTGCCATAAATAAGCTGGGTTTTTTAAATAATTATTTTGAATATATATACCTTTCCAAAAGCCCAAGGACGCCTTTCAGTCCGATAAACACAGTTAATATCAGTACTGATATTCAAAAGCTCGAGGTTGAATTTTTTTTACTTGTTTTAAAGAAGTATGTTATGCTCACCAATGCTGCATTTATTTTGTTCAGGCAGTAAAAATAACAATAAAATAGTAATATTTTGAAATAATGTTACAATTTAAAATAACTTTTCTAATTTAATATATTTTAAAATATAATTTATTTATGTGATGGCAAAGCTGAATTTTTCAGCCATTACTCCAGACTTCAGTATGGGAAGCCTGTTTCCTCCACGGAATAAAATAATAAAAGTAATTGCTACTTTTTATCTCGCAGTTCTGAGCAAATTGTTTCGTAGTTATTCAGAATTCTGAGTTTACATCTTGCAATTATGTTTTTTCCACCACTAAATAAAAAATAAGAAACCAATTGCGACTTATCTCACAATTCAGAGTATTTCAAATTTATACGATCATGCTTTTTTTCCCTCAGAATTGTAGGGAAATATTCTGAATTGTAAGATATAAACTCAGAATTGCGAGGGGGGAAAAAACAGAATTGTGAGATCAAATTAATTTACCTTTTTGATTTTTTTTAAATAAAAAAGAATTTTGTCAATTAACATTCTTTTTATTTTCAATGTGAAAGACAATGTTGTGCTGCGTAATATTTTTGTAGAAACATGATGCAATTTTTTAAAGATTCTTTATTGAGTATGAAGTTCAAAAGAACAGCATTTATTTGAAACAGAATTTGTTGGCTTACTGTCACTTTTTTCCAAAATTTAATGAAATATGCTGAACAATTGTAATTTCACAACAGAAAAAAATCTTACGACCTCAAACATTTGAACAGCATATATATAAATAGTCTAAAGGTACATGTGCCTTATTTTATTTCTTTGCTTCACTGATTCTTGTGACATGGTTGAAGTGTTAATCAAACCTCTGTCTAAGTGGGTTTCTGTGTGTGTATGCTAACAGAATGGCCCTTCAGCAAGCGCTCCCTCATGATTTACAGGTGTATAGCATGCGCTGTGTCTAATGAGAAGCCTTCAGCCAAGTGTTGAGGTGACTAGGGTTGCCTGGGCTACGCTGTGCACCTCGCTGAGATAGCTGGAAGCATCGAGTGCTGAGCTAATGCAGGGACACTCTGTTCCGACAGGAACAGTTCCACAGGGAGGGCAAGGTAAAGGATGGAGACGCTGCCTCCCTCTCTCACTGCATCTTCTAAAATATACTTTTCACCCACAGTCTGTCTGGCTCATCATCTCTCCTGCTGTTCGCATGCAAAGTCAAAGTATTGAATCTAGCAGGTTGAAAACTTGGGTGAGTGTTAACAAGATGCTGCCTTTGAGTTTTTCTCAGCAGCTGGACTCTTGCATTGAGCCACAACTGAATGATTTCATCACATATGAGAAATATCTAGAGACTTTGGGTTCACATGCTATGTTTTTTGGATGTCAGTAATGCAATTGTGCGATGATCTCTGAGAGAATTCAGTCGTGATAGTTTTCTTTTTTCTAGGAATGTCAAGGTAGGGTAGGCATTTAGCAATAGCAAGCTAGCTTTGAAAGCTTAAGATCCCACCCTCCCTGCAAATCAATTTCCAAAGCCACGCCTCCTCCAAAACACATGAATGCGCACAGGCAGAGCAGAGGCTATCCAGCGACACAATGAGAGATGGTGTTGGTGGAGGTTTGAATGCAGTGCTGTCAGATGATCTCATGTCTCATTCACCGTGAGAAGATATTACAGTATAATTTTACAATAATAACTCCTTCCATTCTCACTCGGTCTGCAATAGAGTAATGGAACGCGCTGATGACGTATCATGTCTGCGGCTGGGTGAAAAGGGTGTGCGGGAGCTACGTTGACAGGCTAGGACACTCCTATCATAGCCCTCGGGCCGAGAGGAATATGAGACGAACATTTCATGTTCCTACGAATTCCACCGACGATATAAATACATTTAAACCACTTAATTAGTGATTGTTTTCAGGATGTGAAAAGACTTTCAACCAACATAACAAAAA